>CM042173.1:54531277-54541277 GCA_023376005.1 Doryteuthis pealeii
TTTCTTAGTGTCGTGGGTATTACGTTAAACTGCATCTAATAGTGAAGTTCCAATTTTGGAGTTTTGCGAGTCTGGAGTACCCAGTTCATCACCATTTCTACCAGGTCTACTCTGACCTGCAGTGGTAGTACCCGTTAGGGTTGCATCTAGGGGTTAAACAGGAAAATGGGTTTAAAATTGATTTAAAAAACTGAGTTTGAAAAAAAATGAATACCCATCAAGAATGAATAAAACAAAACGTATTCGGCACAAAATAACCCAACAAGAGTTGTCATACCGTAAAATCGAAGCAATCAAACAACCATCGATATTAAAAATACATTGATGTTCTTGAGAAAGGTCTAACACCAACTATCACGTCTAGTTTAATAATGTGTCAAAGGCTGTTAACCAAAATAATAGTTATTTTTACATGACTCTTCTAACGAATTACAAGTTAACTTTTTAATTCAAATATTTCTACACTACCTTACACAAGTAATAGGCTACTATCCATTATGTAACACATACACCAGTCTGGCTAACTATGGGATCAGTGAACTGTAAGTAAATTATTACTACTGTTAGACTGTTAGGCTAGACGGGCGGTCAATCCGCTGGTCACATCAAGCCATAGCACCTATAGGATTTACCCAACCCTATTGACCTTATGGCAAGCCCCAGCCCATTTTTATCATATGGGTGCTAGAAGGCGGTGGCTGAGGACTACGTGTCCTGGGAATGATGTTAAACTATCTGATGGTGAGGTTCCAGTTTTGGAGGTTTGGGGAACGTGGAGCACCCCTTCATCACCATTGCTCTCTGGTCCACTCTGACCCGGAGTGGTAGTACCTGTTAGGGTCCCAACTATGGGTTAAATAGAAAAACATGGGTTTATGAACAAAATTTGATTATCCATTAAGAAATGAATTTATTTCAAAACTTTGTCGGTATTAAATGACCCAACGAAGTTGATATGCCGTAAAACAAAACAAACCAACCAAATCAAGTGACAGGTGCTGTTAAGAAAGTTCATAAATAGGAGTGACAATCTTGCATACATCTTATGCCAGGATAATCCAGCTCACGTCTAGGTCAATAAGGGGTCAAAATGGTTATTCTCCATGACTCTTTCTTCTAAAGAATTACCAGTTGACTTTTGAATTAAAATATTTCTACACTTCCTTGCATTATGTATATTACTATCCATTATATAGCACAAGGCTACAGAGCCCAGTCTTCCTAAATCTGAGACCAATGAAGGTAAGTAGATTATACTGCAGGTACCCTGTTAGAATAATAGTCGCCATTGTAGGAGTTCAGTTGCTCTGTTGTTCACAGAATCTTGTTGGTAATCCTAATCTGTAGCGAGTTGGTAATCCTCTGTAATATATATCAGTTCAAGTCTGTGGCTAGCGTTGTAATACATTCAAGACCGAGTCTGTAGTTAATCCATTAATTTAGTTAATTATTTCTGGCAGAAAGTTTAATAAGTAATTGATTTGAGGACAATTGCAAACGATCTTAAATTCATTCCGTCCTCGTCTCTCATTGGCGACTTTTTACCAATATATGTCTAGGTCAATACGGGGTCAATTAAACTACAGTTTATTTTCCATGAGTCTTTCTTCTAACGAATTACCAGTTAACTTTTGAATTCAAATATTTCAGCACTTGCTCGCCCAACTGATTAGCTACCTATCCATTATGTACCCCAAGGCTACAATGTCCAGTCTGCCCCAACTCTGGGACCAGTGAAGGGAAGTAAACTGTAAGTAGATTATTACTACATATACCCTGTTAGAATACTAGTCTCATTGGTAATATTGTTCTTTAATTAATTGATAATCCTCTGTAATATATATGTCCAAGTCTGTAGTATACCTCTGTGTTGTATACCCTTTCTTTACTTCTGTTATTCTTCTGCTCATCTTTGGTATCTTACGTTCTTCTTCTAGCGTCTTCTAACGTCTCTGTCTTGCTGGTTGGTCGTCCTTGATTCATTTCTTTTTCTAGGTCAGTCTTGTTTGCCAAGACATTCATCAACCACAAAACCTATATTATTTAATTAAACTTTTATTTACCTAACTAAACATATTTCTCTAACTAACACAACGCGCGTGTGCAGTGAGCCCCAGCTAAAGCAGACATTCTTCTCTGCCTGACGACCAAGATGAAACTGAAGACCCAACCAGGTCCCACGTGACTTCACGTATTTCGCGAGCTTTCTGTAATATTCCATGGAAAGTCCCGCCCGTGATATGAAAAGGGCGATCCCTTCAAAAATACAGGGGGTTGACAATAATCTATACATAGATTATGTAACACTCTGGTGTTAATAAGGACAATTTGAATAAAACAATCATAAATAGAAGTGACGATTCTGTGTATATCTTATACCATGATAATCAAAGATAGCATGAGCAGCATCTCCTTCGTATTTGTGTTTTATTTATTATTCTTCGTCTCTAGTTAAGGTTTCTTGACAAGAAAAAATGGGGAAGGGATTGGGAATATGGAAAGTTTCACAGCTCATAAGTCTCCAAGAGAATCTGACACCAGCGCTAGGCAACCGGAAATTAATACTTATGTCTGTATCCTTTGTTTTTATTGTTGTTTTTGTATTCGTTTATTTCTTTTCCTATAAAAACAAGTTCTGCCTCATTAAAGACGTACAAAAGCGTCTATACACTATAATAATAAATTGATCAAATCGATCCAAACGGCTGAGCATCTGTTGGTGAACATTATTATTGATCAATAATCGATTGCAACATTATTGGTTTTTTGAGTTGATAATCGATAATGAAAAAATAGGCGAAAAGCGATGTCGCTCTTTCTATTCTTTCCTTTTTTTCCCTTTTGTTTTGTTTCCATAATATATATATGTATATATATATTGAAACCAGCGGTAACGAATAAGCCATTAAATGTATAGATTATATACATAGATAAATTTATATATATATATATATATATATATATATATATATATATATATATCTTCTTATTATAATGGAGATTGTGTGTTTTTCTGTCTGTAACCGAAACTATATTTCTACTCAAGTCACAATTCCCTTAGTTATTGATACATTCTAAATGATTTTATTTTTATTTTAACCTCTAATTATTAATAAAATTTAGATTATTAATAATGTTAACCATATCTACATGATATTTTCCACGTACCCCACTTGTACGGGTCAGGCACAAGGCCCTATTTATGTGGGACCACCCACAAGCCGAAGCTCATGGGGTGGCGGTTGAAAAAATTGCGTCGATCCCGTCGGCATCCCCCCTCAAGGGGGCGCCTCAGGCACTGGGCAATAAAACCAGCCTGCCCCTTTAAAGCAAGGGGGCAGGTGTTGCCTGGGGGGATGGCCCCCTGGGATCACGCCGTAATTATAGCAATGGTCCAGAGGCCGAAGCCACTGTTGACCATATCTACATAGTATTTACCGCGTACCCCACACGGGTCAGGCACAAAGTCCCTATTACGTGGACCACCCACAAGCGAAGCTCATGGAGTGGCAGGTGAAAAATTGCGTCGATCCCGTCGGCATTCCCCCTCAAGGGGGGCGCCTCAGGCACTGGGCAATAAACCCAGCCCTACCCCTTTAAATCGAGGGGGCAGGTGTTGCCTGGGATCGACGCTATTAACTCGTAAAGATCCAGGCCGAAGCCACTGTTGACCATATCTACATGATATTTACCGCGTACCCCACTTGTACGGGTCAGGCACAAAGTCCCTATTAACGTGGGACCACCCACAAGCCGAAGCTCATGGAGTGGCAGGTGAAAAATTGCGTCGATCCCGTCGGCATTCCCCCTCAAGGGGGCGCCTCAGGCACTGGCAATAAACCCAGCCCTGCCCCTTTAAATCAAGGGGGCAGGTGTTGCCTGGGGGGATAGCCCCCTGGGATCGACGCTATTAACTCGTAAAGATCCAGGCCGAAGCCCTGGACCCCCTGTTGACCATATCTACATACTGACAACATGCAATTATATTTATATATACAACAAAATAGCGGTTTACAGTGTGAACGGGAAGGCTGATTTGCATATTGATACTAAAGATGTGATTTTAATAAATATGTGCTTAGTATTATTGATTTCTAATTGTTTGGTTTTATTTTAATGAATATAAGCAAAAATCTCTTCAATGAATCTTAAATGAAATCCATTAACAAGAAAAAATAACTGTCATTTTATTCTTTACTTCCTCTTTTAACTAAATACTTAAATTAGAAAAAATAACAATGAAAGATAAGAGTGATGGAAGAGTAAGTTTCAGTTGTTCTATTTATTCGATTATAGCCCCCCTCTGTTTCAAATCTTTTTATCTGCATTCCTATTTAATTTCATTTGCCTTTCTAATTTAATACGACATTTTATTACATTAAAACTTAAATACTTGCACCCGAAGGATGCATATATTTGCTAGTATATATATATATATATATATATATATATATATATATATAGAGAGAGAGAGAGAGAGAGAGAGAGATGCGTGGTATAATGGTTAGATTAGAAGGAAATTGACTCTTTGACCCGAATTCAATAACGCCAATACCCCTTGGAAAGGTATGAATCCATATATTTTCCCTCCAGCTATAAATAATAGGAAAGACTGTGCACTTTAACCCTGGATAGGTAACCAGTCTAGGAGAAGGAAAAACTCCGAATTGAAAAGCCTGGGATCAGTCATTGATTGGGTTTGTACCATCCCTTGCACCAATTCTTTCCAATTGACTGCACCCAAAAAAGCGTGGATGGTCCAACACAATCTTTCACTACTATAAACAAAAACATGTGTGGGTTGTTCATTGGAACAGCTCATGCTATTCCACGTGCGTCGAAATCGATGAGAGAGTCCATATATATATATTTATATATATATATATATATATATATATATATATATATGTGTGTGTGGGTGTGTGGCTGGGGGTTGTATGTGTGTATGTATGTGTGAGTTTGTGTGATGATAACTGTCAGATTTTGATAGATGATAGCCGTCTTTCCCATCTAAATTACAAATGAAACATCATAATTAATAACTAATTAAACGAGGGAAAAATCTACAAACTATGTAAGGTAACAGGGTAATAGGATATATGTACACTGTTGGGTTATAGTGAAATACACTTGTACAACACTTATGTCACTCTCTAGTTTTACATATCTACAGCCCCCTATCAGATGGAGCATTAGAATGCACCGACTGCACCTCTGCAGAGAGGTAAGACTCCCCCAATGGGGCCACCTGTTGGCCGTGAGTGGCGACTCGGATGCTTAAGGATAGAACCCAGGTGGATGAGCAGTTCATGACTTGCCATACTCCACTTTGGCCCTATCTTGGGCTAGACGGGCGGTCGGAGAGGCCCCCTCCAATCAATCGGCTGGTCACGTCAAGCCCTTGCATCTATATGATTTTCCCAACCCTATTGCCCTTATGGCAAGCCCAACCCCTTTTTATCATATGGATGCTAGAAGGCGGTGGCTGTGGGTCTACATGTCCTGGGAATGACGTTAAACTCTATCTGATGGTGAGGTTCCAGTTTTGGAGGTTTGGGGAATGTGGAGCACCCTTTCATCACCATTGCTCTCTGGTGCACTCTGACCCGGAATGGTAGTACCTGTTAGGGTCCCATCTATGGGTTAAATAGAAAACATGAGTTTATAAACAAAATTGTATTATCCATTAAAAATGAAATTACTTCAAAACTTTGTCGGCATTAAACATTTTTGCATACCAAATTACCAATAGAAGTATTCAGTATAAAATAACCCAAGGGGTTGACATGCCGTAAAACCCAACCAACCAAACCATATCTACAGCTCAATGACAAGGATAGCAAGATCAATGGTGACTAGGCAAACTGCATAGTCATAATATATGTATATTGGAAGAGTCCCCTAAAGTTTAGAAAATAAACTAGACGAGTTGGTAATCAAAACAAGAATTGAGACCATCTAGTCAACAGCATTAAGATCGACTATAATACTCAGAAGAGTCTTGGGACTTCTTTAGACTTGCTGTCACTCTGTGATGAAGTTAACCCTTCTAGGAGAAGTTAACTCTAAAATCAAAACTGGAGAAGGAAGCGCCTGCATAAAAACCGCCCAGATTTGGATGTGTCATTTGATGTGAAAAGTCTTCGAGAAACTACTCTGATATAAACTCTGCAGTTTGTATTGTCACCAGTTATATATCCGAATTTGCATAAGCGCAGCCGAACGAGCAGAAATAAAGACGGACTGTCGCTGACAGGGTGAGTGAGGAAGAAAGTGTTTGGACGGCAAGTGAAATCTGACGACTGCTATTTGAAGTGAGTGTTGCAAGATGGGTATATTATCCTGACTTTTGTGAGCTAGGACTACTAATGGAAGGGGGAGGAAGAAATAAATAAATAAGAGATGATAAAGGTTTAAAAAATAGTGATGAGCCAAAACAGGATGAATGATGTTTTGACCGTAGCGTGACCCCGAACGGAGGATTGAGTGTCAAGCGGAAGTTGGGTGTTGACCGCTACCGGAAACTTCGGGTGTTGACCGGAAGTCACGTGGTGACGTGGAACGACGAAAAAAGGGATCGGCCTCTTTTTGCCTTCGGCCGTCGTAGGGTACGGATCGGGCCTCTAGTGGCTAGTGTGGGGTCACAATAATCAAGTAGTGTTCTCTCTCTCTCTTTCTCTCTGCCTCTCCTCCACTCTGGTACGAGCCTGACTTTTCCAAGTCACTGACTTGGAAACTATGGAAACCCCAAATCCTTGTTGGCATCCTTCCGTCTACAGGGAGACGATGGAGTAGTGTCCAAGCTTTCTTTTTATGGAACTACATAGCCTGTGCGGGTTCGTACGGAGGATGAGCTGCAGCCCAAGCAGCAAATCCCCCCTCTTCACACTGCCGCTGTGATCTAAAGGAAAAGGTGAGGAACCAATGTAGTTTGGCTGGTAGTGTCACAGGAGTTGCTGGGTAGCACTTGATTTCAGCATCACACCAATTTAGGGACTCCAGCTCCTAATTTGTTTTCGGGTTTACTCCCCTAGCCTTTCCTTGAGTGGCAGTCGAGATTAAGTGTAATAAAACAAAAACATTTCATACTACTAAGGATAGTTATATTGCCATCGTTTGAAATATAAATCCTAAGGATATATAATAAGAAGAAGACTGTTATATGAAGACATTGTACTAATAATATCAACAATATAAAGTTGTTATTTGAAAAAAGCTTGGAATGTTATTTACTGATTCTTAAAGACAATGTGTTTAATCAATGTTTAAATATGAAGCTTTCTTTGTAGTGTACTGAGATCTCGATCTAATGAGATTAAGGAAAATGTCAGTAAGGCGAGATCCCTAAAAAGGAACTTTGATTATCAACATGGCGTGATGAACCAGACAGACCATATTATGTATATTCCTGTAAATAAAATCTGTTGTTAAACTGTTAACCCGGAGTTTGTTTTCTACAAGCTTGAAATGAAAAATATTGTTTTTGCTCAAAAATCTTATTTACACAGTGTGTCTAAGAAGTAATGAGACAGACTTTTTTCACACTTTTTTCAAAATTTATCAACTTAAGATTGATTCTACATCACGACGGGACACAAGTGGGAATAAAACTATATTTATTATATTTTGTCGTTCGAGACCTTTTTTCATAACGACTGTTTTCTAGACGATTTCCACCATTCTGTTAGATTCTGAATTCAGCGGTAATTTAAGAAGCTACATCTGCAAGCCAACTAATTACTGGTCTAGCCATAACGATACAACTGATACACAGACAAACGTATACAAATTGGAATGTTATCATTGATTAGGAATAACCATTGAAGTTATTTCGTGATTATTTTTTTAATATCTAAATCGTTCTTTTTTGCATTCCAACAGAACAATTTCTTTTTTCCCTTTTGATTTTTACCCCTTAATTCCTCGTCACATTTTTGCTGTGACCAAATTGAAAGGCTTCACACTTCATAGCGATAGTCTTCCTCTTTTCTTTTCTTTTTTTTTTCACTCCCAATCATTTTTCAAGCGTTTCAAGTCTGAAATCGATACGATCAATCTTGCAATCGTTTGAAAGGTGAGATCAATATTCCTAGGCTTTAAGTCCAGTTAGCACGCATGCGTATAGGAACGTGCGTACCCTTCTCTTTTGTAGAGGAAGGGGGCGCATTCCTTGCTCCATCAAGCGTGTCGTGCCAATGCTGAGTTCAGTGAGTAGCATATCTGACTAGTGTCGATATTTCTCTCCGGTCAGAAACCTTTTTTTTCTTTTCCGATCTGGTTGTAAACACTGTATTCATACCTGCAGACCAATTAGTTAATGCAGTACAACAACTCCAATCAGACATTTGTATCTCCTGGTCGACACAGCAGCAATGATCAAAAGCCGGGACAATTACGCAGCGTGGTTCCATGATACGAAACAGCGCTTAGGAGCGACAAAATATGGTTGGTTGCTTGTTTGGTTTTTACGGTATATCAAACCCATTGGACCATTTTAGACGTTTGGTTGCATTCATTCGTCCGTCCTAAAGTAAATTTACAATTTTATAAGTTCTCTTCCTCAATAAAAAATCTCAAAATATACAAAGTGACGGTAAAGTAACTCCATGTTTTATAAACCTTATAATTTTCTGAATCATTATTTTGACGTGATTGCATCAATTTTTTCACACCCATACACTATTGCCTCGACTGTCAATTACTTGTCCTACGGCCAGTGTCTGTGATGGAACTTACTGCAACATACTAACATTGTAACGCTGACAAGCCCGATCTAGAGATCGCAGATATTATTAAAATAACAGAATGGGTACTCAATTTTTTAAACACACTAGCAAATATATGCACCCTCCGGGTGCAAGTATTTAAGTTTTAATGTAATAGAATATCATATTAAATTAGAAAGGCTAATGAAACTGAATAAGTATGCAGATTAAAAGATTTGGAACAGAGGGGGTATGATTGAAAAATAGAACAACTTTGAAACTAACTCTTCCATCATTTTCCCTTACTCCCGTCTTTCATTGGTAAATTTTCCTAATTTAACTATTTAGTTAAAATAGGAAGTAAAGAATAATATTACAGTTATTTCTTCTTATTAATGGATTTCTTATAAGATTTATTGAAGAAATGTTTGTTCATATTCAATAAGATAAAATCAAAAATTAGAAATCAATAAAACTAAGCATATATTTAGTAAAATCAAATATTTAAGATCAATATGCAAATTCAGCCTTCCCATTCACACTGTAATCTGCTATTTTTTGTATATATAATTACAATTCCAAGTTATTAGTATGTAGATATGGTCAGCAGTCTTAATAATGTAAACAATTTTATTAATAATTGAAGTTTAAATTAAAAATAAAATCATGGAGAATGTGATGTAAATAACTAAGGGAATTGTGACTTGTATAGTAATATAGTTTCGGTTACAGACAGACAAACCCACAATCTCCATTATAATAAGATTTAAAAAAAAATCATTTTGTTCTATTTAACCAATAGATAGGACTCTAACAGGTACTACCACTCCTAGACACAAATTTGGGTGGTCGGTTGGTTTTTACGGCATGACAATACATTGGGTCATTTTATGCTGAAGACATTTGTTTTATTCGTTTTCGATGGGTACTCAATTTTTTTGTAAGGCCAATTTTTTAAACATATTTTAAAACTCATTTTCTTCTATTTCTCTGAATGTTTACGACAAGATTGTTCCAGAGTTTGAAGAGAATGTTCCCAAGTTTGAGGAGGGGGTTTCCGAGATTGAGAATGCTCGCGAGTCCGAGAAGAAATACCTGAAGAAAGCCGGGGGCACATCGGCCAAAACGTTGTGCAGATAACAATAAAGATGATGGCGATAGTCCGAACAATCTAAATGATACTTATTTTGTTCTATTTAAACAATAGATTGGACCCTAACAGGTACTACCACTCCGGGTCAGAGTGGACCTGAGGGTAACAGTGATGAAGATATACTTTGCATTCCTCAGGGCTC
>CM042173.1:54546277-54553777 GCA_023376005.1 Doryteuthis pealeii
ACTATCCAGTATGGAAATATCTCCATATTGTTTAAAACACGTGAATTTGTTTAAAACACGTGAACTTTTTATTTGAATTCACATAGAGGCGTTTGTCTCTTGCCCGCATCATTAGGCTCTGTTGCAGTGATTCGGCTTATGCAGGTGTATTTGCGAAAAGAGGAAATCTAAGTAGTTCGCATTTGTAATAGCCTTTTTTGGGAAATCTCATGACGTTCTGAATACGTCATCTAGTAATAGTATAAATATACTAGCAGAATCTGTGGATATACCACAGTATGATAATGTAATTATTATAACGCTTGATATGTTAATTAAGAGCTATTATAAAATAGATTAATATGTAAAAAGTATAATAATTTTGATTTAACTCTCTCTCACTCTTCTTTCTTTCTTTCTTTCTTTTCATTATGTTCGATTGAAACAGAGTGGCCTTATCGCTTCCGCATGCTCTCACACTCTCTCTATCTTTCACCTACTCTCTTTCCTTCTTTCTTATTATATTTTCTGTGTCCTTTTCTCATCTTTCTTTTTTTTATAATAAAAACAAGTTGTTCGATTATTTAGCTGAGGTGACAACACGCATGTGAAATAAGAATTCGTCGGATAAGCAAGATCAGATAATCTGGATTTACATTTTTGCGCTTCATCTTGAACGATTTGGATGGTCACATTTTTAACCAGAGGGTGTTGCAAGATGATAACAGTTGTACAATTAAGGAACACGAGTATTAATATATAGATACCATAACCTGGTGGAGAGAAGATAGATTCGTGCCTTTCGATTTCAGTGTCTTTATTTAAAGACATGTCAACCTTCGTGAGCTATTCAATGCCAAAACCATCATCGTAGAAAAACAGTAGTGGTACTATTTTACTCATAGCCGGGGGTATAAGGGAGTTTATACCTTTCCGAAGGGTATTAGCCCGAAAGTGAATGTAATAGCGCGAATAGGGTTTGAACTGGCTTACTATGAACACGAGTATTAATATTTAGATACGGTGCTAATGTATCTACAGAGACAATGTCAAAGAAATCTGTGCCATTATCAGGTAAACGGACTAAGATTCTGGCAAAGTTTGATGGATTATTTACGACTGTGCCTCAAAGCCATGGAGTTGGTTTTGTAGTATTTAGGAAATTGAAGGGAAATGAGACAATACTTATATTAGAATAGGTTGGTTTTTATAGTATGTCAACTTTGTTGGGTTATTTTATGCCAAATAAGTTTTGTTTTATTCATTTTTGATGGGTATTCAAATATCTCTTTTAAAATTTAAAGTCAATTTTTGTTTAAACATAATTTTTAGGCTCGTTTTTTTTCTATTTAACATTTACTGATAGTAATGGTGATGAAGGGGTACTCCACACTCCCCAGAGCTCCAGAATTGGAATCTTAGCATTCAATGCAGATTAACATCATATCCAGGACACTGATCCACAACCTTCTAGAACATATACAATAAAAAGGGTTGGGGTTTGGCACAAGGGCATAGAATCGGGACAATCATATAGATGCTAGGGCATGACGTGACCATCCAATTAATCGGAAGGGGCCTTTCCGACCGACCGTCTAGTGTAAATAAGGGCCAAAGTGGCGCGTTGCATTTCACGGACAGCTCAACCACCAGAATTCTGTCCTTAAGCATTAGGGGTTACCATCCATGGCCAACAGGTAGCTTTATTGTGAGGATTTTACCTCTCTATAGAGGTGCAGTCGGTGTATTCCACAACCTCAGTCGGCAGGGCTGTCATGAAACATTTCTAGATGGAGAATGAACAAAGAATGGTAATATGTTGGTTTTTTTTTCTGTGAACGTTTGTCTGATTTTCTAAGTTGATGTTATTGTACATATTTTAGGGTTTTTAATACATGTATATCTTTCTGCAGTGTAATAGCTCTTAATTTATGTCATTTTAGTTATTATTTCTTATTTTGTACATTTCTATGCTTCTAATATAACCAAAAAAGATTCCCAACATCCAATACATATCTTCAAAGAAACTTACGTTAATGAGACATTTTTTAATAAACTGATTGAGCAATTAATATTAAAAGAGAGGGGAAACCAACTAATACCTCACATATTAACAATACCGAGAGGAAAGGGGATATTGGAGGACATCAGAAAGAAACTACTGACTTTTCACAATGACAATGACCATATTTGGTGAAAGGAGAGTCAGTGTTTCGTTTTTTCAACTCTTAGTGAAAACCTCATGTTTATCTCATTTATAAACATTTTTCGGCTAAAACATGCTTCTTTGCATATTCTTCTGAGAATTTCCCTTGGATTGCATTTCTCAGCAACCTAAAATTTGATAATAGACCTCTGTTCAAATCTAAAGCACTCTATTTGTATGTATTTCTTGATAATTTGAGGAGACTTGGTAGTTTGTATTATTTGTATTTTTCGGGGTGTTATTTTGATCTTTTGAATGTGACCTCCGGTATTTAGGTCAACGATAAACACCTGAAGAGACTTTTTGTATATAACAATGAAGATGAGGATAACAGCCCGTAAAATCTAAATAATACCAACTAGAGCTTGCTGTATGATTTGCCGCCATTTTGAATAACCCAAAAATAGTTTTGCAGAATTGAAATAAGTTTCGTAATGAACGAATTTGAGACAATGGAAAGTTTGTATTTATGAATAAAGATTATGAAAAATGCATTTTTTAAATGTTCATCTTATTTATTAAATGACCCTCGTAGACCACTTAAAATTCTTTATGATTTTAAGATAAAAACATATCACCTACTCCAGGTTAGAAGCCTGTCGTCTGAGGGCTGAGGAATACACCGATCACCTCTGCAAAAGGGTAAGCCCCCCACAAAATGAGGCCACCCTTGGATGGCGACCCCTGGTACTTAAGGACAGAATACTGGTGGTTGAGTAGTCCATGACATGCAACTCCACTTTGGCCCTCACTTAGGCTAGACGGGCGATCAGGGAAGTCTCCTCAGATTAATCAGTTGGTCACGCAAAGCCCTAGCCCTATATGATTGTCCAAACCCTATTGTTCTTATGACAAGTCGCAACTGTTTTTACCTAGCTAGAAGGTGGTGGCTGAGTATCTATCTGAGGGTGAACAAATTCCAGAGCTCTGGGTAGAGTGGATACCCCTTCATCACAATTGCTCCCCAGTCCACTCTGACCTGGAATGGTAGTATCTGTTAGGGTCCCATCTATGGGTTAAATAGAAAAAATAATAATTTAATACTAATAGAAGAATGAATAAAACAAAACGTCTTCGGAATATAATAAACCAACAAGGGTTGACATGCCGTAAAATTCAACCAACCAACCAACCAACCAACCAACCAACCAGGTTAGAAGCCCAGTTAAAGTTAAAAAGAAAATGAGCTGTCAGCATTTGGAATCCGCAGTTCTTTCAGACCAAAGAGATGAACTAAAATTATATATATATATATATATATATATATATATATATATATATATATATATGAGGAATAACGGATTGGGTAAATCAGACAAAATGTGATTAAAAATTGATTAAAAAATTTCAATTACCCTAACCGCAACGCTTTGAACTCACAAGCTACCATAGCCCTGTTGATATTTCCTCTTCCTCTTTTTCCTTTTCATCACACCTTTCGACGCATCTTTATTACTACTTTTTCGACGTTTCAGATTCTTAGGAATTTTCTTTACGAGGTACATGGTGTTCAGGAGAGATTTGCCAGTTTCATAAGGAAAAAGAAAAAGTGCTTTGTTACTACAAAATTTAATGGATTATAAAGAAATTCAACAGACACGGACATGGAGCAAGCTGGCATTACAGTTTCCCTGTGAAGGTCTCAAAAACTACCTTAATTTTGTCGATTAACTGGGCTTTTAACTGGCACAGCGATTGGTGCCTTTCTCAACAGTACCACATACATAATCCATGGGGTTAACATCTGGAGAGTTCGGAGGCAAAATAGTGGGACTAGTGTAGTGGTAAAAAATCGCCGATAACCATCTTTGACTTTTCCCAGAGGTGTAGTAGGGGACCGGATCCTACTGCTATACATATAGCCTACCATTGGCTACGCTTGTTATTCAGGGCTTGACTACATTGTTTAGCAACTCCACGTAGGCATCTGAGGGTCATTTCGAGGAATTCTGCTGTACGAACGCAATCAGATCGTCTGTTATGTTGCTTTCTTCTAGCCACAGCCTCGTAGTCTCCATTGCAGTTCTCCAGTTCATGCCTAATTGTTTTTACAGTGTTCAGGGAGTATTGGCCGCAATCATAATCTCCTTATTTTGATGGCCGGCGCAGATCATCATGATACAAGTTATTCTCCTCCATGATTCAGGTGGGTTCCAGCTCATCCATTCTATCTGTCATCACGTATATGAATGAAGAAGGGTCCAAGCTTTTAAATGATGCGTAGTGTGCGTCAATACCTACAACCTACGGAGAAAAATAACAAAATATGTATATGTTAATTTTTCGCGAACACCCTGTATATATCTATACTCATACACTAAGTTATCGAACCCGGAACCATGCAGTTCCTAGGTGCCGGGTTCGACACCGGCTTTCACTAAGAAGCACAGGAATCTATGCGCTAAAGTGAGGAGATGATGGTTGGTGTGGTGTTCCACCTCAGACGCCAAAACAATCTCCTTGGTCTTAGCGCTAGTGAAAAGAGGATAAACTACCTCACTATCTGGTTGATACCGATTTTAGGCCACCCCAACGACTTATATAAATATATATATATATATATATATATGTGTGTGTGTGTGTGTGTGTGTGTGTGTTTGTGTGTGTGTTTTGCACACATACATAAAAATATATGTATATGCGCATATATTCACATATACGAAAGCGAAGAACTCGATATATGCTGGAATTTTGTTGAACAAAAAAAGAAAAAAAAAACAATAACAAAATCCACAAACAAAAAAAAACTGTGGAGCATGAACGTGACAGTGATACCAATCATAGACGAGGTACTTGGAACAACCCCAAAGAATGACCAAAAGAGACTGAGGGATCTATAGACTTGTTGTCTCTTAGACTACAGTGAAATACCACCAGCTCCCGCTGGTGTGAAAATTCAAGGAGTGAAATTATAATAATCATAGTCCCAAAGAGTCTGGAAAATAAATGGTGAGGTTGCAGATCAGAAGAAGAACTGAGACCAAAAATAACCCCAGATGGGTTGAAATTCCATTAAAATCAATAAATCAATCCTATCTGTTGATTTCCGATAAAGCATCTCGTGTGAATTATCAACAAGTATAAATGATAGTAGTGATAGTTATATGAGGAAAAGAAGATCTTGTATATAAAATAAATATGATAAAGTTTTAACTTTATTCTATTTATTTTATATACAAGATTTTTTTGTAAATAAATAGTTTTCATTGCAAATAAAACATTTTAAAGATGATTGCATTTACCTGCAAACAGATTTTTTTCAAAAGAGACATTTATTGGAAACACGTTGGAACTTCATTTGAAATTAAACGCAGTTCTCTTGCAACTTCTTTGAAATTAAATGCAAATTAGTTAGAAAATTATTTAAATTAGATGGAAATGTGATGAAACTTTATTTAGATTGGATGCAAATGGGATGAAAATTCATTAAAATTAAATTTAAATCTGTAGAAACTTCATTGAAATTAAACGCACATTTCTTGCAATATCATTGAAATCAAATGCAAATCTGTTAGAATTTCGTTGCAATTAAATGCAATTATCTTGGAACATCGTTGAAGTTAAATGCAAATGTTTTGGAACTTCATTTTAAATCAAATTGAAATCTATCAGAACATCATTGAAATTAAATGCAATTATGTTTGAACTTCGTTGTAAACCTGTATGAACTTTATTGATGTTAAATGTAAATCTTTTGGAACTTCCTTGAAATTATATGCAAAACTCTTCAAATTCATTTGAAATTAGATACAAATTTGTTTGAAGTTTATTGAAATTAAGTGCAATTCTGTAGAAACTTCTATTGAAATTATATGCAAATGTCGAAAATTTACTGAATTTATAAGCAAATCTGTTAGAACTTTACTGAAATTATATGTAAATCTGTCTAAAATCTATCGAAGTTAATTGCATATATGTTGGAACTTCATTGAAATTAAATGCAAATCTGTTGGAACTTCAATAAAAATCAAATGAAAATCTGTTGGAACTTCAATAAAAATGAAATGAAAATCTGTTGGAACTTCAATAAAAATTAAATGCAAATCTGTTGAAAGTTCAATAAAAATTAAATGAAAATCTGTTGAAAGTTCAATAAAAATTAAATGCAAATCTGTTGGAACTTCAATAAAAATTAAATGAAAATCTGTTGGAACTTCACTGAAATCAAATGCAAATCAGTTGCTGAAATTAAAGGCAAAAAGACGAAAAATGAGATCAATTCTTACTTACCGTGATTCGACATATATTTTGCTGTCGGCGAATTTCCGAGTGGTATTTTATTTGGGATATGCATATTTCACCGTTAGAAAGATTTTCTTTCTTAGATTTAAATTCACACTCTTCTTTTTTAAAAAAATCCCAGATAACTTTCAAAGAGAAATGTTTTTTTCAAGGTATATTTGGATGTCCTTAAAGTCAGTCTTATTTTCCGAGAGTCTGCTATTTTTGTATACTATTTCCCCCTTCAAATCCAAACCGGTTTTGTTTTGTTTTTTCTTTTATTCTGCGACAGTACGTGCGCGTAGAAACCTTTTAAACAACAGGGCAGTCGACGGACAGGTATGCAGTTTAAAACAGAGACAATTTACGCTGGAGAATCTACCTTATATATATATATAAAAAAAACAGATAGCTAAGTTCACTCTGTTCTCTTATCAGGCAAGTATACAACTGCTTTTGCATCTGCACATGGATAAAAAAAATTGATTGAAATGTTCAGTTTTCAAAGGAGATGTACTTATTACGGATACATACATATATATATATTTATACTTATATATCTATATATGCATATATTAGTGCTTAAATCTTGGTTTAGAATCCTAGTTAGAAAAAAGAAAGGAGAAACTGATGTTTATTTTATATTCATAAAATCAATTTTAAGGAGAAGCAGTTAAAAATGTGCTTGTGTACGTTGTATATATTAATATTGTTTTATGTGATAAATGTAAGTTTGACATACAGGCAGTTAAATTTTATAGATAGATAGATAGATAGATACTAACAGATTACGAGATAGATATGAATATAAATGGATAGATGTGAATAAATGAAGATAGATAGATCAGGTAGTATGTAGATATATATATAAATAGATAATAACAGACTAAGATAGATAGATAGATAGATATGGCTGACTTAGATCAATAGTTAAATGGATGCTAAAAAGGATAGATACATTAATAGGCACCTAAATAGATATATAGATAGACAGATATGCTTCAAAACAGACTAACGTGTTTGAAAATAGTAATGACAAAATGTAAACATATTTTTGTAAATAAGTGTATGTTTGTATAGTAAATTACGAACGA
>CM042173.1:54558777-54563777 GCA_023376005.1 Doryteuthis pealeii
AGGGCAGATCTAGAACTCATTAGGAGAGCTAAAAATCAACATAATTCCACCAGTTTTTGAAATTGAAAGCTCACAGTTTGGGGATTGTCGAACGTTAACATAGTCGACACCTGGAAAAAATTCAGAAAAATTCAAGGGGGTGGGTGACAATTTTCCTTTTTTCTAGAAGATTCGACATGGAATTACCCAGTTTCAACATCTCAACAAGCGGTTAGGCATGTCTAATTGAAAGGAAACGTGGCTCCAGCAAAAGAACTATCAATTAAAAGGATCGAAATGATCGTAAAACTAATTCAAGATGGCAACCCACAGCTGGGTTCCATTTTATATTTTTTTATATTTAATTTGTTTTCATGTTTTTAAAATTCTTTTCTTCTCTCTCACATCTGAATGTCATGTGCAATACTACTTAAAAACCTTGTGTGTTTTAGAGTAAACATCTTCCGTAAAAATATCTAACCACTAGAACACAAATCACACCATATAAACGCTTGATTAACCATTTTTTACTATTCACACGTATGAGGATTGTGTTATACACGTGAAACTTGAGTAACGGTACTTTTCACAAGTATATTCTATGAATTGCTCTTTAATATGTTAATTTTACAAAAAAGGGTTTTTGGAACTCAAAGAGTTATCAATAATCTACATATTACCAAAATTTTTATTGCACACACACACACACACACACAAATATATATATATATATATATATATATATATATATATATATATATATATATATATATATATATATTATATATATTATGTTTGATATGTTTACTCAAGACATATTGCGAAATACATCCATATATAAAAAGTATAATAATCTTGATTTATGTAAATTTGCTCTTAATTTTGATTGGTTGACACCTTTATATTAACCCTTCTCTTATATATATATATATATATATATATATATATATATATATATATATATATATATATATATATATATATACTAGCTAAATTACCCGGGCCATGACCGGACTAAAAAAAATAGGAACACCAGTGAGTGTTTTCAGACATATTTACATCCAAGGGTAAATAGTTATTGAAATTTTCATGAAAATCGGACCATTAATTGATTTTTCACAGAATTAAACAAAAGTTTCTTGTCGTAACTTGTTTTTGGCTACGTTAAATTTTAATTGATTTAACGGTGCAAATATAAAAACTTTTTTTTTTCAGTCATAATTTTCATTATTTCCGTGAGCTTAAATTTTTTTAAAAAATCATCAGGAGTTTGTTTAAAGTCTCTTCTTTCGAATGGAAAAAGTTTTTTCAAGATCAAATTAATTTTTATGAAAGTTTCATTGTGTTGAATATAGGGGGGGGGGTAAACAACAACAAAAAAAAACAACAAATTACTATACATTTAATGTTGAAAAATATCTTTTAAAACTAAGTTTAATTGAAATTATACATTGCAATACTAACACAAACAACTGTCTCAATAATAGATTCAATAATTAATTCAATGGTTAATTAAATGCATAGTAATTTGGGTTTTTTTGTTTATTTTTTTAAGCAATAAATAATTAAAAACAACCTTAATCCCTTAAAACCGTAACCCAATTCGCAAAATGTTAATTCATAGACTGTAGTTAAACTGTCATTGGGTACAACCAAAAAAACTTTCCGTTTTAATTTTCCGACCTAAATCAGAAGTCAGCCCTCTTTATTTATACTGTAATTAGTAAACTAAAAACATAAAAAGGATACGCCCCCAATGTTACATATTAATTGGATCCCTATTACATTTTTAAGGTAGCGTAGAAATCCTTATGGCGATCAGTACAGCTGATGGCCTTGAGAGTGAGTGACAATGCTTGACCTCACTCTCACCTTGCGTTCTGGGGATGGAACGTGAGAACGGAAGTCAATAGAAGCCCTTCCGGTTTAAGGTGTAAGCAACTCAGTTAGTCAGTTGCAGAGAGAGGAGTTAGAAGCGAAGCTAGCAAGATGTGGGCTCACTGCGTGATTGTCTGGTCTGGGGGATCTGGAATAAAGTAACATCAAAAGTAAATCGAAGTCTTGTTGTTATTACTAAGAGCTAACAATGACACAAGGCTTCTGATAACAAGAGATCCCTAGCAACAGAACCAGACACGGAATCCTCAACAGAAGACCAGACGAGATCTTAGAAGATATACCAGATCCGGCCAGAAGAGTAGACGACCAGAATAAGAAGTAAGAGGGTATATAACACCAACATAAGGGAGGGGTAAACATTAAGTGACCTAAAAAAATGAGAAAGTTTTGAAATAAAATAAGTAATGTATTATAAAGATCGTTCATTGATGAATAAACACTGAAAAATTAGTTAAAATCCGATAATTCCCTGATTTTTGGTAAATTATTTTATTCTAAGAAATATGAAAGTATTTGTAAAAATATTGTTAAAAACGTTTTCTTTTTTTTTATTTACATTTATACAACCCTATACTGGTGACTGATTTTTATTGACATTTAAAATTTTATTTAAAAAAATGTAACCGTAAACTTGTGGACAAAGATTTGATTTTACTTTAAAAGTTAATCTTAAAAACATACGAAAATATTTAGAAAGATTATAAAATAAATATTTTAAAGATTTGAACCAAAAAAACGAATTTTATTTTACGTTAAAATTTAGTCATGACTGGAAGCTGATATTCTTTCTTTCTTCTTTTTCTTCGGGTAGCTGAGAGCATCTGCAAACGCATCCAGCAACGCGGAATAGAGGCAGCAGGGTACGGCAGGTTGGGGCAGGGTGGGGCGTGCCTAATGATTGTAGCTGGAATATCAGCAGCAGCTATATGATTTCTTTCTAAAAATCGTTTGATTATCGCTTAATCAGTAAAAATCAATAACCAAATTTGAAGTGTTTCTTACTTAGAACGATATCAATGTGTACGCAAGATTTTGAATCTGGGTGACCTCCCGTTTTAGAGTTATACCTCGACACGTACATACAAAAATCTCTCCTTATATATATATATATATATATATATATATATATATATATATATATATATGGTGTCTTTCAAGGAAAGGCTAGGGGATTAACCCGAAAACAAATCAGGAATCTTTGTCCCTAAAGGTGGCGTGATGCTGAAATCCAGTGCTACCCAGCAACTCCTGCGACTACCGCTGCCAAACCGCATTGGTACCTTACCTTTCCTTTGGATCAGAGCGGCAGTGTGGAGAGGGGGAATTTGCTGCATGTGCAACAGCTTATCCTCCATATGAACCCGCCCAGGCTATGTGGTTTAAAGAAAGAAAAAAATTAACACTACTCCATCGTCTCTCGTAGACGGAAGTCTGCCAACCATATATCGACTAGAAACAGCTACTCAGCGTCCCTTGGATTAGAGGGAGGGGGAACCCTGGTGTATGAATTTGTTTACTTTTAATATTCACAAATGCTGGACATTTTTAAGTAGAATTTCAATGCTATTTCTATGTATATTTTAATTTTTAAATATCTTCGAACATAAATAAAATCTTCATAATTTTTGTACAAAAATCAAGAACTGGTGATATTTAATGTGTATATATATTTACTTTGTCGTTAATTGTTTTATTTTCGTAGTTTCATCCGGACATACATACATACACACAATTGCCCTTTATATATGTATAGATGGTGGCTTGGGGTAAGGCTTTTAAGTCTCAGTTCGAAGAGCTATTCTCTCAAGTTTATCTCTTTAGAAGAAAAAATAATCATCACTTTGATGGTGAAAGACATTGGTTAGTCCCAGTTAGCTTTAGTTGGTTGGTTGGATTTTAAGGCATATCAACCCTTGCTGGGTTATTTTATGCCGAAGACATTTTGTTTTATTCATTCTTGTTGTGTGTTCATATTTTTTTCAAACTCAGTTTTTAAACACATTTTTGATACTCATTTGTTGATCAATTCAACCACTAGATGGGACCATAACAGGTACTACTACTACTGCTACTACTACTACTACTACTACTACTACCACTACTACGATTAGAGTAGACCCGGGAGTAATGGCGATACTCCACATTCCCCAGAGCTCCAGGATTGGAAA
Organism: Doryteuthis pealeii; assembly: GCA_023376005.1. Classification (NCBI taxonomy): domain Eukaryota; kingdom Metazoa; phylum Mollusca; class Cephalopoda; order Myopsida; family Loliginidae; genus Doryteuthis; species Doryteuthis pealeii. The sequence goes on from CM042173.1 coordinate 54,562,824, forward strand.
CTTACCATCAGTTAGAGTTTAACGTCATAGAATTTAACGTCATACCATAAGACCCTCATCCATTGCCTTCTAGCTCATATACAATAAAAAGTGTAGGGGATTGCCATGAGGGCAATAGGGTTGAGACAATCGTATAGGTGCTAGGGCTTGACGCAACCAGTCGATTGATCGGAGGGGGTCACTCCAACCGACCGTCTAACCTAAGTAAGGCCAACGCGTAAGGCCAGAGTCAATCCTTAAACATCACAGGTCACCACCAAAGGCCAACAGGTGGCCACATTGGAGGATTCTATCTCTTTGCAAAGGTGCATTTGGTGTATTTTAAAGCTCCAGCCGACAGGGCTGCTTAAATTTTGGCGTAAATATACAATAAATGAGATTGTTAAAAAAGGAAAACAAATTTATATCCACAAAAGTGATCAAAGCATCAGGGTAGAAAACTGAAAGCGATGTCTTTAAAGAAAATATGCAACAAAAGAAATGAAAAACAAATCGGTTGAAACAGACGTCAATCATTGTGATAGAAATGATTGAATGAGATAGGATTTACATTAAAAATAAAACTATCACAATCACACAAACAGAAGAAAATGAAGTTAAAATAAACTAAAGAGAAACAAATGAAAGTGATATCGGAGAAAGGCGGTGATACTGGAACTTTTCGTTGGTGTCATTCAAATAAAACACATAAAGATAACAGCTTGAAGAAAACAAGGAAATTTTCCAAGTCATTCACGTATGGTTGGCATCCTTCTGTCTACGAGAGACGATGGAGTAGTGTCAGAGTTTTACTTTTTTTCCTCTCTTTGAACTACATAGACTAGGCGGGTTCATATGGAGGATAAGCTGTTGCCCATGCAGCAAATCCTCCTCTCCACACTGCCGCTGTGGTCCAAAAGAAAGATAAGGTACCAATGCGGTTTGGCAACGGTAGTGTCGCAGAAGTTGATGGGC
>CM042173.1:54568777-54578777 GCA_023376005.1 Doryteuthis pealeii
AAATTACTAGCAAAATAAAAAGACGCCCCCGGGCGATGTAAAAATAATATTTTGAAAGATATTGTCTGAGGGGATGGTAGCTGAAAATTCAATGTCATAGAGTGTCTACCATAAGTATGTAAAATCGTCAAATTTATTAAAGGAGTAAAAAGAAAGAAAGAAAGAAAGACAATTTGAAATGGAGACAGTTCCGATAACTTTAAATATTATATTAGAATAAAACAATCTATTAGTATTATTAGCGTTATTCGCACTATTGTCCCCATCTTCATTGTTATTTGTACAACGTTTCGGCCGATATACCCTCCGGCCTTCTTCAGGTATTTCTTGTCGGACTCGGGAACCTTCTCGGACTCGGAACCTTCTTTTCGAACTCGGGAACTTTCTTGTCGTATTCAGAGAAATAAAACAATCTATATTTAAATATATAACGCCGGGCATCTATTTTTTTGAAACAATGAGGATTGTCTAACGTTGCATGCTCACATTTTGAGTATATTTATTCTATGTTATGACGTTGGATTATGTGTTGGGTAATGTGACGTAAGCAGTGACGCAGTTTTTGTTACAGACAAAAACCGGAAGCGAATCTCCACTATTAATAGATTAAGTATCGATTTTATTATTGTTCTGGTAGAGTTCGATGCGTCAATTACAATGATAACAAAGAAAGTGGTCAATTCAAAGAATTACCGGATACATGAGGCTTAACAAAAACTCATTCCCTTGCAAAGTATATATTTCTGTATAAATTTAATGTGTCGATTTTATTTTCGTTTCTGGCAGTGTTCAATGCATAGATTACAATTCTATGGAAGAACGTGGTTAATTCAACGTTTTGGTGAATATATGAGAGTTGAACTCCCACCTAACTTCGTACCTTTCAAAGTACGTATTCTTGTGTAAATTTAAAGTGTACACTTTTTTGTCGTTTCTGGCAGAGATCGATGCGTTAACCCCAATTCCGTCGAAGAAAGTGGTTACTTCGAAAAACTGGTGGATATGTGAGGTTTAAAATCTGACTTAGTGCCTTTCCAAGTACATATTTCCGTGTAAATTTAATGAGTCGATTATATTGTCGTTTCTGGCAAATTTTGATGCGTAGATTACAATGTTAGGGCCGGGTTAGCTCAGTCGGTAGAGCGTTCGGCTAGAAACCACAAGGTTCCTAGTTCGATACCGGCCCTCGCCAACTCAGCGTATGAGTAGCACAGGGATCTGTGCGGCAAAGTGAGGAGCTGATTTCAGGTGTTCCGCTCCACCTCAGATGCTAAAATAATCTCCTTGGTCTGGCACAAGTGAAAAGGGGATAGACTCCCTCGCTGATTGGCTGATACCGACATTAGGCCGCCCCGACGACTTTACTTACTTTACTTACAATGTTACCGAAGAAAGTGGTCATTTCTAAGGTTTGGCGGAGATATGAGACTTTAACATCCACCTGATTTGGTTGGTTGGTTGGTTGGATTTTACGGCATGTAAAACACATTGGGTGATTTTATGCCGAAGACGTTTTGTCTTATTCATTCTTGATGGTATTTAAATTTGTTTTTCAAACTCAATTTTTTTAAACACATTTTCTTAAAACTCATTTTTTTCTATTTAACCCATAGATGGGACCCTAACATGTAGTACCACTCCGGGTCAGAGTGGATCTGAGAGTAATGTCGATGAAAAGGGTACTCCACACTCCCCAGAGCTCCAGAATTGAAAGTTTACCATTAGTTGAAGCCCACCTGACTTAGTGTCTTTCAAAGTACATATTTCCGAATAAATTTAAAATGTCGATTTTATTGTCGTTTCAGGAAGAGTTCGATGCGTAGATTACCATGCTACATTTACTAGCAACGGAAGTAATAAAAGTCAAGTTGGCGGAGTGACCTATTGTCAGTATCAGCCGGACAGCTAGGGAGTCTACCCCCTGTTCGCTAGCACTAGAGTAGAGAGATTGTTTTTGCTGAGGTGAGGTGCCACACCCACCGTCAGTTCCCACACTATAATGCACATATTAGATTACCCAATCTGTGCTACTGATACGCTGAATTATCGAGGACGGGTATCGAACTAGGAACTTTGTGATTACTAGTCGGGTGCTCTACCAGCCCCTTAGCAATATAGCATTATTATTTGTCTAAAATTTTAAAATGAGGCTTGATAATTTGTATTATTTAGAGTTTTCTGACTGTTGTTTATTGTTATATACAGAACGTTTCGGTCGAAGTGTCCTCTAGTTTGGTATACGTACAAATAAATCGTGTTGAAAATAAACTAATTCGTTAAATGAGGATAGTTTTTTTGTAGTATCCACGTGTTTTCAGTGGACAGCTTTATGATCTATTCATCGTGTGACCATGTGACGCACAAGACAACACGTGTCAAGCAATCCCTGGGGTGTGTCCTGGGGGGGGGCCCTGTTTCAAATTAGCCGTAACTGTTTTAATTAACTACTTAATTTAGACATTTGTATATTCAGATGTTTATGCGGCAAACATTCTGTCCATTCTATTTCAAAGCAATGTTTTTACTGTGAAGTCAATCAATTTCGGGACCATACGTTTATCTTTAGGTAGAGGTAGTAGCAGTCTTCTTTGCTAATGAGGCTGACTACTCTATCTCATTTGCATACGATACTACATCTCCCTGAACCGAAATGGATTTATGCCCTTCGTGGACCTCTAAAGATTATCGGAAATCTAGACGGGCTTTCAGGAAGAGTATCATGACTTCTCCTGATAGGGGACTGTCATGATATTCTGAGATTTCTCAGAATATCATTTAATAATAGCAAGGGGGGTTGACTATTTGTTGAAAAAGAAACGAAAAAAATATAAAAAATTAAATAAATAAAGGGATAGGTAAGAGTTGCTGCTCTTGGCAGAAAAAAAGGGTTTATTCCCTATAAAATAGATAGAATACAGAGTTCAGAGACGGACGGACACGAGAAGGGAGACGGTTGCAAAAAAATGGAGTTGAATCGGTAACAAGACAGACGACAGTAGATTGAAGTGACAGTTGGAATAATTAAGAGTGATTTATTATTTATTTATTAACAAAAAGGTAAAAAGTTAAAGAAACCGGAGAATGAGATTTGTTGAAGAAAACTGAATTAATTTGAAAAGGAAAGAAAAAAAACGAAAAGAAGTAATAGTTTTGGAAACGGATTTGGAGAAAAAAAGGAAAAAGTTTGTAGAAAGAGATTTGTTGAAGCAAACTAAATTAATTTGAAAAGGAAAGAGAACGGAAAGAAGTAATTGTTTTGGTAACGGATTTAAAGGAAAAAAGAAAGGGGAAACTTATATTTAATGAAAATAATGAGAGAAAAGAAATAAAAACAAAAGAGGAACTTATATTTAAAAAAAAAGGTTTTTATTGGACTGTTTCATGAACTTTATCATATTTTGCACCCGTCTGTTAAAAAAAAAGTAAATAATTATTTTTTTATAAAATAAAATTATTAATCACTCACAAATTGTCTTATTGACTAATTCCTGTTTTTTACTTTTTTTGCTTGAAGGAAGAACATTCTGTATTTTTCCCCTGAAGTATTTTTTTTCTTGGAAGAGTCAATTGCTTAGTCACTCAGGATCCACACGACTTAACGAGAGTGTTAGAAAATATCAAGGACACTTCGTGACAGGGACCTAGGTCGAAGTTCATTTTTATGATATTCTTTAAGATTTCTTTATACGTCAAACTTTCCAGTATTTGGGGGTATACCATTGTTGATATTTTTGTACGGCTTCACATCAAGCTGAAGCCAAAATTAAATATGTAATTTCGTTCTCCCCTCCGGAAGGTTTCGAATCTTTTAATTTCTTCACCCTAGCCAATAGCTGCAAAACATCTAATCCAAGTTTCGACAAAATCTGGGTCCTTTAAGGAACTTAAGGTTGTAATCGGCGACGCCATGTTGCTGTGATGTCAATCAATCTCGGGAACATACGTTTATCTGTAGGTACAGTTAGTAGCCGTCTCCTTTGCTACTGACGCATAGTACTTTTATTGTCTATCTCATTCGCATACGATACTACAGTTTTGAAGATGGTTTAGTTTAATGCTAAAGCCATTTGTAGCCGTGGGGATACTGGACATGTATACCAAAGGTGGTGGGTCCCCTAAAAAATGGGATATTGTAAAAAGTATCTGGTACCTATAAAGCAGGCGGCTCTTCCTAGAATGAACTGTCCAAGCGAGTACATGGTATTATTAGTACTTTTATAATTTAACCATTGTAGTTCTTTTAGATAATAACAAAATAAATAGAATTATCCAAATCTAATTATTATTCTGATAACTCCATTGTAATCTATTAGATTTCCATATGCCACATGAATGAGCTGTATATCATCATTTAATTATAAATTGACTAGATTGGTTAATTTAAAAGTTAATTGAAAAAATGACATGATGACATGCATTTAAAAAATTGAAATACTTTATAATTTTTTTGAATTTATTATCTAGACTAGCAAATATATGCATCCTCCGGGTGCAAGTATTTCAGTTTTAATGTAATAAAATATTATCTTAAATTAGAAAAGCTAATGAAACAAAATAAGAATACAGATAAAAAGATTTAAAACAGAGGGGGGTATAATCGAAAAATAGAACAACGGAAACTTACTTTTCCATCACTCCCGTATTTCATTGCTAAATTTTCCTCATTTAACTATTTAGTTAAAATAGGAAGTAAAGAATAAAATCATAGTTATTTCTTCTTGTTAATAGATTTCTTTTAAGATTTATATCCAAGAATTTTGATCATATTCATTAAAATAAAACCAAACAATTAGAAATCAATAATACTAAGCACATATTTATTAAAATCAAATTTTTAATATCAATATGCAAATTAGCCTTCCCATTCACACTGTAAACCACTATTTTGTTGTATATATAAATATAATTGCATGTTATTAGCATGTAGATATGGTCAACAGTATTAATAATGTAAAGCAATTTTATTAATAATATATATAATTGAGGTTTAAATAAAAATAATAATCATGGAGAATGTGATGTAAATAACAAAGGGAATTGTAACTTGAGTAGTAATATAGTTTCGGTTACAGACAGACAAACCCACAATCTCCATTATAATAAGATATGTAAATTAATTGTTTATACGATACCTACATCTAGATGATAAATGTTATGCTTAAGTAATAGGTACCAAGTACTTTTTACAATATCACAATTTTTCATTAAGGAAAACACGCTTTTCTGCATAAATTTCCGGTAATAAAAGAACCAGTTGTTCGGTTTATTTAATGTTATATCAACCTCTTATGGATTATATAATGATGAAATTTGATAAATTTATAAATGTCCTCATCTTTATTGTTACATACTAAACGTTTCGGCCAATGAGCTTTCTGGCCTAATTCAGCTATTTCATGAAACTTCAGTAACTTTCTTGTCGAACTCGGGAGCCTTCAATGTCGTAATCTAGAGCCTTTATGGAACTTCAGACCGAACCCTTTATTCTATCCAGTAGGCAGATTGTTCTAATTCCGCCCGCCCAATCAGCTGGGGCGTTAGAATGCACCGGCTGCACATCTGGAGAGGGGTAAAACTCCCCCATTGGGGCCACCTAATGGCCGTGAGTGGTGACCCGCGATGCTTAAGGATAGAACCCAGGTGGATGAGCAGTTCATGACTTGCAATACTCAACTTTGGCCGTTTCTTGGGCTAGACGGGCGGTCGGAGAGGCCCCCTCCGATCAATCGGCTGGTCACGTCAATCCCTAGCACCTATATGATTTCCCCAACCCTATTGCCCTTATGGCAAGCCCCAAACCCTTTTTATCATATGGATGCTAGAAGGCGGTGGCTGAGGATCTACATGACCTGGGAATAACGGAATGTGGAGCACCCCTTAATCACCATTGTTCACAGTTCCACTTTGACCCGGAGTGGTACTACCTGTTAGGGTCCCATCTATGGGTTAAATAGACAAATGTATTTATAAAAAAAATTGAGTATCCATTAAGAATTACTTTATTTCAAAACCTTAGCGGCATTAAATGGCCCACTGAGGTTGATATGCCGTAAAACAAAACAAACCAAACCAAATCTAATTTCGTAAACCATGACTGGGTACAAGAGTTAAGCTATGCAAAGTATTCTATTTTATTTTTGCCCTTGGTCAGGATTGAAGCTGCAACATACAGATGATAGTCACTTAGAACTGTATTAACACAACCTTTATATCCATTGCGCCATGTGTTAAAATGGAAAACCGGAGAGCACATGGAACGAAACGAATTGTGTGAATAACAATAAAGATGAAGACAACAGTTTGAAAAATCTAAATAATATAAAATATCTATCTCCTTATGTGTTTACGTGCTCGCGCATATGTGTGTATATGTATGTCTAACAATTTTCACAAATTCCTGAGTTTAGCAAATAAAATTTTAGAGGCTCGTGACATCGCAGACCACTTGTTAATATTTTATACGCTTTTTTTTTTTCGCTTCTTTTGTCTTTTTTATCGCAAAATATATATCTGAAGAGATGTTTTTTTTGCGCTCTGAAAAAATACTTGACAGTCTGGAAGTTCTCATTAAAATATCACTATTAGTTGGCTGGTTGGTTGGTTGGATTTTATGGCATTAAAATCGATTGGGTTATTTCATGCAAAAGACGTTTTTGTTTTATTCCCACTTGTCTGGTAATTATAGCAAGGCCCAACCCTTTTTAACATATAGGTGCTTAAAGGCGGTGGCTGAGGGTTAGTGTTCTGGGTGTAACGTTAGACTCTATCTTATAGTAAATTTCCAGTTCTGGGTCTCTGTAGAGTGAGGAGTACCCCCTTATGTCCTTTAATCCTAGGTTCACTCTGACCCGGAGTGGATTTACCTGTTAAATAGAGGGAAAATGTGTATAAAAATGTGTTTAAAATTGAGTTTTAAAAATTTGGGAACTTATCGCTAATGAATAGCGAAAACGTCTCCGGTATAAAATAACCCGATGGGTTAACATGCCGTTAACTCATTTTTAAATATATTTTAAAGCTCATTTAAAAAAAATCTATTTAACCCATAGATTGGACTCTACTACTCCGAGTCAGAGTGGACATGGGAGTAATTGCAATGAAGTGGCACTACCCACTCTTCAGAGATATGGAATTGGAACCTCACCACCAGATGCAATTAAACGTTATTTTTTTGAATTTACTCATCACTTAAGACTCCCCACCGTCTTTAGAGACAACAAACCAAGAGAATTCAACATAACTAGCGACGAAAATTTGAAGACGAAGAAGACATAAGGAGAAATAAGAAGAAGATTATCCAGCATGGAGAGAGAGAGAGAGAGAGAGGAGAGAGAGAGAGAGAGAGAGAGAGAGAGGGGGGGGGGAGAATATATATATATATAATATAAGATTTTTGGATGTTTGTTTATTTTAGAAACGTTGCTGAATAAAGTATATATTAAATTTTTACTTGAAGGCACTTACAACGCATGTATCGCATAAAATTCGAAAATATTTCTTATAGAAAATGAACTTGACAAGTGTAATCCCGGCAAAGGATGGCTCGGTGTGTAGAATACCGTACAGACTGTTTCGAATTTATTAAGTCTCATCAGCGGTATATACTAACGATTTCCCTCCGAAACAGTCTGTACGATATTCTACACACCGAGCGATCCTTTGCTGGGATTACACTTGTCAAGTTCATTTTCTATAAGAAAAAGTATCGAATTTTATGCGATACATGCGTTGTAAGTGCCTTCAAGTAAAAATTTAATATATATATATATATATATATATATATATATATATATATATAGAGAGAGAGAGAGAGAGAGAGAGAGAGAGAGAAGAGAGAGATGGAATATATAGGAAGGGTAGATAGAGATAGAGAGGGATAGAGAGAAGGAGATGGGGATTAGAGAGAGAGGAGATAGAGAGGGGGATAGAGAGAGAAGGAGATAGAGTGAGAGATATAGAGCGAGAGGGGGATAGAGAGAGAAGGGGAGAGAGAGAGAGAGAGAGAGGGGGAGATAGAGAGAGGAGGAGGAGGGGGAAGATGAACTAATCAACTACATAATCAGTGAATGCAGGAAACTGACAGAGAATGAGTACAACTGCAGGCACAACTGGGTGGGAAAGGTGATCCATTGGGAACTCTTTCCATTCTAAAGTATTTTGAAAAAGATGAAATCCCAACGTTTTGCTGACGCAGACATCTAAAAGAATTGTTCGTTTTTTCGTTACCATAATATCCATGACAATTTCTCGACAACCGTCCCTATCATTAATTGTCCTCGGGGGTCCTCTTACCAGCATCCAGTATCCGTACAGGATTGGTCAATGTTGGTCTTTTTTGTTTTTGATGACGCGGTCTAGTATGAACATGTGCTGGTTTCCACTAGAGGATGTCGCTTATGAGTTCGTGCTTCTTTCTCTAACAGTGACCTGCGTGTCTTGTTCGTTTCAATAGGATGGTTTGTATGATAGGTGGCAAGTGGCCGTACAGATGCTTCCTTGCGTGTTGTTGTTTCCACAATTTGTTAAAGATCACACGCAGCATTCTTGTGTCGGTCCCATCTAGCCTATTATCTTAGGGCTTCATTAATGTCCGAATGGTGCAGCCATACAGTAGCATTGGATGAATTGTCGCTTTAACTTGTCAGTGAGATTCGATTTCCATATGACAATCTGTCTATAGCAGACCATTCCTTCCCTGTGCGTGCATTTACATCGCTTTCAGTGGATGAGATATTACTACCGAGGTACGTAAATTGTTCTACTGTTTTTAGAGGCTTGTCGTCGAGTGTGGAGAGGCCTGCTTTCTATATAGGGACTAGAAAAACAGTACATACTTAGAAGACTTTCCTTACATAGCGGCTCTGTGTGATATTATCATCAATGATTGTGATCTGCGTTGTATATCAGTTACATAGGTACCACCAACATACGTCACGTGATCAGTTTAGGCAATTTGGAAGGAAGACATGTAAATCTTTTTGAACTTTTGAAAAAAAAAAAACAAACATAAAGAGTTGTTACAAAGAACAGTTAATTCAAAAATCAAATTATCTGACTGGGGAAAAATTACTGGCTGTTATCTTGAAAAATAAATAAATTTACACCAGGGTCAGTTTCTTTATTGATATTTTTAGCAGAAATATGTATTCATGGTTCTTTAACTGAAAAACTCCCGTATAGAAACTTATAAAAATCTTCAGATATAATTATTCAGACTCTTATCTTTAAGGAAAAAAGTAAAAATCGTTTGTTGTCGGTTCATCTTTTCATATTTCATAAAATATGTAGACCTCATAAAAAATATTTTCCCTAATATATTTCAGGAAAAACTTATTTTAAACATACTTTTATCAAAAGATAAATAATTATGGAAATATTCGTGAAAATCGGACCATTAATTGATTTTTCATATAATTTTAACAAAAACCTCTAGTCGTTACTTGTTTTTGGCTAAGTTAAATTTCAATTGATTTAATGGTGCGAAAATGTAAACATTGTTTTCGTTCATAATCTTAATTATTTCCGTAAGCTGAAAAACATTTTTTTAAGTCATCAGAATTTCTTTAATGTTTCTTCTTTTGAATGGACAAAACATTTTAAAGATAATATTAACCTTTATGCAAGTCTCCTTGTGTTAAGCATAAGGAGGGTCATTTCACAGGGAAAATTGGTGGTACCTACTGTTACATAATGAATAAGCATAGCCTATCATTTTTGTAATGCAGTGTAGGATTTACATTTAACGTTTACTGGAAAATCACACATTACTGGATAAATGTTCATGTAGTTTGATTGACAACCGACATCACGCCAATGTCTTCCGAGCGAGCGTCTCTGATTGGCTAACGAAGTCGAATAAACCTTGGGAAAGTTAATTAGAATCATTGATAATCAAGTAAAAAGCCGCCGTGTTTAGACGTCTATTTGCGTTCTGGCCGATTTCGACTTCACGTGCGCGAATTACGGGTATCAGGTAAATTAAGTTATGCGCACACTAAAT
>CM042173.1:54583777-54594152 GCA_023376005.1 Doryteuthis pealeii
TCTTTTAAATTCAACTTTGTCTCCTATTGTATTTTTAAACTTTTCAACGTGACGAAGAAGGATAAACAAAACGTCTTTTTTTTGTATATCCTTCTTCGAGAAAATTTAAAAAAATTTTCGCAACAGGGTATCGGGTAGAGTTCATAAATAAGAACTAAGATGGAAGCGGAGGGAGACAACACCCGATACGATATGATGAAGAAGAAACTTAGTGAATACAACAAGCGACAAAAATTAGAAGACAAAAGAAATAAGAATTGTATGCAACATCCGAAGCAGCTAAATTTTTACCTCATGTTAAAAAGACATTGCAAAATTTTGAACCCGACTAAATAGATTTAAACCTGGAAAATTATTTTATCATTTTAATCTTAACCCGACTAAAATCAATCCACGCTTCTACAGAAGACGAAACTTTACATATCAAACCTGAGAAATTCATTTACAAGCGTTCTATTCTATATATATATATATATATCATAGCGTCTCTTTCTCTACTTCGGAACTTTCACTCATCTAATTGTTTTTATACGTAAAATGTTATTATGATGCTTTTATTATTTGCACGCTATTCTGCATTAGTTTGGTTTGGTTTGTTTTGTTTTACGGCATATCAACCTCAATGGGTCATTTAATGCCGATAAAGTTTTGAAATAAATTCATTCTTAATGGATAATACAATTTTTTTATAAATACATTTTTCTATTTAACCCATAGATGGGACCCTAACAGGACATGTAGACCCGCAGCCACCGCCTTCTAGCACCTATATGATAAAAAGGGGTTGGGGCTTGCCATAAGGGCAATAGGGTTGGGAAAATCATATAGGTGCTAGGCTTGACGTGACCAGCCGATTGATCGGAGGGGGCCTCTCCGACCGCCCATCTAGCCCAAGATAGGGCCAAAGTGGAGTATTGCATGTCATGAACTGCTCATCCACCTGGGCTCTATCCTTAAGCATCACGGGTCGCCACACACGGCCATTAGGTGGCCCCATTGGGGGAGTCTTACCCCTCTGCAGAGGTGCAATCTGTGCATTCTAACGCCCCAGCCGACAGGGCGGTCAGCGTTAGTACCAAAGTTTATACATCCTTCTGAGGATAATGGAACTGGAAACAGTAAATCCTAGAAATTAATTTTTTAACTGATTGATTTTTATTTCAATTTAAAAAAAAATCTATTTGTAAAAAAATAAATAGCGCGTCTTCTTCAGGAATTTCCACATTTAATGCGATTTATACGTAAAATGAGATTCTAATGTTATAACTTGCACGCTAAAGTGCATTAGTATCCTAGAAACTTATACATCTATATAACATGATTTTTTTAAAGTTCGAAATACTGTTTTAATTCTATGATTTTTCTAGAATAAAATGATTGAGTAGATTTTTCTTTTAGTTGTTCCTGGCAAAATATCTAATAACTTTACGTAAACGCTAGTCGGCACACCCGATCATGCAAAAAGAAAAAAAAATCCGTAAAGAAGTGTGACGTCATTCAATTGATGACGATAAGTCACGGTTTCGCGTCTACATTCTTATTTCTTACTTGACTTTGGAAGAGTCTGAATTTCATAGAATTTGTCAACTACATGAACCCAACCCTAGACAGACAAAGTCTCTAAAACAGTGTCTCACAAAATTTTTTGGCTGTGGCCCACTTCAACCCAATGCGAGTTCTTTATAGCTCTCAGAATCGATTAAAAAGTCGTCGTGTTTAGACGCGTATTTGCGTTCTGTTTCAATTTCACCGTCGCGTATGTGAGTTATGGGTATCGGGTAAATAGAGTTCATGAATAAGAACTAAGATGGAAGCGGAGAGAGACAACACCCGATACGATATGAAGAAGAAGAAACCAAGTGAACACAACCAGCGATAAAGATTAGAAGACATAAGAAATAAAAATGATATGCAACATCTGGAGCAGACAAATTTTGACTTCATGTTACCAAAACATTGCAAAACTTTTAAGCCGACTAAATAGATTTAAACCAGGAATATTATTTTCTCATTTTAATCTTAACTAGAAACAGTAATAATGATCAATAGCGTGTAATCAGGAGATTAAATATAAATGCATTATAGTTTATTATATTTAACAGAAATACATAAAAATTCTGAATCGCTAAAAAAGGAACAAATTTTAAAAAGAGGACGCAAAAAGGTTTTTCCTTGAATATATATATATATATATATATATATATATATATATATATATAGAGAGAGAGAGAGAGAGAGATTAACCATAAACATTCAACGTATTTTCTTTTTAATTTAAAAAGTAAAACCAATGAATTTTTACCTCTTTTCTTCGATGTTTTTTTAATGATTACTTTTCATTTTTTAGCATTTTTGTGTTTTTTAAGATTTTTTTTTGTTCTTATTTTAATTTTTTTCTTTACCAAAGATCTATACACTCTTTTACGGAAGACGAAAATTGAAACAGTAAATCCGAGTAATTCCTTTTTATAACTGATTATTTTTATTTTATTTCTTGAAAAAAAAAATAATAGCGTTCTAATTATTAAAAGATAATAATGTTTCTCTTCCTCGGGAGTTTTCGACATCTAATCTATTCATGTGTAAATGAGAGTCTAATATAATCTCTTGCGCGCTAAAGTGCAATAATATCCTAGAAATGTATACATCTATTTAACACAACATTTTTTAAAGTTTTCACGCAATAAGCTAGAAATTCATACATGTTTTTTAAAAGTTTGAAATAGTTTTAATTTTATGATTTTTCTTGAATAAAATGATTAAGAACATTCAAAAAAGACTTGCCTTATTGAAAATTGACCTGCAAATTAACGAATTGAAAAGAAAATTGACATCTTCAGAAATACGCCAGTCGGCACGCCGATCGTAAGAAAATAAAAAAATATGTAAGAAAGTGTGACGTCATTCAATGAATGACAACAAGTCACGTGATGCCGTCTATATTCTTTATTCTTTCTTATTTGACTTTGGAAAAGTCTAAATTCCATAGAATTTGCCAAGTACAAGAACCCAACCCAAGACAGACAATCTCTAAAACAGGATCTAACAAAATCTTTTGGCTGTGGCTCCCGTGAACATATTCTGTTCCGATTTAATCCTCGCGTGCACAAATTGTGGTTTATCGGGTAAATAAATTATGTGCACACTCTATGTATAAATAAATGCACAATAGCGCACAAGACATAATATCATTAGAATCGCATTTCACGTATAAATAACATTAGATTACAGAAACTCCCGAAGTAGCCTAACCCTAACTCTTGTCCAAGTATTTCAAAGGTTTCGCAGATTTCAGTGAAATCTAACGCTATCTTAATATATGCATTAGTACCCTCTAATAGGCTAACGAAGTTGAATTCACCATTGGAAAGTTAATAGTTCATTAGAATCATAGAGAATCAACTAAACAACCACTGTATTTAGGCGCATATTTGGGTTCTGTGCCTATTTCAAACACGCATACGTGAGTTATGGGTATCAGGTATATAGAGTTCATAAATAAGAACTAAGATGGAAGCGGAGAGAGACAACACCCGATACGATATGATAAAGAAGAAACCAAGTGAACACAACCAGCGACAAAGATTAGAGGACATAAGAAACAAAAATGATATGCAACATATGGAGCAGCGATATTTTTACCTCATGTTACTAAGACATTGCACAATTTTTAACCCGACTAAATAGATTTAAACCAGGAAAATTATTTGATCATTTTAATCTTAAATGGAAACAGTAATAATGATCAATCGCGCGAAAGAGATAGAATCATTAGATTACGTATAAAATAGCATAATATCTTATAACTTTTCACAGAAATACATAAAAACCTTTGATTCGCTAAAAATGGAACGAATCTTAAAAAAAGAAGGCAAAAAGATTTTTCAAGAATATACATCTATATCTATATCATTATATCTATTACACACACACACACACACACACACACACACACACACACACATACATACACACATACACATTACACATTTTAAAAAAACTAAATTGTCACTAAAAAAAGAAACAAATTGTAAAAAGAGAACGCTAAATAATTTATATACATATATATATATATATAATTTTTTTTAAAAAAAGCATTTAACATTTTTGTGGTATTTTTTTAAATTTACAAAAAATTAAAATCAACGAATTTTTACGTTTTTTCTTTGATGTTTTTTTTAATGATTTTTCAAATTTTATAGCATTTTTTGTGTTTTTAATAGTTTAAAAAAAAAATCTTTTTGTTTACAAAAAATCTATACACTCGTATGCGAAAGATGAAAATTTAAAAAGTAAATCCGGAAATTCATTTTTATAACTGATTATTTTTATTTCATTATTTTTAAAGAAAAAAAAAGAATAGCATTCTATTTATAGAAAATAAATAGCGTCTCTCTACATCGAGAGTTTCCGACAGCTAATGTTATTTATACGTAAAATGAGAGTCTCTTGTGCGCTAAAGTGCAATAATATCCTAGAAAATTATAAATCTATTTAACACAACATTTTTTTAAAGTTTGAAATACTGTTTTATGATTATTCCAGAATAAAAAGATTTAGAATATTCGAAAAAAACTTGCCTTATGTTCCTTGCGTCCTTGAAAACATTCACAAAAACGCCAGTCGGCACGCCGGTCAGGAAAAAAGAAAAAAGATACGTAAGAATATGTGACGTCAGTCAATTGATGACGACAAGTCACGTGATGTCTCCTACATTCTTTCTACTTTCTTCCTTGAGTTTGGAAAAGTCTAAATTTCATAGAATTTTCCAACTACAGGCAGGCAACCTTAGACAGACAAACAAAGTCGCTAAAACAGTGTTTAACAACATTTTTTGGGTGTGGCCCCTTCAACCCAATTTGAGTTCTTTGTGGCTCCCAGAATCGATTAAACAACCATAGTGTTTAAACGCATATTCAAGGATTTGCCGATCCATCTTCGCGTGCGTGCTTTATGGGTATCGGGTAAATAAAGTTATGTGTACACTAAATGGATAAATAGGTATAAATGCACAATGGCACACAACACATAATATTTTTAGAATCTCATTTTACGTACTAATATCATTAGATTACAGAAACTCCCGAAGTAGCTTATTCCTAACTCTAACCCTAACATCTCAAAGGTATCAGGTATTTCCGTGAAATATAATGCTTTTTATATGAAATCTAATGATATAATCTCTTGTGTGCTATTGTACATTAGTACACTCTGATAGTCTAACAAAGTCGATTGAACAATAGGAAAGTTAATAGTTAATTAGAATCACAGAGAATGGACTAAACAACCGCCGTATTTAGAGGCATATTTGGTTTCTGTGCCGATTTCCCCCTCGCACACGTGAGTTACAGGTATTGTGAAAATAGAGTACATAAATAAACACAACCAGCGACAAAGATTAGAAGACGTAAAAGATATAAGAGTCAGTAAAAAAAGTAACAAACTTTAAACAGAGAATGCTAAAAAAAAATTTTCTTGAATATATATATAAAATTTATTTTTTAAAAACAAAAGCATTTAACATTTTTTCTGGTATTTTTTTTTAGTTAAAAAAGTAAAATCAGCCAAATACTTCTTTTCTTTGATGATTATTTTTAATGGTTTTCAATTTTTAACATTTGTGTTTTTTTATAAAGTTTCTTGTTGTTTGTGGGTTTTTTTTTCATTTTTTTTTTTACAAAACTATCTATACACTAGTATTATCTGCGGTATTCGGACTATTGTCCCCATCTTCATTGTTATTTGTCCAACGTTTTGGCCGATATGCCCTCCGGCCTTCTTCAGGTATTTCTTGTCGGACTCGGGAACCTTCTCGGACTCGGGAACCTTCTCGGACTCGGGAACCTTCTCGGGAAATCTCCCGAGTCCGAAAAGAAGGTTCATGAGTCCGAGAAGGTTTCCCGAGTCCGTCAAGAAATACCTGAAGAAGGCCAGAGGGCATATCGGCCGAAACGTTGTACAGATAATAATGAAGATGGGGACAATAGTCCGAATAACGCAGATAATACTAACCTTCAAGCCTTATCTCAAACATTCAGAGAAATACATCTATACACTCTTCTACAGAAGACGAACATTGAAACAGTAAATCTAAGAAATTCACTTTTATAACTGAGTATTTTTATTTCATTTTTTTTCTAGCATTTGAAGAAAAAAAGAATTGCATTTTATTTGTAAAAAAAAAAAAATAGCGTCTTCGAGAGATTCTGACATTTAATTCTATTCATACGTAAATGAGATTCTAATATAATTGGTGCATTACTATCTTAGAAACTTGTACATATATTTAACACATTTTGTTAAGTTTGAAATACTGATTAATTTTATGATTTTTCTAGAATAAAAATATTAAGATTTAAAAAAAACTTGCCTTATATTTCTGGCGCCCTTGAAAATTGACCTGCAAATTAACGAATTGAAAAAAAAAATGACAATATCTGACAACTTTACGAAAACTCCAGTCGGCACGTCGGTCATGAAAAAATAAAGCTAAGAAAGTGAAACGTCATTCAATTGATAACGACAATCACGTGATGTCGTCTACGTTTATTTATGGGAATAAGTCTTGCGCCAGTCAAAATGGAGAGAGATAAAAACACAACTACTTGGAAGTACAGAGAGAGACTTTTTATTCACAAACCGTTACTAAGGACGCCAAGAACTTGGGTTCTTTTTTCTGCACATGCCCGGAAGGCCCTTCCTGTCCTAAGCCCTCTGGGAGATTATTATTTTTGTGTATTTTTTATTTATTTATTTATTCTATTTAATTTTGTTTTATTTTTGTTTTATTTATTTTTACTTTTACTTTTTTTTTCTTCCTTGCTCGAATTGGTAAAAGTATGAATTTCGTAGAATATGCCAACTACAGGAATCCAAGCCTAGACAGACAAAGTCTCTAAAATAATGTCTAACAACATTTTTGGGCTGTCACCCCTTTCAACCCAATGTGAATTCTTTGTGGCTCCCAGGATCGATTAAACAACAGCCGTATTTAGACGCATATTTGGTTTCTCTGCCGATTTCACCCTCGCACACGTAAGTTTCGGGTATTGTGAAAATAGAGTTTATAAATAAGAACTAAGATAGAAGCAGAGAGAGACAACACCCGACACGACATGATATACAAGAAACCAAGTGAACACAACCAGCGACAAAGATTAGAAGATGTGGAAGACATAAGAAATAAAAATGGTGTGCAACATCCGAAACAGTCAAATTTTTACCTCATGTTAAAAAGACATTGCAAAATTTGTTTATAATGTTTTTTATTGTTTTTTTTTTCGTTTTTTTTTTACAAAATCATCTATATACTCTTTTACGTAAGATGAAAATTGAAACAGTAAATTCAAAAATTCATTTTTATAACTGATTATTTTCATTTCATTTTTTCTCGCATTCTATTTGAAGAAAAGAAAAGAACAGCGTTCTATTTGTAAAAAAAAGAAAAAAGCGTCTCTCTACTTCAGGAGTTTCTGACATCTAAAAATTCATGCGTAAATGAAATTAATAATATAATCTCTTAGGCGCTAAGGTGCATTATCATCCTAGCAAATTGTACATTCTATTTAACACAATTTTTTAAAGTGTGAAATACTGTTTTAATTTTATGATTTTTTCTAGAATAAAATGATTTAGAAGATTTAAAAAAAAAACTTGCTTTATGTTCCTTGCTCCCTTGAAAATTGACCTGCAAATTAACGAATTGAAAAAACAAATTTACACAATATATTTTTCACAAAAACGCCAGTCGGCACGCCGATTATGAAAAAAGAAAAAATGGTATGTAATAAAGCGTGACGTCATTCATTTGATGACGACAATCACGTGATGTCGTCTACATTTTTTCATCTTCCTTGTTTGACTTTGGAAAAAGTCTGAATTTCATAGAATTTGCCGACTAAAAAAACCCAACCCTAGACAGACAAAGTCTCTAAAACTTTGTCTCATTCTTTGGTCGTGACCCCCTTTAACCCAATGCGAGTTCTTTGTGGCTCGCAGAATTGATTAAACAATCGTCTTGTTTAGACGTATATTTGCGTTCTGTTACAACTTCATCCTCGAGTGTGCAAGTTATGGGTATCGGGTAAATAAAGTTATATGTTCACTAAATGAATAAATAGGTGCAAATGCACAATAGCACACAAGACATAATATCATTAGAATCGCATTTCCCATATAAATAACATTAGATTACAGAAACTCCCGAAGTAGCCTAACCCTAACTTTAACGTCTCAAAAGTGTAGGGTATTTCCATGAAATGTAATGTTTTTTATATGAAATCTGATATGATCTCATGTGCGCTATTGGTCATTAGTAACCTCTAATAGGCTAACAAAGTCGAATGGACAATGGGAAAGTTAAAGGTTAATTATAATCATGGATAATCGATTAAACAGCCGCCTTATTTAGAGGCATATTTGCGTTCTGTGCCGATTTCACCCTGGCCTACGTTAGTTATGGGTATCAGGTACAGTTCATAAATAAGAACTAAGATGGAAGCGGAGAGAGACAACACCCGATACGATATGATGAAGAAGAAACCCAGTGAACACAACCAGCGACAAAGATTAAAAGACATAAGAAACAAAAATGATATGCAACATATGGAGCAGCGACATTTTTACCTCATGTTACCAAGATATAGCAACATTTTTAACCCGGCTAAATAGATTTAAACCAGGAAAATTACTTTATCATTTTAATCATAAATGGAAACAGTAATAATGATCAATCGCGCGCAAGAGATAGAATCATTAGATTACGCATAAAATAGCATATCTTATTACCTTTCACAGAAATACATAAAACCTTTGAGTCGCTAAAAATGGAACGAATCTTAAAAAAAGAAGGCAAAAAGATTTTTCAAGAATATATATCTATATTTATTATACACACGCACACACACACACCCTCACACACACACACGCACACACACACACCCTCACACACACACACACACACACACACATATATATATATTTAACAAAAGCATTTAACATGTTTTTTTTAATTTAAAAAAGTAAAATCAACGAATTTTTAACTTTTTTTTTCTTTTATGTTTTTTAATGATAATTCAATTTTTAACATTTTCTTTTTGTTTTTTATATTTTTTTTTTGT
The DNA here is from genome assembly GCA_023376005.1 of Doryteuthis pealeii. Classification (NCBI taxonomy): domain Eukaryota; kingdom Metazoa; phylum Mollusca; class Cephalopoda; order Myopsida; family Loliginidae; genus Doryteuthis; species Doryteuthis pealeii. The sequence goes on from CM042173.1 coordinate 54,592,897, forward strand.
GTTTTTTTTCTTCCCAGAAATTTATACATTCTTCTAAGGAAGACGAAAATTGAAACAGTAAATCTGAGAAATTCATTTTTATATCTGATTTTTATTTAATATTTTCTAGCGTGCTATTTGAAAAAAAAAAAAAAGAATATTGTTTTATTTAAAAAAAAAAAAAAAAAAAAAAAAAAAAAAATTGCGTTCTGTTTGTAAAAAATAAAGGAAATAAGAGTCTCTCAACTAGTTTCCGACAGCCAATGCTATTATACATGAAATGTAATTCTAATAAAATCTCTTGCACGCTGAAGTGCATTAATAACCTAGAAACATACAAATCTTTTTAACACATCTTTTTAAAGTTTAAAAAATGTAAAAAGAGAATGCAAAAAGTTTTTTCTTGAATATATATATATATATATATGTGTGTGTGTGTGTGTGTGTGTGTGTGTGTGTGTATGTGTGTGTGTGTGTGTGTGTGTGTATGTGTGTGTGTGTGATATATGAATATATTAAACAAAATCTTTTAGGACATTTTTTTAATTTAAAAAAAGTAAAATCAACGAATTTTTACCTCTTTTCTTTGATGTTTTTTTTAATGATTTTTTTTTTCAATTTTTTGCATTTTTTGTGTTTTTATAATGTTTTTTGTTATTATTGTTGCTTTACAAAAATTTATACACTCTTCTAAGGAAGACGAACACTGATACGGTAGATCCGAGAAATTCATTTTTATAACTGATTATTTTTATTTCATTTTTTGAAAAAAAGAAAGAATAGCGTTCTATTTATAAAAAGATAATAGCGTTGTTTTCTTCGAGAGTTTCCGACATCTAATCTATTTATACATAAAAGGTGATTCTAATATAATCTCTTGCGCGCTAAATTGCATTAGCATCCTAGAAACTTGTACATCAATTTAAAAGAACATTTTTTAAAGTTTGAAATAGTGTTTTAATCTTATGATTTTTCTAGAATAAAATCAATAAGATTAAAAAAAAAACTTGCCTCATGTTCCTTGCGCCGTTGAAAATTGACCTGCAATTTACGAATTAAAAACAAATCGCGCGTCGATCATGAAAAAGGAAAAAAAGTTACGTAAGAATGTGTGACATCATTCAATTGATGACGACAAGTCACGTGATGTCGTATACATTCTTTTTTTTCTTTCGTGCTTGACCTTGGAAAAGTCTGAATTTTGTAAAATTTGCTAACTAAAGCAACCCAAGCCTTGACAGACAATCAAATCTCTAAAACAGTATTTCCCAACCATA
>CM042173.1:54594352-54596852 GCA_023376005.1 Doryteuthis pealeii
TCATTCTCTCTCTCTCTCTCTCTCTCCTCTCTCTCAGTATATCCCTTCGTCGACAGAATTTTTTGTTTACAAATGCATACTCTCTGTCTCTCTCTCTGTCGCTGTCTCTCTATCCTTACCTCGTATAGCTTCTTGTTTACAGACGTTCTCTCTCTCTCTCTCTCTCTCTCTCTCTCTCTCTCTCTCTCTCTCTCTCTCACACACACTTTTTTTCTTTCTCTTTCTCTCCGACAGAATTTCTTCTTTACAAATGCATACTCACTATCTATTTGTGTGTCGTCTCTATCTATCTTTCCCGACAGAACTTCTTGCTAACAGACGCGTACTCTCTCACAGCCTCCGTAACTCTGTCTCTCTATCCCTGTCTCTGTCCCTCTCTCTCTCTCTCTCTCTCTCTCTCTCTCTCTCTCTCTCTCTATATATATATATATATATATATATATATATATATATATAAATATATCCTCTGTCTCTCTCGCTGACTATCCTACTTCGATAGAACTTTTTGTTTACATACTCTCTCTCTCTCTCTCTCTCTCTGACTATCTTCCTGACTCTCCCCCTCTCTTTCTCTCTCTCCTCTCTGACACTATATCATTCTCTGTCTATCCCTTCTCCGGTAGAACTTCTTATTTACAGACACTCCCCCTCTCTCTCTTTGTCACGCTCTTGCTCTCTTCTCCGTAAGAACTTGTTTACAAACGCGCACTTTATTTCTCTCTCTCTCTCTCTCTCTCTCTCTCTCTCCTCTCTCTCTCTCTCTCTCTCCCTTTTCCCCTTTCTCTCACTCCTTTTCACGTTTATAAGCGCACTATCAGACACGAACTGAGCATGTGACTAAACTTTTAGTCCGGATGATTGTAGACGTGTTATCAGGAGAGAAATACGGGCATCAGATTTTCTGAGAATCTAAGTGCGTTTATCGTTCACAGGGGGCGTGTGTGTATGTATGACGTCATTATTAAATGCGCGTGCATAATACAGGTACCATGTAAACCACAAGGAAGACAACACGTCACACACAAACACACTATGTGTTTATTGCATGGATGATTTTGTGACCCCAGGTTTCATGCTTCCTATGAATTGATCAGAGCACCCATATATATATATATATATATATATATATATATATAATTTAATATACCAAGCGTGTTGGTAGATCCTTGCGGAGAGAAAAAACCCAGCAGAGAGTTTGATTGTAAAAATATACTACCAAACATCAACCAGGAAGAAAAAAAATTTGAAAAAAATGAAAGGACCAAGATATTCGTACCAACAAAAAATAATCTATTGGTACAGTATTTGGCCAAAAGAAAAAACAATTTATATGTATATATATGTATATAAGATATATATATATATTCATATAACCGCAAGGAGAAAGCTAATATGTAAAAAGTGCTCGATACCTAAGTAGAGCCAATAATCTTATATATATATATATATATATATATATATATATATATATATATAGGGTGTTCGATGAAAAAATTGACATTTTCTTAAGGAAAAAAAAGTACTCTGTAACTAAAAAATTTAATGGATTGTAAAGAAATTCAACAGGCCCGGAAATTACACTTAGGTTTCACTTAAAATAACCGACATTAGTGTCGATCCTCAATCTTGCTCCGGAACCTGGAGCAAGCTGATGTTACAGTTTCTCTGGGAAGGGTCTCAAAAACTACCTTAATTCTGTCGATTAACTCAACTTTTGTAGTACTGCGATTGATGTCTTTCTTAACAGTGCCACATACATAATAATCCTTGGGGTTAAGATCTGGGGAGTTCGGAGGCCAAACTTTATGACTGGTGTAGTCGTAAAAATTTGCCGATAACCACTTTTAACTTTTCCCAGAGGTGTGACAGGGGCGAATCCTGCTGCCATACATAGGGCCTATCATTTGCTACCCTTTTTATCCAAGGCTTGACTACAGTGTTTAACAACTCCACGTAGGCACCTGAATTTAACCTAAAACCCCTTCTGCAGATTTTCAAGGAATTCTGCTGTATGAACGTAATCAGATCGTCTGTTATGTTGCTTTCTTCTAGCCACAGCCTTGTAGTCTCCATTGTAATTCTCCAGTTCATGCCTGATTGTTTTTACAGAGTTTAGGGAGCATTGGGCAGCAACCATAATCTCCTTATTTTGATGGCCGGAGCAGATCATCATGATACAAGTTATTCTCTTCCATATTTCATCCCTTCTGTATGTATATTAATGAAGAAGGGTTCAAACTTTTAAATGATGCGTAGTGTGCGTCAATACCTTCAACCTACGGAGAAAAATAACCAAATATAAGTATATCAAATTTATCCCGAACACCCTGTATATATATATATATATATATATATATATATATATATATATAGCATATTAAGAAAAATGAAGAAAAAAAACAAAAAAAAAAAACATAGGTTTAAATGGGTTAAGCGGTGAGTTTATTGGCCGACGCTGCAGGTGTTCGATCTATTAATTAGATCATCTTCAGGGCATTTG
>CM042173.1:54599352-54604352 GCA_023376005.1 Doryteuthis pealeii
CATGGGATCATCAGGAGAGAATATGCAACCGTTTCGGGGCCTTCGGGGTTTTAAAAAGCAACATATCAATTTCACACTGTCGGATTAAGTTCCATTTTTATTTCACTTACTTGTCTATGAAAAAACTATACAATTCGCAGAATGTTAATTCCTAGACTGTAGTTAAACTGTCATTGGGTACCACCAAAAAAAACTTCCGTTTTAATTTTCCGACCTTAATCAGAAGTCAGCCCTCTTTATTTATACTGTAATTAGTAAACTATAAACATAAAAATGATACGCCCTCAACATAAGGGAGGGGTAAACATTAAGTGAACTGAAAAAATAATAAAGTTTTTAAATAAAATAAGTAATGTATTATAAAGATCGTTTATTGATGATTAAACACTGAAAAATTAGTTAAAATCCGATAATTCCCTGATTTTTGGTACATTATTTTCTGGAGCGGAGGGCTAAAGTCACTTTGTCAAAAACGCATTTTAGACCCAATTTGGGTCTACCTATGTTATGCTGACTGTTACTAAAAATCTTTCGATAACTATATGTATGTATTTATTTATATATATTTCTTTATCATTTTTTTACTGTTTGACAAAAAAGAATTTCGTAAATAACTTACGAAATTCACACAAACACTATTTACTTATTTAAAATAAGTAAACATAATAAATAAATAAGTTTGTGTGAATTTCGTAATTTTGAAGATGATATTAACCTTTATTGTGTTAAATATCCCCCCTTTTTAAGCACTATTAATTTACGATTTTTTGTTTGTTTACAACATTGAGAATAATATTCCAACTTTTTTGTACGTAAGACATTGTAAATTTAGTTTTTCATTGCTTGTTTGAGTTAGAAATAAAATGTAACATTGTAATTTATTTATTTATTTGAGCAACAAAAATAACAAAGATTAAAAATGGATATATTTTATTCTTAGAAATATGAAAGTATTCGTAAAAATATTGTTAAAAACGTTTTAATTTTTTTTTATTTACATTTATACAACCCTTTACTGGTGACTGATTTTTATTGACATTTAAAATTTTATTTAAAAAAAAATGTAACCGTAAACTTGTGGACAAAGATTTGATTTTACTTTAAAAATTAGTCTTAAAAACATACGAAAATATTTAGAAAGATTATAAAATAAATATTTTAAAGATTTGAACCAAAAAAACGAATTTTATTTTACGTTAAAATTTTAGTCATGACTGGAAGCTAATATTCTTTCTTTCTTTCTTCTTTTTCTTCGGGTAGCTGAGAGCATCTGCAAACGCATTCAACAACGCGGAATAGAGACAGCAGGATACGGCAGGGTGGGGTAGGGTGATGCGTGCCTAATGATTGTAGCTGGAATATCAGCAGCAGCTGTATGATTTCTTTCTAAAAATTATTTGATTATCCCTTAATCAGTAAAAATCAATAACCAAATTTGGAGTGTTTCTTAGAACGATATCAATGTGTATGCGAGATTTTGAATCTGAGTGACCTCCCCTTTTGGAGTTATACGTCGACACATACATACCAAAATCTCTCCTTTATATATATATATATATATATATATATATGGTGTCTTTCAAGGAAAGGCTAGGGGAGTAAACCCCGAAAACAAATCAGGAGTCTTTGTCCCTAAAGGTGGCGTGATACTGAAATCCAGTGCTACCCAGCAACTCCTGCGACACTACCGTTGCCAAACCGCATTGGTACCTTACCTTTCCTTTGGATCAGAGCGGCAGTGTGGAGAGGGGGAATTTGCTGCATGTGCAACAGCTTATCCTCCATATGAACCCGCCCAGGCTATGTGGTTTAAAGAAAGAAAAACAATTAACACTACTCCATCGTCTCTCGTAGACGGAAGGCTGCCAACCATATATCGACTAGAAACAGCTACTCAGCGTCCCTTGGATTAGAGGGAGGGGGAACCCGGGTGTATGAATTTGTTTACTTTTAATATTCACAGATGCTGGACATTTTAAAGTAGAATTTCAATGCTATTTCTATGTATATTTTAATTTTTAAATATCTTCGAACATAAATCAAATCTTCATAATTTTTGCACAAAAATCAAGAACTGGTAATATTTAATATGTATATATATTTACTTTGTCGTTAATTTTTTTATTTTTGTAGTTTTATCTGGACGTATATGCATACACACAATTGCTCTTTATATATGTATAGATGGTGGCTTGGGGTAAGGCTTTTAAGTCTCAGTTCGAAGAGCTATTCTCTCAAGTTTATCTCTTTAGAAGAAAAAATAATCATCACTTGGATGGTGAAAGACATTGGTTAGTCCCAGTTAGCTTTAGTTGGTTGGTTGGATTTTACGGCATATCCACCCTTGCTGGGTTATTTTATGCCGAAGACATTTTGTTTTATTCATTCTTGTTGTGTGTTCATATTTTTTTCAAACTCAGTTTTTAAACACATTTTTTATACTCATTTGTTGATCAATTCAACCACTAGATGGGACCATAACAGGTACTACTACTACTGCTACTACTACTACTACTACCACTACTACTACTACGATTAGAGTAGACCCGGGAGTAATGGCGATACACCACATTCCCCAGATCTCCAGGATTGGAAACTTACCATCAGTTAGAGTTTAACGTCATAGAATTTAACGTCATACCATAAGACCCTCATCCATTGCCTTCTAGCTCACATACAATAAAAAGTGTAGGGGATTGCCATGAGGGCAATAGGTTTGAGACAATCATATAGGTGCTAGGGCTTGACGCAACCGGTCGATTGATCGGAGGGGGTCACTCCAACCGACCGTCTAACCTAAGTAAGGCCAACGTGTAAGGCCAGAGTCAATCCTTAAACATCACAGGTCACCACCAAAGGCCAACAGGTGGCCACATTGGAGGATTCTATCTCTTTGCAAAGGTGCATTTGGTGTATTTTAAAGCTCCAGCCGACAGGGCTGCTTAAATTTTGGCGTAAATATACAATAAATGAGATTATTAAAAAAGGAAAACAAATTTATATCCACAAAAGTGATCAAAGCATCAGAGTAGAAAACTGAAAGCGATTTGTCTTTAAAGAAAATATGCAACAAAAGAAATGAAAAACAAATCGGTTGAAACAGACGTCAATCATTGTGATAGAAATGATTGAATGAGATAGGATTTACATTAAAAATAAAACTATCACAATCACACAAACAGAAGAAAATGAAGTTAAAATAAACTAAAGAGAAACAACAATGACGTGTGGACAATTGTATGAAAGTGATATTCAGTGATAAATCAAGAATCTGTAATCGGAGAAAGCGGTGATACTGGAACTTTTCGTTGGTGTCATTCAAATAAAACATATAAAGATAACAGCTTGAAGAAAACAAGGAAATTTTCCAAGTCATTCACGATATGGTTGGCATCCTTCTGTCTACGAGAGACGATGGAGTAGTGTCAGAGTTTTACTTTCTTTTTCCTCTCTTTGAACTACATAGACTAGGTGGGTACATATGGAGGATAAGCTGTTGCCCATGCAGCAAATCCTCCCTCTCCACACTGCCGCTGTGGTCCAAAAGAAAGATAAGGTACCAATGCGGTTTGGCAACGGTAGTGTCGCAGGAGTTGATGGGCAGCACTGGATTTCAGCATCATGCCACCTTTAGGGACTCGAACCGCTGATTAATATATTTACATTGATATATTTACATAATATGGAGTTGCATGTCATTTAAAGCACATAGGGTAAATCTTTAACGTAGTCGCTCCCATTTGGAAACGAGTGTCGATAATAATAATCGTGCAGTACTTATCTCTATTCCTGTTCTACTTCGAGAGGCTGGAATCTGGTTGTCGGGTTTGATGTTGAGTGGGTTGAGTCTGAAAACAACTTGCGATTGCTGGAGTATACATTGCCTTGTGTTATTTATAGTTTTTAATAATAATACAAAGTGATCTTATTTTTTTCTCATGAGTTATTTTCATTTTCTCTCAAGCCTAATTGCCCTGGGTGAGAGGCACACGTTTCCCCCAGCCACCGCTTCATTCACAAACTGACCTTTCATCCCTCACTTTTTCTCTCAATATCTTCACTGCCCTGTCTTAACCAATAAGAATTTGACACTTGGCCCTGTGCTTCGTCATTTAAACTTTCCATATGTAGGATTAATAGTGGTATTATACTTGAAGATACAAACTCCGACAAAGGTTTGATAAATAAAACATTTAATACGTATACAGCACATGGATAAAAGGGTACATAAACAAGGAGTACATAAATAAAGATAAAGACACATTCATAAATGGTAAAAAGATATACATAAAAGCCACAGACATGAGACTAGGAATAGTCCATGCTGTGTGAATAACTTACAGTAATGTAAGGGGGGACGAAGCCCCACGAGAAGGGAATAGACCCGAATCTAACCCATGTGTCTCGTAGTATGAGGAACAGGAAAAGAGAGAAAGAAGCGTTTGAACCAGGCGCTTAAATACTATAGCCCCTGGTGGGAACAAGCGACAACTCAGCGGGAAGATAATCCCTACACATATTAAACTACGCGTGTTTCCTTTTTCCATTCTCTTTCTCTCCCTGTTATGTTATAACTCAACTAACAATGCACATTCTGCCTTGTCACTTGTGCAAAGGAATTGGGCAGCAGTCTAACTAAACGACAGTGAAAGAACATAAAACGAAGGAAAAAAAGACAAATCTGGAGACAGTAAATATAACATAAAGGTTATACATTATTAACAAATACGTACATTTAAGAAGAAGAAATAACAGAACACGGTATAGAAAGGTTCAATCTTTTTCAACCAACCGAGAATAAAAAGAAATGAAAGGAATGTAGAATGTTTCTTTGAAGCCCTATGTAGATGCGTCTGGATTGAGCGACAAGCTTGGGTAGAACTAAAGAAGCGCCATTAATTAAATGCTAAAATCTGATGACGTAGTTGGTTTTAAATTAGTAGTTTTCAGGATTTTCATATGTATGTATGTATGTATGTGTGTGTCTGTGAGTATGGGGT
>CM042173.1:54606852-54614352 GCA_023376005.1 Doryteuthis pealeii
TATGCCGATCAGAGCAGAAACAATTTATATACCTAATTAATAGATAAATTAATTTAAAATATGAAACGCCTAATTTTCAAATGTCATATTTTTAGATTCCAAAAATAAACCCTTATTTAATTGTCTACTTTAGTATTATCTAATAATTTTTGGAAAAAACTTAATTGAAAAGTTAGGCCCCCACCCTTTTAGAGAGAATAAATAATTGATGTATAATTTTTTTTACTAATATTCTAGAACCCGACTAAACAGATTTAAACCAGGAATATTATTCTATTATTTAAATCTTAACTAGAAACAGTAATAATGATCAATAGCGCGCAAGAGAGAAATTTGAGTCGTCAGAAAGGAAACAAATAATATATAATATAATATAATATATATATATATATATATATATATATATATATATATATATATATATATAATATATATATATATATATATATATAATATAATATATATATATAATATATATAATATGATATAATATATATATATATATATATATATATATATATATATATATATATATATATATATATATATATGACGTAATATAATATATATATATATATAATATGATATATACAAAATATGATATATACAAAAACAACAGAGTGAAAAATCTCAAAAACATTAAAAGAATTTTTCTTTATATTTAATTTTCCGATTTTTGGTACTTACTCTAGCTCCCATAAAACTTTTTTTTGTCTTCTATTTACACTTTCCGTCTTGTTATTTATTCTGTAATTAGTTTCAACTTTATATAACCACACCGATATTTTGCGCCCCAAATATAAGGGGTGGTCGAAGTTAAGTGAAAACAATCAGAATATTTTGAAATAAAATGAATAATCATAAAATCCATCGATTGATAAATCAACATTGAAAGTTTCATTAAAATCGGTTAATTCTTTGATTTTTAAATTTTCTTTTTATTCGGGGGTGGGGTTAAGTCTATTTTGTAAAATACAGATTTGACGTCATCTTTGTGGCACTCCCTAATATATATACATACATATATTCATAGATATATACATAGATACATAAAAATATATATACAGGTATATATACATATACATCCATATATACGTATATATCCATACATATAACTATATATAACTATATATGTGTGTGTGTGTGTGTGTATTAAACGTAGACATACATCTGCGCGCACCCACCCACCAACATATATTATTCATTTTCTTCGTGTATATATGTATATGTGTATATACAGATACATATATACACGAAAAGAATATATATGTGTATGTGGGTGGATGCGCGCAGGTGTATATCTACATTTAAAGCACTGAATAAATCAACACGAAAATAATACCAAACTGAAAGAATGAAAAAACAATCAAAGTTACTGAGAAGATTCTCTTTACACATGGTTTCTGAAGAATAGAATGAGTTGGTAACCTCTTAAATTCTACTCTCTTATCATTACTAGCAAAATAAAAAGACGCCCCCGGGCGATGTAAAATAATATTTTGAAAGATATTGCCCGAGTGGATGGTAGCTGAAAATTCAATGTCATAGAGTGTCTACCATAAGTATGTAAAATCGTCAAATTTATTAAAGGAGTAAAAAGAAAGAAAGAAAGACAGACAATTTGAAATGGAAACAGTTCCGATAACTTTAAATATTATATTAGAATAAAACAATCTATATTTAAATATATAACGGTCGAAGTGTCCTCTAGTTTGGTATACGTATAAATAAATAGTGTTCAAAATAAACTAATTCGTTAAATGAGGATAGTTTTTTGTAGTATCCACGTGTTTTCAGCGCACAGCTTTATCATCTATTCATCGTGTGACCACGTGACGCACAAGACTACACGTGTCAAGAAATCCCTGGGGTGTGTCGGGGGGATCCTGTTTCAAATTAGCCGTAACTGTTTTAATTAACTACTTAATTTAGACATTTGTATATTCAGATGCTTATGCGGCAAACATTCTGTCCATTCTATTTCAAAGCAAATTTTTTACTGTGAAGTCAATCAATCTCGGGACCATACGTTTATCTTTAGGTAGAGGTAGTAGCAGTCTTCTTTGCTAATGAGGCTGACTACTCTATCTTATTTGCATACGATACTACATCTCCCTGAACCAAAATGGCTTTATGCCATTCGTGGACCTTATTATCGGAAATCTAGACGGGCTTTCAGGAAGAATATCATGACTTCTGATAGGGGACTGTCATGATATTCTGAGATTTCTCAGTATATCATTTGATAATAGCAAGGGGGTTGACTATTTGTTGAAAAAGAAACGAAAAAAAATATAAAAAGATAAATAAATAAAGGGAAAGGTAAGAGTTGCTGCTCTTGGCAGAAAAAAAGGGTTTATTACCTTAGGTTTTGTTTTGAAAAAATACCCGGGAAAAAATTTGAAAACAATTGATAGAGACAGACGATAGAATACAGAGTTCAGAGACGGACGGACACGAGAAGGGAGACGGTTGCAAAAAAATGGAGTTGAATCGGTAACAAGACAAACGACAGTAGATTGAAGTGACGGTTGGAATAATTAAGAGTGATTTATTATTTATTTATTAACAAAAAGGTAAAAAGTTAAAGAAACCGGAGAATGAGATTTGTTGAAGAAAACTGAATTAATTTGAAAAGGAAAGAAAAAAAACGAAAAGAAGTAATAGTTTTGGAAACGGATTTGGAGAAAAAAGGAAAAGGTTTGTAGAAAGAGATTTGTTGAAGAAAACTGAATTAATTTGAAAAGGAAAGAGAACGGAAAGAAGTAATTGTTTTGGAAACGGATTTAAAGGAAAAAAGAAAGGGGAAAGTTATATTTAATGAAAATAAGGAGAGAAAAGAAATAAAAACAAAAGAGGAACTTATATTTAAAAAAAAAAAGAAGGTATTTATTGGACTGTTTCATGAACTTTATTATATTTTGCACCCGTCTGTTTAAAAAAAAAGTAAATAATTATTTTTTTATAAAATAAAATTATTAATCACTCACAAATTGTCTTATTGACTAATTCCTGTTTTTTACTTTTTTGCTTGAAGGAAGAACATTCTGTATTTTTCCCCTGAAGTATTTTTTTTCTTGGAAGAGTCAATTGCCTAGTCACTCAGGATCCACACGACTTAGCGAGAGTGTTTGAAAATATCAAGGACACTTCGTGACAGGGACCTAGGTCGAAGTTCATTTTTATGATATTCTTTAAGATTTCTTTATACGTCAAAATTTCCAGTATTTGGGGGTATACCATTGTTGATATTTTTGTACGGCTTCATATTCAAGCTGAAGCTAAAATTAAATATGTAATTTCGTTCTCCCCTCCAGAGGGTTTCGAATCTTTTAATTTCTTCACTTAAGCATTTGCCAATGCTGCAAAACATCTAATCCAAGTTTCGACAAAATCTGGGTCCTTTAAGGAACTTAAGGCTGTAATCGGCGACGCCATGTTGCTGTGATGTCACTCAATCTCGGGAACATACGTTTATCTGTAGGTACAGTTAGTAGCCGTCTCCTTTGCTACTGACGCATAGCACTTTTATAGTCTATCTCATTTGCATACGATACTACAGTTTTGAAGATGGTTTAGTTTAATGCTAAAGCCATTTGGAGCCGTGGGGGTACTGGACATGTATGCCAAAGGTGGGGGGTCCCCTAAAAAATGGGATATTGTAAAAAGTATCTGGTACCTATAAAGCAGGCGGTTCTTCCTAGAATGAACTGTCCAAGCGAGTACATGGTACTATTAGTATTTTTATAATTTAACTATTGTAGTTCTTTTAGATAATAACAAAATAAATAGAATTATCCAAATCTAATTATTATTCTGATAACTCCATTGTAATCTATTAGATTTCCATATGCCACATGAATGAGCTGTATATAATCATTTAATTATAAATTGACTTGATTGGTTAATTTAAAAGTTAATTGAAAAAATAGCATGATGACATGCATTTAAAAAATTGAAATAGTTTATAATTTTTTTGAATTTATTATCTAGACTAGCAAATATATGCACCCTCCGGGTGCAAGTATTTCAGTTTTAATGTAATAAAATATTATCTTAAATTAGAAAAGCTAATGAAACAAAATAAGAATACAGATAAAAAGATTTAAAACAGAGGGGGGTATAATCGAAAAATAGAACAACGGAAACTTACTTTTCCATCACTCCCGTATTTCATTGCTAAATTTTCCTCATTTAACTATTTAGTTAAAATAGGAAGTAAAGAATAAAATCATAGTTATTTCTTCTTGTTAATAGATTTCTTTTAAGATTTATATCCAAGAATTTTGATCATATTCATTAAAATAAAACCAAACAATTAGAAATCAATAATACTAAGCACATATTTATTAAAATCAAATTTTTAATATCAATATGCAAATTAGCCTTCCATTCACACTGTAAACCACTATTTTGCTGTATATATAAATATAATTGCATCTTATTAGCATGTACATATGGTCAACAGTATTAATAATGTAAAGCAATCTTATTAATAATATATATAATTGAGGTTTAAATAAAAATAAAATCATGGAGAATGTGAGGTAAATAACAAAGGGAATTGTGACTTGAGTAGTAATATAGTTTCGGTTACAGACAGACAAACCCACAATCTCCATTATAATAAGATATGTAAATTAATTGTTTATACGATACCTACATCTAGATGATAAATGTTATGCTTAAGTAATAGGTACAAGTACTTTTTACAATATCACAATTTTTCATTAAGGAAAACACGCTTTTCGGCATAAATTTCCGGTTATAAAAGAACCAGTTGTTCGGTTTATTTAATGTTATATCAACCTCTTATGGATTATATAATGATGAAATTTGATAAATTTATAAATGTCCTCATCTTTATTGTTATATACTCAACGTTTCGACCAATGAGGTCTCCGGTCTAATTCAGCTGTTTCATGAAACTTCAGTAACTTTCTTGTAGAACTCGGGAGCCTTCAATGTCGTAATCTAGAGCCTTTATGGAACTTCAAACCGAACCCTTTATTCTATCCAGCAGGCAGATGGGGCGTTAGAATGCACCGACTGCACATCTGGAGAGGGCTAAAACTCCCCCATTGAGGCCACCTATTGGCCGTGAGTGGTGACCCGCGATGCTTAAGGATAGAACCCAGGTGGATGAGCAGTCCATGACTTGCAATACTCAACTTTGGCCGTTTCTTGGGCTAGACGGGTGGTCGGAGAGGCCCCTACCAATCAATCGGCTGGTCACGTCAAGTTCTAGCACCTATATGATGGCCCCAACCCTATTGTCTCTATGGCAAGCCCCAACCCTTTTTATCATATGGATGTTAGAAGGAGGTGGCTGTGGGTCTACATGACCTGGGAATAACGGAATGTGGAGCACCTCTTAATCACCATTGCTCCCAGTTCCACTTTGACCCGGAGTGGTACTATCTGTTAGGGTCCCATCTATGGGTTAAATAGAAAAATGTATTTATAAAAAAAATTGAGTATCCATTAAGAATGACTTTATTTCAAAACCTTATCGGCATTAAATGACCCACTGAGGTTGATATGCCGTAAAACAAAACAAACCAAACCAAATCTAATTTCGTAAACCATGACTGGGTTCAAGAGTTAAGCTATGCTAAGTATTCTATTTTATTTTCGCCCTTGGTCAGGATTGAACCTGCAACATACAGATGATCGTCACTTAGAACTGTATTAACACAACCTTTATATCCATTGCGCCATGTGTTAAAATGGAAAACCGGAGAGCACATGGAACGAAACGAATTGTGTGAATAACAATAAAGATGAAGACAACAGTTTGAAAAATCTAAATAATATAAAATATCTATCTCCTTATGTGTTTACGTGCTTGCGCATATGTGTGTATATGTATGTCTAACAATTTTCACAAATTCCTGAGTTTAGCAAATAAAATTTTAGAGGCTCGTGACATCGCAGACCACTTGTTAATATTTTATACGCTTTTTTTTTTCGCTTCTTTTGTCTTTTTTATCGCAAAATATATATCTGAAGAGATGTTTTTTTTGCGCTCTGAAAAAATACTTGACAGTCTGGAAGTTCTCATTAAAATATCACTATTAGTTGGCTGGTTGGTTGGTTGAATTTTATTGAATCGATTGGGTTATTTCATGCAAAAGAAGTTTTTGTTTTATTCCCACTTGTCGGGTAATTATGGCAAGACCCAACCCTTTTTAACATATAGGTGCTTAAAGGCGGTGGCTGAGGGTTAGTGTTCTGGGTGTAACGTTAGACTCTATCTTATAGTAAAGTTCCAGTTCTGGGTCTCTGTAGAGTGAGGAGTACCCCCTTATGTCCATTAATCCTAGGTTCACTCTGACCCGGAGTGGATTTACCTGTTAAATAGAGGGAAATGTGTATAAAAATGTGTTTAAAAATTGAGTTTTAAAAATTTGGGAACTTATCGCAAATGAATAGCGAAAACGTCTCCGGTATAAAATAACCCGATGGGTTAACATGCTGTTAACTCATTTTTAAATACATTTTAAAGCTCATTTTTTAAAAAATCTATTTAACCCATAGATTGGACTCTACTACTCCGGGTCAGAGTGGACATGGGAGTAATTGCAATGAAGTGGCACTACCCACTCTTCAGAGATATGGAATTGGAACCTCACCACCAGATGCAGTTAAACGTTATACCTAGCACACTTAAGACTCCCAGCCACCGTCTTTAAAGACACAACAAACCAAGAGAATTCAACATAACTAGCGACGAAAATTTGAAGACGTAGAAGACATAAGGAGAAATAAGAAGAAGATTATCCAGCATGGAGAGATAGACAGAGATAAAGAGATAGAGATAGAGAGAGAGAGAGAGAGAGAGAGAGAGAGAGAGGGAGAGGGGGGGAGAATATATATATATATATATATATATATATAAGATTTTTGGATGTTTGTTTATTTTAGAAACGTTGCTGAATAAAGTATATATTAAATTTTTACTTGAAGGCACTTACAACGCATGTATCGCATAAAATTCGAAAATTTTTCTTATAGAAAATGAACTTGACAAGTGTAATCCCACCAAAGGATCGCTCGGTGTGTAGAATATCGTACAGACTGTTTCGACTTTATTAAGTCTCATCAGCGATATATACTAACGATTTCCCTTCGAAACAGTCTGTACGATATTCTACACACCGAGCGATCCTTTGCCGGGATTACACTTGTCAAGTTCATTTTCTATAAGAAAAAGTATCGAATTTTATGCGATACATGCGTTGTAAGTGCCTTCAAGTAAATATATATATATATATATATATATATATATATATAGAGAGAGAGAGAGAGAGAGAGAGAAAAGAGAGAGATGGGATATATAGGAAGGGGTAGATAGACATAGAGAGGGGTATATAGAGAGAAGGAGATAGGGGGATAGATAGAGAGAGAAGGAGATAGAGAGGGGGATAGAGAGAGAAGGAGATAGAGTGAGAGATATAGAGCGAGAGGGGGATAGAGAGAGAAGGGGAGATAGAGAGA
>CM042173.1:54619352-54696852 GCA_023376005.1 Doryteuthis pealeii
TTCAACGTTAAAATGTTGACTATCCAGGTATAACGAAAATTAACAAAATTATTGAATTTGTTATAGTTATCCTGGATATATTAAATTTATGAGACATTCATTAATGTCATTCACTCTTTAGTGAGATAATTTAAATTTACTTAGTAGTAATTTTTTTATGTATATGTTGAGTAAGAGTCAACATTGTATTTTATTACAGGCAGGACGAAAATTGTTAAAATTTGTATATTTTAACATAGTCTCCCTGTATGTATTTTCTTTATTTGAATTATCAAATAAAGTATATTACTCAGAGTGAGTAAAATTGATTTAAATGAAGTAAAATTCGGTTTGAAACCGTTTTAATTTCTTATTCATTAAGAAAATATTTTTATTGTCCAGGCGTTTGAAGCCTATTTAAAGTAAAAAATAAAAGGAGAAATACATAGTTATTTCTCCAAAGATATCAGTAAATTTGTGTCTTATATATTAGACACTTTGTTTTGTCTCGGCAATTTGTCGAAATTTATTTTGTTGTAAAAACAGGGATCGAAGAAAAACAACAATTGTCGTCTGCAGCCCTTAAACCGTCACAGCAGCAGCAGCAGCCCTTAAACCATCACAGCAGCAGCAGCAGCCCTAAGTAAGATTTGTCTCAAGACAAGAAAAGAAAAGAAAAATTGTTTTTAATTCATTATTTGCCGATTGCAAGTAAGTTTTTATTATATTTCGTAAATTTGCTAAGGTAATTTTTCTTTGTATTTGGCTTCGTGCCTTTGATAATATAAGCATAAAGGACATATTATGCAAGACCACAGTCATTTGTTTGTTCAATAAATTCTTTTAAATTCAACTTTGTCTCCTATTGTATTTTAAAACTTTTCAAAGTGACGAAGAAGGATAAACAAAACGTCTTTTTTTTGTATATCCTTCTTCGAGAAAATTGTAAAAATTTTTCGCAACAGGGTATCGGGTAGAGTTCATAAATAAGAACTAAGATTAAAGCGGAGGGAGACAACACCCGATACGATATGATGAAGAAGAAACTTAGTGAATACAACAAGCGACAAAAATTAGAAGACAAAAGAAATAAGAATGGTATGCAACATCCGGAGCAGCGAAATTTTTACCTCATGTTAAAAAGACATTGCAAAATTTTGAACCCGACTAAATAGATTTAAACATGGAAAATTATTTTATCATTTTAATGTTAACCCGACTAAAATCAATACACGCTTCTACGGAAGACGAAACTTTACATATCAAACCTGAGTAATTCATTTTTGAGACCGTTTTACAAGCGTTCTATTCTATATATATATATATATCATAGCGTCTCTTTCTCTACTTCGAGACTTTCATTCATCTAATGGTTTTTATACGTAAAATGTTATTATGATGCTTTTATTACTTGCACGCTGCATTAGTACCAACGTCTATACATCATTCTAGTGATAACGAAACTGGAAACAGTAAATCCTAGAAATTAATTTTTTAACTGATTGATTTTATTTCAATTTTTTTCTTAATCTAAAAAAAAAAAAAATAGCGCCTCTTCTTCAGGAATTTCCACATTTAATGCGATTTATACGTAAAAATGAGATTCTAATCTTATAACTTCCACGCTAAAGTGAATTAGTATCCTAGAAACTTATACATCTATATAACATGATTTTTTTAAAGTTCGAAATACTGTTTTAATTCTATGATTTTTCTAGAATAAAATGATTGAGTAGATTTTTTTTTAGTTGTTCCTGGCAAAATATCTAATAACTTTACGTAAACGCTAGTCGGCACACCCGATCATGCAAAAAGAAAAAAGATCCGTAAAGAAGTGTGACGTCATTCAATTGATGACGATAAGTCACGGTTTCGCGTCTACATTCTTATTTCTTACTTGACTTTGGAAAAGTCTGAATTTCATAGAATTTGTCAACTACATGAACCCAACCCTAGACAGACAAAGTCTCTCAAACAGTGTCTCACAACATTTTTTGACTGTGGCCCATCTCAACCCAATGCGAGTTCTTTATAGCTCTCAGAATCGATTAAAAAGTCGACGTGTTTAGACGCATATTTGCGTTCTGTTTCAATTTCACCCTCGCGTACGTGAGTTATGGGTATCGGGTAAATAGAGTTCATGAATAAGAACTAAGATGGAAGCGGAGAGAGACAACACCCGATATGATATGAAGAAGAAGAAACCAAGTGAACACAACCAGCGACAAAGATTAGATGACATAAGAAATAAAAATGATATGCATCATCCAGAGCAGACACTTTGACTTCATGTTACCAAAACATTGCAAAACTTTCAACCCGACTCAATAGATTTAAACCAGGAATATTATTTTCTCATTTTGATCTTAACTAGAAACAGTAATAATGATCAATAGCGCGTAAACAGGAGATTAGATATAAATGCATTATAGTTTATTATATTTCACGGAAATACATAAAAATTCTGAATCGCTAAAAAAGGAACAATTTTTAAAAAGAGGACGCAAAAAGGTTTTTTCCTTGAATATATCTTATTATAATGGAGATTGTGTGTTTTTCTGTCTGTAACCGAAACTATATTACTAATCGAGTCACAATTAACATAGTTATTTACATCACATTCTCCATGATTTTATTTATATTTAAACCTCAATTATTAATAAAATTGCTTCACCTTTTTATTAGTGTTGTCCATATCTACATACGAATAACATGCAATTGTATTTATATATACAAAAAACAGTGGTTTGCAGTGTGAATGGGAAGGCTAATTTGCATATTGATATTAAAAATGTGATTTTATTATTAAATGTGTGCTTAGTATTATTGATTTCTAATTGTTTGGTTTTATTTTAATGAATATAACCAAAAATCTCTTCAATGAATCTTAAATGAAAATCAATTAAACAAGAAAAAATAACTGTCATTTTTATTCTTATTTCCTAATTTAACTAAATAGTTAAATAAGTCAAATTCAGCAATGAAAGACGGCAGTGATGGAAGAGTAAGTTTCATTTCTATTTTTCTATTATACCCCCACTCTGTTACATATCTTTTTATCTGCCTTCTTATTAGACTTTCTAATTTAATACGATATTTCATTACATTAAAACTTAAATACTTGCACCCGGAGGGTGCATATATTTGCTAGTATATATATATATATATATATATATATATATATATATATTAACCATAAACATTCAACATATTTTCTTTTTAATTTAAAAAAGTAAAACCAATGAATTTTTACCTCTTTTCTTCGATGTTTTTTTAATGATTACTTTTCATTTTTTAGCATTTTTGTGTTTTTTAAGATTTTTTTTTGTTCTTATTTTAATTTTTTTCTTTACCAAAGATCTATACACTCTTTTACGGAAGACGAAAATTGAAACAGTAAATCCGAGTAATTCCTTTTTATAACTGATTATTTTTATTTTAATTCTTGAAAAAACAAAATATAATAGCGTTCTAATTATTAAAAGATAATAACGTTTTTCTTCCTCGGGAGTTTTCTACATCTAATCTATTCATGTGTAAATGAGAGTCTAATATAATCTCTTGCGCGCTAAAGTGCAATAATATCCCAGAAATGAATACATCTATTTAACACAACATTTTTTAAAAGTTTTCACACAATATGCTAGAAATTCATACATGATTTTTTTAAAGTTTGAAATATTGTTTTAATTTTATGATTTTTCTTGAATAAAATGATTAAGAACATTTAAAAAAAGACTTGCCTTATTGAAAATTGACCTGCAAAATTAACGAATTGAAAAGAAAATTGACATCTTCACGATACGCCAGTCGGCACGCCGATCATAAGAAAATTAAAAAAATATGTAAGAAAGTGTGACGTCATTCAATGAATGACAAGTCACGTGATGTCGTCCATATTCTTTATTTTTTCTTATTTGACTTGGGAAAGTTCTAAATTTCGTAGAATTTGCCAAGTACAAGAACCCAACCCCAGACAGACAATCTCTAAAATAGGATCTAACAAAATCTTTTGGCTGTGGCTCCCGTCAATCCAATGAGAGTTATTTGTGGCTCCCAGAATCGATTAAACAGCCACCATGTTTAGATGCATATTCATGTTCTATTCCGATTTCATCCTCGCGTGCGCAAATTATGGTTTATCGGGTAAATAAATTATGTGCACACTCTATGTATAAATAAATGCACAATAGCGCACAAGACATAATATCATTAGAATCGCATTTCACGTATAAATAACATTAGATTACAGAAACTCCCGAAGTAGCCTAACCCTAACTCTTGTCCAAGTATTTCAAAGGTTTCGCAGATTTCAGTGAAATCTAACGCTTTTTATATGAAATCTAATAATATCCTCTCCTGTGTGTTATTGTGCATTAGTACCCTCTAATAGGCTAACGAAGTTGAATTCACCCTTGGAAAGTTAATAGTTAATTAGAATCATAGAGAATCAACTAAACAATCACTGTATTTAGGCGCATATTTGCGTTCTGTGCCTATTTCAAACACGCGTACGTTAGTTATGGGTATCAGGTATATAGAGTTCATAAATAAGAACTAAGATGGAAGCGGAGAGAGACAACACCCGATACGATATGATAAAGAAGAAACCCAGTGAACACAACCAGCGACAAAGATTAGAAGACATAAGAAATAAAAATGATATGCAACATCTGGAGCAGCGATATTTTTACCTCATGTTACTAAGATATAGCAAAATTGTTAACCCGACTAAATAGATTTAAACCAGGAAAATTATTTTATCATTTTAATCTTAAATGGAAACAGTAATAATGATCAATCGCGCGAAAGAGATAGAATCATTAGATTACGCATAAAATAGCATAATATCTTATAACTTTTCACAGAAATACATAAAAACCTTTGATTCGCTAAAAATGGAACGAATCTTAAAAAAAGAAGGCAAAAAGATTTTTCAAGAATATACATCTATATCTATATCATTATATCTATTACACACACACACACACACACATACACACACACATACATACACACATACACATTACACATTAAAAAAACTAAATTGTCACTAAAAAAGAAACAAATTGTAAAAAGAGAACGCTAAATAATTTATATACATATATATATATCATTTTTTAAAACAAAAGCATTTAACATTTTTGTGGTATTTTTTTAAATTTACAAAAAATTAAAATCAACGAATTTTTACGTTTTTTCTTTGATGTTTTTTTTAATGATTTTTCAAATTTTATAGCATTTTTTGTGTTTTTAATAGTTAAAAAAAAAAAATTCTTTTTGTTTACAAAAAAATCTATACACTCGTATGCGAAAGATGAAAATTTAAAAAGTAAATCCGGAAATTCATTTTTATAACTGTTTATTTTTATTTCATTATTTTTAAAGAAAAAAAAAAGAATAGTATTCTATTTATAGAAAATAAATAGCGTCTCTCTACATCGAGAGTTTCCGACGGCTAATGCTATTTATACGTAAAATGAGAGTCTCTTGTGCGCTAAAGTGCAATAATATCCTAGAAAATTATAAATCTATTTAACACAACATTTTTTTAAAGTTTGAAATACTGTTTTATGATTATTCCAGAATAAAAAGATTTAGAATATTCGAAAAAAAAAACTTGCCTTATGTTCCTTGCGTCCTTGAAAACTTTCACAAAATTGCCAGTCGGCACGCTGGTCAGGAAAAAATAAAAAAAGATACGTAAGAATATGTGACGTCAGTCAATTGATGACGACAAGTCACGTGATGTCTCCTACATTCTTTCTACTTTCTTCCTTGAGTTTGGAAAAGTCTAAATTTCATAGAATTTACCAACTACAGTGACCCAACCTTAGACAGACACTCTAAAACAGTGTCTAACAACATTTTTTGGCTGGGACTCCCTTCAACTCAATTTGAGTTCTTTGTGGCTCCTATAATCGATTAAACAACCACGATGTTTAAACGCATATTCGCGTTTTGTGCCGATCCATCTTCGCGTGCGTGCTTTATGGGTATCGGGTAAATAAAGTTATGTGTACACTAAATGGATAAATAGGTATAAATGCACAATGGCGCACAACACATAATATTTTTAGAATCTCATTTTACGTACTAATATCATTAGATTACAGAAACTCCCGAAGTAGCTTATTCCTAACTCTAACCCTAACATCTCAAAGGTATCAGGTATTTCCGTGAAATATAATGCTTTTTATATGAAATCTAATGATATAATCTCTTGTGTGCTATTGTACATTAGTACACTCTGATAGTCTAACAAAGTCGATTGAACAATAGGAAAGTTAATAGTTAATTAGAATGACAGAGAATGGACTAAACAACCGCCGTATTTAGAGGCATATTTGGTTTCTGTGCCGATTTCCCCTCGCACACGTGAATTACGGGTATTGTGAAAATAGAGTACATAAATAAACACAATCAGCGACAAAGATTAGAAGACGTAAAAGATATAAGAGTCAGTAAAAAAAGTAACAAATTTGAAACAGAGAATGCTAAAAGATTTTTTTCTTGAATATATATATATACAATTTATTTTTTAAAAACAAAAGCATTTAACATTTTTTGTGGTATTTTTTTTTTTAGTTAAAAAAGTAAAATCAGCCAAATACTTCTTTTCTTTGATGATTATTTTTAATGGTTTTCAATGTTTAACATTTGTGTTTTTTTATAACGTTTCTTGTTGTTTGTGGGTTTTTTTTCAATTTTTTTTTACAAAACTATCTATACACTAGTATTATCTGTGTTATTCGGACTATTGTCCCCATCTTCATTGTTATTTGTCCAACGTTTTGGCCGATATGCCCTCCGGCCTTCTTCGGGTATTTCTTGTCGGACTCGGGAACCTTCTCGGACTCGGGAACCTTCTCGGGAAATCTCCTGAGTCCGAAAAGAAGGTTCATGAGTCCGAGAAGGTTCCCGAGTCCGACAAGAAATACCCGAAGAAGGCCGGAGGGCATATCGGCCGAAACGTTGTACAAATAACAATTAAGATGGGGACAATAGTCCGAATAACGCAGATAATACTAACCTTCAAGCCTTATCTCAAACATTCAGAGAAATACATCTATACACTCTTCTACAGAAGACGAACATTGAACCAGTAAATCTAAGAAATTCATTTTTATAACTGAGTATTTTTATTTCATTTTTTTTCTAGCATTTGAAGAAAAAAAGAATTGCGTTTTATTTGTAAAAAAAAATAGCGTCTTCGAGAGATTCCGACATTTAATTCTATTCATGCGTAAATGAGATTCGAATATAATTGGTGCATTACTATCTTAGAAACTTGTACATATATCTAACACATTTTGTTAAGTTTGAAATACTGATTAATTTTATGATTTTTCTAGAATAAAAATATTAATATTTTAAAAAACTTGCCTTATATTTCTGGCGCCCTTGAAAATTGACCTGCAAATTAACGAATTGAAAAAAAAAAAAATGACACAATATCTGACAACTTTACGAAAACTCCAGTCGGCACGTCGGTCATGAAAAAATAAAGCTAAGAAAGTGAAACGTCATTCAATTGATAACGACAATCACGTGATGTCGTCTACGTTTATTTATGGGAATAAGTCTTGCGCCAGTCAAAATGGAGAGAGATAAAAACACAACTACTTGGAAGTACAGAGAGAGACTTTTTATTCACAAACCGTTACTAAGGACGCCAAGTCTAGACGCCAAGAACTTGGGTTTTTATTTCCTGCACATGCCCGGAAGGCTCTTCCTGTCCTAATCCCTCAAGGCGATTATTATTTTTGTGTATTTTTTATTTTTTTTATTTATTCTATTTAATTTTGTTTTACTTTTGTTTTATTCATTTTTACTTTTATTAATCCACACACTTTCTTTTTCCTTGCTCGACTTGGTAAAAGTATGAATTTCGTAGAATATGCCAACTACAGGATGGATTCCTAGGCAGACAAAGTCTCTAAAATAATGTCTAACAACATTTTTTGGCTGTCACCCCTTTCAACCCAATGCGAATTCTTTGTGGCTCCCAGGATCGATTAAACAACCGCCGTATTTAGAGGCATATTTGGTTTCTGTGCCGATTTCACCCTCGCACACGTAAGTTACGGGTATTGTGAAAATAGAGTTTATAAATAAGAACTAAGATGGAAGCAGAGAGAGACAACACCCGACACGACATGATAAACAAGAAACCAAGTGAACACAACCAGAGACAAAGATTAGAAGATGTGGAAGACATAAGAAATAAAAATGGTATGCAACATCCGAAACAGTCAAATTTTTTACCTCATGTTAAAAAGACATTGCAAAATTTGTTTATAATGTTTTTTTATTTTTTTTTTTCGTTTTTTTTTTTTTTACAAAATCGTCTATATACTCTTTTACGGAAGATGAAAATTGAAACAGTAAATTCAAAAAATTCATTTTTTTTATAACTGATTATTTTCATTTCATTTTTTTTTCTCGCATTCTATTTGAAGAAAAAAAAAAGAACAGCGTTCTATTTGTAAAAAAAAAAAAGAAAAAAAGCGTCTCTCTACTTCAGGAGTTTCCAACATCTAAAAATTCATGCGTAAATGAAATTAATAATATAATCTCTTAGGCGCTAAGGTGCATTATCATCCTAGCAAATTGTACATTCTATTTAACACAATCTTTTAAAGTGTGAAATACTGTTTTAATTTTATGATTTTTTCTAGAATAAAATGATTTAGAAGATTTAAAAAAAAAACTTGCTTAATGTTCCTTGCTCCCTTGAAAATTGACCTGCAAATTAACGAATTGAAAAAACAAATTTACACAATATATTTTTTCACAAAAACGCCAGTCGGCACGCCGATTATGAAAAAAGAAAAAATGGTACGTAATAAAGCGTGACGTCATTCATTTGATGACGACAATCACGTGATGTCGTCTACATTTTTTCGTCTCCCTTGTTTGACTTTGGAAAAGTCTGAATTTCATAGAATTTGCCGACTAAAAAAACCCAACACTAGACAGACAAAGTCTCTAAAACTTTGTCTCATTCTTTGGTCGTGACCCCCTTTAACCCAATGCGAGTTCTTTGTGGCTCACAGAATTGATTAGACGTATATTTGCGTTCTGTTACAACTTTATCCTCGAGTGTGTCGAAAATTATTCTGATACTACTCGGAAAAAAATTAACGCCCTGTAATCGTTACAGAGCACCGACAATAAAAACAAAGAGATAAAAAAGTAAACAAAAGAAATAATAAATAGACAGCAGTGTAAGCCTGAAAATTATTTAATAATAAGAGTTGTTGCAAGTTAGTCCACCTTGCAGAAAGTTGGGAAACTTCAAGTTAACATAACCAATATAGACAATAAAATGTTCAATAAAGTGGGTTTTTTCTACTTACAAACGTAGAAGTAATTGTTATAAAAATACAATTTTTATAAAATAATTTTTATAAGATTGTAAACAATCAGTTTACAATACGAAAAGAGTTTTAGGAATCTTGTGAATGGTCCAGGTCATCTTTTATTTTCTCCTTTTTCTTTTCTCTTCTGCGGCCGAAAGCGGAAGACAAATATTATTTTCGATGGGGTGTTTTTCTCTCCAACGGAGGTCAAGAATATAGGTCTTATTGTGTTGAAATGCCACTTGATCTGTTGAAATTAACGCTCTAATTTTGGACCTGGAAACCAATCACAATTTAAATCAAACATTCGACAATTATGAATAGCGTTTCCGGGGAAATATGTAATTTTAACAATATAATAAGTTCATATGTACTCACCGGTAAAAACGCTTATTCATAACTGTCAAACTATAAATAAAATTAATGAGCGCTGCCGGGGAAGATTTAAATTTAACAAAATTTAAGTATAAACAGTCTTCACCGGCAAAACGCTATTTACAATTTTTGAAAAATATAAACATTAAAAAGTTGGGAAAAACAAAGGGGCTTAACTTTTATTTTCCCTTTATATTTTTCTTTTTAAAATTCTTACAAGTGTGCAAGTTATGGGTATCGGGTAAATAAAGTTATATGTTCACTAAATGAATAAATAGGTGCAAATGCACAATAGCGCACAAGACATAATATCATTAGAATCGCATTTCCCATATAAATAACATTAGATTACAGAAACTCCCGAAGTAGCCTAATCCTAACTCTAACCCTAGCGTCTCAAAAGTGTAGGGTATTTCCGTGAAATGTAATGCTTTTTATATGAAATCTGATATCATCTCGTGTGCGCTGTTGGTCATTAGTAACCTCTGATAGGCTAACGAAGTCGAATGAACAATGGTAAAGTTAAAGGTTAATTATAATCATGGATAATCGATTAAACAGCCGCCTTATTTAGAGCCATATTTGCGTTCTGTGCCGATTTCACCCTGGCCTACGTTAGTTATGGGTATCAGGTACAGTTCATAAATAAGAACTAAGATGGAAGCGGAGAGAGACAACACCCGATACGACATGATGAAGAAGAAACCCAGCGAACACAACCAGCGACAAAGATTAGAAGACACAAGAAACAAAACTGATATGCAACATCTGGAGCAGCGACATTTTTACCTCATGTTACCAAGAAATAGCAAAATTTTTAACCCGACTAAATAGATTTAAACCAGGAAAATTATTTTATCATTTTAATCTTAAATGGAAACAGTATTAATGATCAATCGCGCGCAAGAGATAGAATCATTAGATTACGCATAAAATAGCATAATATCTTATTACCTTTCACAGAAATACATAAAACCTTTGAGTCGATAAAAATGGAACGAATCTTAAAAAAAGAAGGCAAAAAGATTTTTCAAGAATATATATCTATATCTATTATACACACCCACACCCACACCCACACACATATATATATATATATATTAAACAAAAGCATTTAACATGTTTTTTAATTTAAAAAAGTAAAATCAACGAATTTTAACTTTTTTCTTTTTGTTTTTTATATTGTTTTTTTTTGTGGTTTTTTTTCTTTCCCAGAAATTTATACATTCTTCTAAGGAAGACGAAAAATTGAAACAGTAAATCTGAGAAAATTCATTTTTATATCTGATTTTTATTTAATATTTTTTTCTAGCGTGCTATTTGAAAAAAAAAAAAAAAGAATATTGTTTTATTTGTAAAAAAAAAAATTAAAAAAAATTGCGTTCTGTTTGTAAAAAATAAAGGAAAATAAGAGTCTCTCAACTAGTTTCCGACAGCCAATGCTATTTATACGTGAAATGTAATTCTAATAAAATTTCTTGCACGCTGAAGTGCATTTGTAACCTAGAAACATACAGATCTTTTTAACACATCTTTTTTAAAGTTTGAAAATTTTAAAAGAGAATGCAAAAAGTTTTTCTTGAATATATATATATATATATATATATATTATAATATATATATATATATATATAATATATATGTGTGTGTGTGTGGTGTGTGTGTGTGTGTGTGGTGTGTGTGTATGTGTGTGTGTGATATATATGAATATATTAAACAAAATCTTTTAGGACATTTTTTTTAATTTAAAAAAAGTAAAATCAACGAATTTTTACCTCTTTTCTTTGATGTTTTTTTTAATGATTTTTTTTTCAATTTTTTGCATTTTTTGTGTTTTTATAATGTTTTTTGTTATTATTGTTGCTTTTTTTTCTTTACAAAAATTTATACACTCTTCTAAGGAAGACGAACATTGATACGGTAGATCCGAGAAATTCATTTTTATAACTGATTATTTTTATTTCATTTTTTGAAAAAAAGAAAGAATAGCGTTCTATTTATAAAAAGATAATAGCGTTTCTTTTCTTCGAGAGTTTCCGACATCTAATCTATTTATACATAAAAGGTGATTCTAATATAATCTCTTGCGCGCTAAATTGCATTAGCATCCTAGAAACTTGTACATCAATTTAAAAGAACATTTTTTAAAGTTTGAAATAGTGTTTTAATCTTATGATTTTTCTAGAATAAAATCAATAAGATTTTAAAAAAAACTTGCCTCATGTTCCTTGCGCCGTTGAAAATTGACCTGCAATTTACGAATTAAAAACAAATCGCGCGTCGATCATGAAAAAGGAAAAAAAGTTAAGTAAGAATGTGTGACATCATTCAATTGATGACGACAAGTCACGTGATGTCGTATACATTCTTTTTTCTTTCGTCCTTGACCTTGGAAAAGTCTGAATTTTGTAAAATTTGCTAACTAAAGCAACCCAAGCCTTGACCGACAATCAAATCTCTAAAACAGTATTTCCCAACCATATTTAGGCTGTAGACCTCTTCAACCCAATGCGAGACCTTTGCAGCACCCAAAGTCGAATGGCCCTGTTGAGGAAACCCTGATTCAAAGAATAAATTCTGTTGCGAAAATTTTTTACAATTTTCTCGAAGAAGGATATACAAAAAAAGACGTTTTGTTTATCCTTCTTCGTCACGTTGAAAAAGTTTAAAATACAATAGAAGACAAAGTTGAATTTAAAAGAATTTATTGAACAAACAAATAACTGTGGTCTTGCATAATAATGTCCTTTATGCTTATATTACCAAAGGCACGAAGCCAAATACAAAGAAAAATTACCTTAGCAAATTTAGGAAATATAATAAAAAAACTTACTTGCAATCGGCAAATAATGAATTAAAAACAATTTTTCTTTTTCTTTTCTTGTCCTCAGACAAATCTTACTTAGGGCTGCTGCTGCTGCTGTGACGGTTTAAGGGCTGCAGACGACAATTGTTTGTTTTTCTTCGATCCCTGTTTTTACACAAAAAATAAATTTCGAAAAATTGCCGAGACAAAACAAAGTGTCTAATATATAAGACACAAATTTACTGATATCTTTGGAGAAATAACTATGTATTTCTCCTTTTATTTTTTACTTTAAATAGGCTTCAAACGCCTGGACAATAAAAAATATTTTCTTAATGAATAAGAAATTAAAACGGTTTCAAACCGAATTTTACTTCATTTAAATCAATTTTACTCACTCTGAGTAATATACTTTATTTGATAATTCAAATAAAGAAAATACATACAGGGAGACTATGTTAAAATATGCAAATTTTAACAATTTTCGTCCAGCCTGTAATAAAATACAATGTTGACACTTACTCAACATATACATAAAAAATTTACTACTAAGTAAATTTAAATTAATCTCACTAAAGAGTGAATGACATTAATGAATGTCTCATAAATTTTATATATCCAGGATAACTATAACAAATTCAATAATTTTGTCAATTTTCGCTATACCTGGATAGTCAACATTTTAACGTTGAAATGAAAGAAGTTCGATACTCGTTTCTTCAAAATAAAATTCTGTCTGGCGATTCTCGCGCCGTTCATCGATAAAAAGGGATCATTGCCGCGTCTCAATATCCAATCACAGTTTAATATTTTAAAATTTCAATAAAGTTTGAGCGTTTGCCGAGAAAGATTCTATTTTTACCAAGTGCAATTGTTCTCACCAGCATTGAACGCTATTTAAACTGTCAAAAATACAAATTTTGGGGGGAGCGTTTGCCGGGGAAAAGATTCGATTTTTACAAATAAGGGTAAAAATTCAACACCTGCACAGAACGCTATTTATAACTTTCAAAATATAAATTTTTAAGAGCGTTTGCCGGGAAAAATCCGCCCAGGCATAAAACGCTATTTACAACAGTTTAAAATACAAATATCAAAATGCCCTTAAAAGATTTCTCAAGAAAAAATTCTCAAAATTCGCTGATTTAAATTTTAACAAATGAAAACTAAAAACGGCTATTATTTGTCGTATTTTTTTAGATCAGGCTTGATGTGTATAACTTTGATTTTTCGGACTGTTGTCTCATCTTCCTTGTGGTATGTAAAATCCCAACGTTTCAGCAGCTGTATTCTCCGGCCTTCCTGTGGGCTTTCCTGTGTATCCGAGCATAGCAATGACATAACCTGGGAATTTTGAATAGTTTGGCTGTTGATCAAACAAGGCGTCGAAGAACCTTTGAAGATCTTATTTAAATAATGACGTCATTCCGACATGCGTCACGGCGAGCATCTTGACCATTAATAGAAATTATTTATTGGCGTTTTCTGCTTAACTCGAGGCATAAAATTCAATGACGTTAATTATTTTTGATATTTTTATTTTTAAAGTCATTTACTTTAAAAACAATATGATTTGGTATTTCTCTGAATTTTTGAGATGAGGATTGATCATTTGTATTATTTAGATTATTCGGACTATTGTCTCATCTATATCATTATCTGTACAACGTTTCGGTCGATGTGCTCTCCAGCCTTGTAGTCCAATTTGACACATGGTTTAGTGGATAAAGACGTTGAATTAATACAGTTCTAAGTAACAGTTATCTCGCGGCTGCAAGTTCAATTCTGGCAAAGAGCGACAGTAACATAGAATAATAATTAACACAGCTTAATACTTGTACTCAGTCATGGTTAGCGGAATGAAAACAGTATACACCCGTGGATTGAATAAAGGGCTGGGTTCAAAGTTCCGTGAAGGCTCCCGGTTACGACAAAAACGTTCCTGAGTCCGAGAAGGCTCCCGAGTTCGACAAGAAATACCTGAAGAAAGCCGGACGGTACATCGCCCGAAAAGTTATACAGATAACAATATAGATGAGGACAATTGTCCGAATAATCCAAGTTATAAAATATATGATTTAGCCTTTTCAAAGACTGGTTCCCATGTTGCATTCATGTCTATACGTTGTTTACTGAAGAGGTTACTGCACCTCAACATAAGCACTATATCTTTGAGATGGCTTTATTTCCAATGTCATCCCCAATCTTTTATTTCAATTTTAGCCGAAAACAGTAGTTGGTTTCCCTTAGAAATAAGGACTACAGCCCGAAAAATCAAAATGATATAAAAACGACCAATTTGCATAGATGGGCCGGGTTAGCTCAGTCGGTAGAGCGTTCGGCTAGAAACCACAAGGTTCCTAGTTCGACACCGGTCCTCGCCAACTCAGCGTATGAGTAGCACAGGGATCTGTGCAGTAAAGTAAGGAGCTGACGGTAGGTGTGGCGCTCCACATCAGATGCTAAAACAATCTCCTTTGTCTAGCGTTATTGAAAAGGGGATAGACTCCCTCGCTGACTGGCTGATACCGACTTTAGGCCGCCCCGATGACTTTTTACATTAAAAATACTATGAATAAAAATCTATGTTAAGAATGGTTTAGATTTATTTACACTTTTAACTAAATAATAAGTTTAATATTTTATTTCAAATGATGATTATTAATTAAAAAATATCCCAGGTGTTGGGTCAGTAAAATGGTAATTCTTGTGTATACCAATCACGTGATGAGCTCAGAAGTCTTGGCGTCTGAACTCTGGCGTGCGTAGTAACGGTTTATAAATAATTAATAGTCTAAATCTATACTTCTGACCAGTCGTGTTATTTCTTATTATTAATAAGACTTATTTCTATAAGTACCAGAAGGCATTAAAACCTATCCGAGAGAGACAACCCTAAGATAATATAGATGTCTTCTCTAACGCGCCGGTAAGTCCCTTAAACTCAACGTTATACACAGGAAGGACTTAATATTTTTATTCATTGTTTCTTGTGCTGGTTAATAAATTGTTTGAATTAAACGCAGTATTAATTCATTCATTTGTTGCTGTTAGCCTTAGAATTGGATGCTAAACTAACACAATACATGTATATATTTTGCGACCCCTCTTTTGCCCACCCTACTTTTCAAATTTGGCCTTGTGGTCCCAAGAAAATCTCATGGTCCAAATGGGGTCATATGCCCCGGTTGAGAAAGCCTACTCTAAAATGAAGAAAATCGAAAACACTAGAAATTCAAGACTAAATCCAACTAACACCATATGTTCTCTCAATTAGGTATTTAAATATTTTTCCTTTTCACGAGTTTTTTCATTTAAGACATATGTATGACTCCCAGTCCCACCCAAAATCTTCTTGTCCTCTCCCCACAATTTAGGATTAAGCTGGAGATACATCGGGAATTTTGGTGAGCCCAAACCCACTCGTCTCAGAATTAATCTGCCTTTCTTTTATCGAGACCCTTAATTAAAACTTAGAGGAACTGATCGGTTAATTTTTAGTCCTCGGTCGGTGTGTTGCATAATTAAGTGCTTGGATAATTAAGGATTGCACAAGAATTAGTTTTAGTAAAAAATGAATTGTGGGTGAAAAAGAAAGAAGTATTTTAGGAAAAAATATTTTGAAAAAAGGAAGAATCTAGCTGGAATTTTAGTGAATTATTTATTTAAACTGTTTATTGAAATTGAAAATCAGAGAAAATGTCTGTTCAGAACATTGAAAAGGATTGTTTGGTTGAAATTCCAATGTACTCATATATAATACAATATATAAACATTGTACACATATATAATACAGTATATAAACACAATGTACTCATATATAATACAATATATAAACATTGAAATGTCAGTTGAAAACATTGAAAAGGATTGTTTGTTTGAAATTCCAATGTACTCATATAATACAATATATAATAATATAGAATGGAATTAAATAATGACGTAAGAAAATAGTCAGTTGATTAACGGTAACTATAAAATAAGGGGAGAATAGTCGAAGGGTAGAAGAGCGAACGCAAGTAAGGGTCTGGAGAAGCAAGCACGACATCCGATAAAAGCAGCAGTCCTTTCTTTCTTTTTTTCTTTTTCTTTCTTTCCTCTCCCAGTTTGACACTTAAGTGACAGGCGAGCGAGTCATAAGTTTACTAAATAATTATGCTGATTCTGTAATTATAAACATTTGTCTATCTCTCTCTGCGTTGATGGCTACTAGAGATGAGCACGGCCGTAATAAATATTGTTGACAAGAATTGCGGGCGAGTTTGTTTTTAATCAGCACGTGATAGCACGGAGCTTAATTCAAGGGTTGTTTTCACACATGAATAAACGGGTCCAAATATAAGAACGAAGATCCACTACGTTACAGGTGGTCCATACCTAATAATAGAGGGAATTGGGCAAACCAAATAGTCCATTTTTTTGCTTCTTTTGAGATTTTATTTTTTCGTTCACTCCCATCTTTTTTATCCAAATTGTTTTTTGTTTTGTTTTTTATTTTGTAAATAAAGTTTCTTTTTTCTCGGATTTTAAGCCGGTCAATAAGCAAGGAGAGTTGGAGGTATCTGGGTGGAATTAGGCAGCGGATACCTTTGTTGACATAAACATTTCAAAGAAAAGTAACCTTTCATACACACACTTTGATTCTTCTCTATGTAATTACAGTGTTAGTCTCGATAGATTTTTTAACATGCCTCGGATAAGCATATCGTAATGGAAAAAAATGGCACAGAAAGTTAAATAGAATTAAAAAAAATGCTAAAATCTATTATGATTTTTCCTAAAAAAGCGAAGAAATAATAAAATAGGAATTAATATTCTTTCAACACATTTCGGTTTGTAAAGAAGCTTAACGTTTCATTCATTGTTCGTTTTTGTTTTGGTAAATACAGCTTCAGTCGCCATAGTTTGTTTTTTTAAACATGCCTCGGATAAGTGTATCGTAACAAAAATGGTACAGAAAGACAAATACAATAAATAAATCTCTTAGAATTTTGCCTAACAAAGAGTCTGAATAATTATATCAGAAGATTTTTATAAGTTTCTAGACGGGAGGTTTTAGTAAAAGAACCATGAATACAGAATTCGGCTAAAAATATCAATAAAGAAGCTGATCCTGTTGTAGAAAAATGGACTGTTTTACTTATTTTTCAAGATAACGGTAATTTTTCCCCGATCGGATAATTTAATCTTTGAATCAAATGTTTTTCTTTGTGACAACTGTTTATGTTTCTTATTTTTCTTTTGCGAGATCTTAAAAAAGACTTACAAATATTTATGTTTCTTATGGGCTAAACTGATTACGTGATGTATTTTGGTGGTACCTAGTAAATGCAGTTTCAAATATGCTTACTCTTTCAACACAGCTCATGCCTTGTACTTTGAAGATTATTGTTTCATGCATTGTTCTTTTCTCGCTTGGTAAATAAAATGTCAGACTCTATAGTTCTTTTTTAGTTTGTTTTAATATGCCTCAAATAAGCGTATTGTAATGAAAATGGTACAGAAAGACAAATAAAATGAAAAAAATCTCTTAGAATTTTGCAAAAGAAAAAAAATGAAAGAACTTATAAGGTATAAATCGATATTATTTCACCCCACCCCGTATTTTAAAGAAAAGTAGCGTTTTATTTATTGTTTATTTCTCTCTGGGTAAATACAGGATCAGTCTCGACACTTTTGAATAGTTCATATTTTGAGGAGAATTAGTGTTTCCTTCATTGTTAATTTATTTCTTGTTAAATACAGGTTCAGTTTCTATCCTTTTTTCTAAACATAATTTGTATTTTGAAGAAAATGAATGTTTCATTCCTTGTTCATTTCTCTCTCGGTAAATACAGCGTTAGTTCGATAGTTTTTGAACATACCGCATATTTTGAAGATAATTAACGTTTCATTTATTATTCATTTCTGTAAGGGTAAATAAAGTTTCAATATCGATACATTTTCAAAACACATCGCATTCTGAAGAAAATGAATGTTTTATTCCTTGTTCATTTCTCTCTTGGTAAATAAAGCTTCAGTAACGATAATTTTTTAACATGCCTCGGATAAGCGTATCGTAATAAAAACGACACAGAAAGACAAATACAATAAAAAATCTCTTAAGATTTGCCTAAAACCGAAAAAGTAATGGTAAAGTATGAAAATAAAAACTGTGTCCCTCATTATTTAAGCACTCAGACCAGCGGGAGAAAAAAAAAAAGAAAAGAAAAGAAAAGAAATCAACAAAAGAAGAAATAATCTAAACTGTAAGAGTGTTCAGTAATTCTGGCGTCGACGTAAAATAAAAATTCAAAGAAAAAAGAAAAGATAAATAAAAAGGAAATATTACTGGAGTTGTAGTTTGTCTTGCAGCAGTGACGTAAGTGTTGTCATGTGGAAAAGAAATGGTAATGAAATGAAAAGAAGGGGAAAATAATGGTTTAAAAAATGGAGGGAAAGTGTAAAAAGAATTAAGATGAGCAGTTGATGGAAAGGAGAATGAAAGAATGTTTATGAAGACGGTCAAGTTATCTTTTTTTAAAAATGACATGGTAATGAAGAAAGAAAGAACGAAAGAAAGAAAGAACGAAAGAAAGAAAGAAAGAAAGAAAGATAAGAATAGAAAGAAAGAAAAAAAGAAGAAAAAGAAAGAAAAAAGAAAACAATTAAGAAATAAAAAAAGAAGAAAGGAGAAGATAAAAAACTAAGAAAAAATGAAAGAGAGAAAGAAAGTGAGGAAGAAACAACAAGAAAGAAAGGAAAGAAAAGAAAAAAGAAAGAAAGAAAGAATAAAGAAAGAAAGAAAGAAGAAATTGATTGAATTGGAGTCTTTAGGAAAACTAATTTTAAAACAAAAATATTCTATTATATTTTTATTTCTTTTTATTACTCAATCAAACTGTGTCCCAGTTTTCCTAATTATATAACATTTTGATTTTTCCATAAATTATTTACTCACAGTTAAAAATGTGACACTTTTAATTTAAATCTTTCCTCTTCTCTCTCCAGAGACATGAACATTTTATGTCAGACAAGTGCAGAACTTGCAAGCAATCGTTACTTTTTTTATTGTCGTTTCTCATGGATGTTCCCCATTCTTTTTGCTGCCCCCCTTTTTAAGCATCAATATATTTCCTTCTTCATCCATGAAAGTGTTCAATACACAATTTCAAGATGAATATGCTCTTGTGTGACAGTTTCTGGACTATGCAAATTCACAATACGATTGGATGTAGACATGACAAATTTTGTATGTGCGGTAGTACCTTGACTTACGAGTTTAATTTGTTCAGCTCGTAACTCAATTTACTCGTATATCAAATCAATTTTCCTATAGAAACTAAAACGCTATTAATCCGTTCAAGCCACGGACCCAAAACATCTTTTATTCACACCCATGTGTCTATGTAGATGTTACGTTGCTGGGTCCTTTTTAAGGAGTATATGTTGCATAGCGTGATGTTGATGTTGATGCTGATGATGGATTAGTGACCTTTTTTCGTTCTAACTCTGTGTGGGGGATATGGAGTGGAATGCAAGTTCTTACCTCTCACACCAGGTGGGAAATTCGTTTCTTCATGGTTCTAAAGCTGGTTATGATATTATGTCCTTATACCAAATTAGCCGGAAGTTACATAAGGACAACAGCAAGCTCACAATCCGTACAAAGGTACAAGTGTATAGGGCATGTGTTATCAGCACCCTCATGTATAGAAGTGAAACATGGACCTTATACTCCCACCAAGAGCGGCGGCTAAATAACTTCTACCTTCGCTAACACAGCAGTCCTAGAGAGAGCTCAACTCCCCAGCCTGTACTCTCTACTGAGACAACGTCGTCTCCGTTGGTTGGGTCATGTACGTCGGATGGATGATGGACGAATCCTGAAAGACATCCTCTATGGAGAGCTTACGTCTGGTAAAAGACAGATTGGTCGCCCCCTGCTGCGGTTCAAGGATGTCTGCAAAAATGATCAGGTGCTTTGGCATTGTCCCTTCCAGCTGGGAAAATTTGGCTCAAGACCGCACTCGGTGGCGGCAGAATCTCCATAGAGGACTGTACATGTCAGAAGTCACCCTGATACAACATCATGAAGCTAAGAGGTCTATAAGAAAGCAACGGCAACAAAGCATCGGAACATCATCATCTACTGGGACAACCTACAAATGCAAAATCTGTGGTCGAGAATGTTTCTCAAACATAAGACTTCATAGTCACAGGAGGTGTTGCAACTTCAGGGGCACACAAAAACTTTATCATAGTCTTTCGAGACTGAATCGCCAATGAATGACATAGGGATACTTATAATCTTCTTGTCACTGCTACTAGTGGACATCTGGGTAGCTGGGTCTGTTAGCATGCTCTTTTCTTCTGATCTTAAATTACTTGTGATCTCGGGTCATTTCTGTTCTTGCGTCTGTAATTAGTTTCTAAGTACGAACACAAGACATTATGTTTTTTAGAGCTCTATATTCTATTTTGACCCAAGTAAATACCCTGGGAGGACAGACCCTCATCTTGCGTCTATCCTCCGCAAACATCTAGCCAACTCTCTCCATCCTTCTCCTTCAAACACCTCAGCCAGACTCCACTATCTCATTTACTCTTCACACTGTTGTCACGGCACGGCTATTCAGAAGTCAATGTCAGTGACTTCAACGTCATCATTCACACCTTGAACTAATTCTTTTTTTTCTTTATTATTTACAATTTCATAACACGTCAACCCACCACTGACGTCACACACTCACTTACACACTCATTATTATTTTACATAACCCCCGGTTAGAAGCCCTGTGCTAAATGTATGATATCTGGCAACTATTTATATGATCCAGCTATTTTTCCTGTTATAAAAGCATTTATAAACGCAAATTAGAGAATTTCCCCATCCCACCACATGGAACATGCTTTACTGCCGCAACCCAAATTCATATAAATAAGGGTGCTCACTTTTTCCTGGTCAAAATTATCTACCTGTATTAAAAATGTAATATATATATATATAACACACACACACACACACAAATATATATATATATATATATATATATATATATATATATACGTGTGCGTGTGTGTAATTATATAAAAGTATCATACTTTATTGATTTATTTTAAACGAAATACCCTCAAAAACACTTCAACTTTTATAGTTCTTCTATAATGCTCCCTTTCAAAAAATCTATAAACAATTTCTTCAAATAAGAAATTTTCTCCTGACGATGACCTATGGTCGAAACTAGTTGATAATAAACAACATATAAGAAATATTCCTGCTTGTCTTATTACTTTTTGTTGATACTATATATATAATATATATATATATATATATATATAACAGACCCCCTGCACAAGCAGGATGTGACACAAAGTAAATTTCTTAAGCGGAGTTTAACTGGTTTGAATTCAGAATTTTTCTTCTCCTTGAATGGTTACCTAGCCTACGCTAAAGAGCGCAGTCTGCCCTACTACTTACTCATAGTCGGAGGGAAAATAGTTGGATGCATACCTTTCCCAAAAGAATTAGCGCTATATGATATGTAAACAGCCTCGTCCAGGATTTCAAATCGGGTCAAGGATTCTATTTCCTACAACATTAACAAATATACTATATACCCCCAAAATATGTAAATATATCTATACATGTACTAAATATACATTATATATTAGACAGGGCTAAAATTTCGGCACGAACTATACCTCCTTTTTTAAAACTTACATTTAAAAAAATCTAAATTGTAAATGTTCACTTATTTTAAGTTTTTTCTTTAAGAGCAGATATTAAACTTACATACGCACATACGCGCGTGGATATGGTCATAACGTCACAGTCTACACGCATTTTCATACACAAGCGCATGACAACATATGCACACGTACAAACAAACAAAAAAGCGCATTCACGTAAACAGGCAACACGAGAATGCAGTTATAAAAAAATACCATCTGTATCATTTTTAAAAAAAATTTCATTTACCTAAAAAAAATGCCATAATAAGACGACAACTACTTCAGTTCCAGAGTTCTTCTGAAGAAGGGATTTTATCTTGCAATATTAAGAATAAATGACAGGTTAACAAACGACACCATTGTTACCTTATTTTTTCTTTAAACTTGCATT
The DNA here is from genome assembly GCA_023376005.1 of Doryteuthis pealeii. Classification (NCBI taxonomy): domain Eukaryota; kingdom Metazoa; phylum Mollusca; class Cephalopoda; order Myopsida; family Loliginidae; genus Doryteuthis; species Doryteuthis pealeii. Next base: position 54,641,983 of record CM042173.1, read on the forward strand.
GTGATAGTCTTCAGAACCAAATTCCAAACCAATATATACACAATGCTTCAAGCAAATTATAAAACCCTTTTAAACTTACATAATTTTTTTCTATGAATTTCTTAATTATAATAATGAAATAAATCACGGTAAAAAGATCACATTTTCAAGAAACAAAAAAAAACCCCGTCAAAAATGCGTCATTTTGTCAAATGCAGATGCAGATTTTAATTATAAATTATTCGGTTTTAAAAACTGTACAATACAAACACTTTTAAATGTGATTTGTTTTCATGCGGTCAGATTGGGTAAATCCAGCATTTTTGCGAAGCGGTCTCTCATTCAAGTACTGACCAGGCTCTATGTTGCTTAACTTCATTGCGAAATACACTGCTGTATACTCACAATTCACACTTTATTTTTGCTTGTATGTATAAATATGGAATCGAATAATAATAATTCCTCTGAGAGCAAATAGCAGAACTGGGAAGTTATTCCTAATTCAACGATCTGTGTCAAGAGAATTATCTGTTATCAATCAATCAGATATATGCACGAATTAACACGACTCACTCGGGCTTGTCGGGCAAAATATACTCGAGGCTGGAAACTAGCGGAAAAAAATGTTTCCTATATTTCTGGAATTGTGCCATAATAAGTAAATGATAAAGAAAGAAACATGGGGAAAAAAAAAGAAATGGAAAAACAATGAAAAGAAAGAGAGAAAGACGCAAACGTAAAAGAAAGAAAGAAAGAAAAGAAAGAGAAAGAAAGAAGGATGGAAAGAAAAATCGGAAGAAAACAATGGAAAGAAATAGCAAAACAATAGATAGAAAGAAAAAAGTAAGCGTGGAAGAAAGAAGAAAAATGAAAGAAAAAAATAAGAAAGAAAGAATGGAAAGAAAAGAATCGGAATAATACAACGGAAAGAAAGAAAAACAATAGAAAGAAAGAAAGAAAGAAAGAAAGAAAGAATCAAACGTGGAAAATGAAAGAAAAAAGAGAGAAAGAAAAGAAAAGAAAAACAAGAAAGAAAGAAAAAGAAAGAAAGAAAAGAAAGAAAGAAAAAAAGAAAAAGGAAAGAAAGAAATATGCATAAAAGGATAAAAAAAAACAAGCAAAGAAAGAAAGAAAAAAGAAAAAATGGAAAAGCAAGCGTTGAAGAAAGAAAGAAAGAAAGAAAGAAAGAAATAATAGGAAGAAAAATCAATAAAAACAAAGTAATACGTAAGTGTTGAACAAAAGATGAAAGAAAGAAAGAGAAAGAAAGAAGAACTGGAGGAAAACAATGGAAAGAAAAAAGAAATAGTGAAGAAAGAAAGGAATGGAAAAAGAAAAAAAATGAAAGAAAGAAAGAAAGAAGGGAAAGAAAAAGAAAGAAAGAAAGAAAGAAAGAAAGGAAAACAGAATAAGTAAAAAAATTAAAAGAAGAAAAAAGAAAGAAAGAAAGAAAGAAACATGGAAAACTGAATAAGTAAAAAAATTAAAAGAAAGAAAGAAAGAAAGAAAGAAAGAAAGAAACATGGAAAACAGAATAATTAAAAAATTAAAAGAAAGAAAGAAAAAAAAGAAAGAATGAAGCAAACGTAGAAGAAATTAGATTACCGATAATTATCAGAAAAAACCCCACAGCAAACATTTTATATTTGTCCCTCAATTCGATGATTAACTAAACCAAAGTTTATCAAATGAAATACACAATTAATCTTGTTTATAGGGAAATAGATATGGTCAAAATGTCGGTATGACAGCACCCCCCCACTTCGTTTTCTAAAGGGATTTATAAATGTAAACTTGCAATCTACCGTATCGTTGGTGACACTTTTCCCTTCTTTTCCCTGCCTCACTCCCCCAGACGCATCCCTCCTCTCCCTTCCCTTTTCCACACTTCAGTCCACCTTTTCACTATATATACACAGAAGTTCTGTTTCAAAAAATAAATTCCGATGAGCTTCGTAAATGCATACAGACGAAATATTGATTGAAATTATTTGTGTTTTATCCACTTTTAATCACAAATTGAAACTTGTAGATTTCCCTAATGTAGATCGTTATTACCTTCACCTCCAGTTTAAGTTTTAATGTAATAAAATATTAAATTAGGCTAATTTATTTAATTTTTAATATAATAAATGAAATATATTAAATCAGAAAGGCTAATGAAGCTAAGTAAGAATGCAGATTAAAAGATTTGAAACCGAGGGGAGTATGATTGAGAAATAGAACAACTTACTCTTCTATCACTCCCGTCTTTCATTGCTAAATTTTCCTAATTCAACAATTTGGTTAAAATTGGAAGAAAAGAATAAAATGAGTTATTTCTTCTTAATGGATTTATGCCCGAGATTTTTGCTCATATTCATTAAGATAAAACAAAACAATTAGAAATCAATAATACTAATCACATTTATTAAAATAATTTTTTTTAATATCAATATGGAAATTAGATTTCCCATTTACACTGTAAACAATTATTTTGTTGTATATATATATAAATGCAATTTCAGAAGGTCTGTGCTAGATGTACGATAGATGGCAATTAATCTACACGATCCAGCAATTTTTCCTATTATAAAGGGGTTTATAAATGAAAGCTAATGAATTGACCCCATCCCGTGTAGCCTATATTTTATTCACCGTACCGAAATCCATCAAAATTAGTGGTACCAACATTTTCCAGATAAAAAATGAACTACGTGTATCAAATATGTAAAATATATGTACTAAGTATGCATTGTATATTGGGTACGGTCAATATTTCAATATGACTCTGTGACAGAGAACACGAGGTGAGTGGCGAACGTCAAGGCCTGCCGTATTCTCGAAGGAAGCGGGCTAGGCTTTGCCTGACATGTCCGACAGAATTCGAAGGGAAGTCGTTAGTATATATCGGAGGGAAGTTGTTAGTATACATCGCTGATGAGACTTAATAAAGTCGAAACAGTCTGTACGATGTTCTACACACCGAGCGATCCTTTGACGGGATTACACTTGTCAAGTTCATTTTCTCTATAAAAAAAAGTATCGCATTTTATGCGATACATGCATTGTAATTGCCTTCAAGCAAAAATATAATATATACTTTTTTCAACAATGCTTCTAAAAACAAACATCCAAAAATCTTATATATATATATATATATATATATATATATATATAACGGGTAGACTGGCCGCTCTTGCTTGGCCTGAGCAACCGATATAGTAGAATGAAAAGTTAGTTCGGCTCTTTCTCGCCAGGCTTAAATGGTGAGGATGTTGACCAGACATCCAACAAGATGTTTTTAAAAAAGAAACACGAAGACTTATAAAAGTTAAGATGAACATCTTAATAGTTCAATGATCCTGGCAGATAAATCCTGTCGGGGATTGACTATCAGATAAGCTCATTCTTATCCTTTCCACCTTTCAAGGTCAAAGATGATCCAAGCAAGTGAGGATGCTCACCTTTAGCTCATATTTCACTAACTCGCTGCTATCCTCTTGATAAACTTGAACCATATATATTGATTTGATGGCTTCAATCTAACTAAATACGGATGCAAAGTGTGCGTTACGAGGAAACAAGAAAACGAGAATCATATATCAATATAAAAAGAAAATAAACAGAAAGATAGATAGACAGTGCGGTCAAATTTTCGATAAACTTTAACTAATATATATATATATATATATATATATAGATAGATAGAGAGAGAGAGAGAGAGAGTAAACTACAGACACGTGTTTCGAGGTATCACCTCTCATCAGTGCAGTTATACCATTTTAGCAGCTACCTCTGGCCGGGTTCGAGACCCGAACGAAATTACGCTCGCCAAACCTCTTACCCATACGGCCACAGTATAGCAGGCTATTTAATAGAGGTCTCAAACTTTGTAAACAAAGTGAGTCTTAGCTGAACGCCGAATACGGTGAATTTTGCAATTAAATCCCTTCTAAATAATGTGCTCAATCGAAATTGGGAGCGTATAAAAGAATAAACTACCGACACGTGTTACGAGGTATTACCTCTCATATATATATATATATATATATATATATATATATATATATATATATATATATATATTGTTGAACACAACAGGCAATTCTTGTCTGACGAAACTTTTCTAACTGTCTGGCCATCTTTTTAATATGCGGGTAGAATTGGTGTATGAATCCAACAAATGTTTTACCACGAGCACTTTCTGAAGCAGAAATGCTGCCAAAATATACGCATATATTTACATATACATATACAAAGATGGATGAATTGAATTTAATCGATATCACTTTAATCGATATCACTTACACATGTGTTTCGGTCAGTTTATCAAAATGTATACGGATTACGCTATTATTATTATTATTATTATTATTATTATTATTATTATTAAAATAATCAGATGAAATTGAAATAATGATAATAATAATAATAATAATAGCAAAAATGTAAGAATATTCCGTACACAGAGAGATTTTTTTGCGACCTTCATCAGAGTGAATTTTTATTTATTTTTATTTTTTTTGATGAAGGATCGCCAAAAAATCTCTCTGTGTACGGAATATTCTTACATTTTTCCTATTATTATTATTATAATTATTTCAATTTCATCTGATTATTTTAATTATAATAATAGCGTAAACCGTATACATTTTGATAAACTGACCGAAACACATGTGTAAGTGATATCGATTAAAGTGATATCGATTAAATTCATTTTATCCATCTACGTTTCTTTTCTTTACTCATTTTTCCTCATATTGTCGGATTCAATTCCCTTTCCATTCTTACATATATATATATTATATTATATATATATAATATATATATAATATATATATATATATATATATATGAGTAAGAAAAGGTGGAATGAAAACATCACACAAATGCTGTTAAAGAAGAAAACAATTTATAATATAATCATAGCTGATATTGATCAATATTTCGATTTTACAAAAATCATCATCAGAGCTCATTCATTCCCGTAGTTGTTTGGGTCGAAAGTTGTATGGCGCGAAATGCCCACGTTGGTGAATATTGTAACGTCTTTCGTTTTTTGCAGTATTAAGGTTTTTTGTTTTGTAAAACTCATTTTGACTTTCCTCTCCGACCCAAACAACTACGGGAATGAATGAGCTCTGATGATGATTTTTGTAAAATCGAAATATTGATCAATATCAGCTATGATTATATTATAAATTGTTTTCTTCTTTAACAGCATTGTGTGATGTTTTCATTCCACCTTTTCTTACTCATATTGTCGGATTCATTTCCTTTCTTTTAACTTATATATATATATATATATATATATATATATATATATATATATATATATATATATATATATATATATATATATATATATATATATATATATATATATATATATATATATATATATATACATATATATATATATATATATATATATATATATATATATGGTGTTGAGGATCATTCAATGCGGTGTTTTTCTTTTGTGATACTGGTTATATGTAGTTAGAGCTCAATGTACATTGTTCCAGGCCAGTGAACAGAGGGAGAACTATAGATGAATGAATAATGGAAAAAAACTTTTCTTCATATAATAATTCCTTTCATCTGCAACAAACTTGGCTCGTAAAACCATCTTCAGCCATAGAGCAAATACATGCTTAATATTAACCCTGTCTTTTCTCTACGTTTGAAGATGCTAGTACGAACTAATTTGTTGTAGTTGAAATGAATTATTGCATAAAGCAAATTAAAAAAGATTAAGCAAATTTAAACTTTTTTCATTTATCTATTCGCCTATTTGTCTATGTGCCTGTTTCTCTCTCACCATCTCTCTCTATTATTATGTTCATATCTAAGTCTCTTCCTATCTATCCATTTCAGTCTATTCATTATCTATCTATGAGGAAAAAATGAGTAAAGAAAAGAAATGTAGATGGATAAAAATGAATTTTATCAATAGCCTCTGCGTTCCTAATGATTAAAAAAAAATTATTTTTTCGAACATTTAAAATTCTGTTTTTGTCTCCAACGATTTTTATCTCTACTCAAAAAATTTAAAAAAAAAGGTCGTAAAAAATCTCTGTGTACGGAATATTTTTACATTTTTCCTATTACTATTATAATCATCATTTCAACTCCATCTGATTATTCTAATAATAATAATAATGACGTAAATCCGTATACATTTTGATAAACAGACCGAAACACATGTGTAAGTGATATCGATTAAAAGGGATATCGATTAAATTCATTTTTATCCATCTACATTTCTTTTCTTTACTCATTTTTTCCTCATATTGTCGGATTCAATTCCCTTTCCATTCTTACATATCTATCTATCTATCTGTTTCCTTCTATTCATATTTATATCTATCAATCTATCTGTTTCTGTCTATTCATATCTATCTCTCTATATCTATCTATTCATATCTATCTATCTATCTATGGAAGTAAGAAGTAAGATATATATATATATATATATTCATATATATGGATATCTATATATATCTATCATATCTATATATGATATCATATCTATCATATATATCTATCTATATCTATCTATCTGTTTCGTTCTATTCATATATATCTATCTATATCTATTCATATCTATCTATCTATGAAAGCAAGATACATATATATTCATATCTATCTATCTATCTATCTATCTATCTATCTATCTATCTATTCATATTTATCTATCTATCTATCTATCTATCTATCTCAATTCTCTTTTCAATCTACATTCCCGTCTGATTACATGTCTCTGAATCCCACAGTGATAAATAGAATAATCCATAACTCAATTACCCATTATGAATCCTTACAAATGTTTAGCACAATCCCAACAACATAATTCTTCAATCAATCGTTTTCGCCAACGTCAGAGATTTGCCATTGGCTAATAATGGAAATTTCATTAAAGGACTCTAAAAACTTTTCCAGACAATGTCACGACAACTATGAACTTTCTTCGACACAATTCCAATGGCCTAGTAAATAGATCCTCAATCTAATAACCGATTTTACGGCAGAGGCATATCGACAATACAACTGAAATAACTCAATCGATAGTCCGCCTTGGAACCATTAGGTACAGGTTCGATACCGGGTCAAAGTATTGTGACGTAAGCAGAGGCGAAGTGTCAGTTACAGACAGACTTATACCGAATTTTCATTATAATAAGATTTAATAACATGTAATGAGTCAGTTCATATCTATCTATCTATCTATCTATCTATCTATCTGTCTGTCTGTCTGTTTGTCTGTACCAGTCTATTCATATCTATCCATCTATCTGTCCCAGTCTGCTCATATGTATCTATTTATTCATCTATCTATCCCAGTCTATTAATATCTATTTATCTATCCACCTGTTCTTCACCAACTCAAAGTATTGTGATGTAAGCAGCAGCGCAGATTCGGCTACAGACAGACATATACCGAATCTTCATTATAATAAGATTTAATAACATGTGATGAGTCTGTTCATATCTATCTATCTATCTATCTATCTTTCTATCTATCTATCTTTCTATCTATCTATTGTCTGTCTGATCCAGTCTATTCATATCTATCCATCTATCTATCCCAGTCTATTCATAACTATCCATCTATATATCCCAGTCTGGTCATATCTATCTATCTATCTATCTATCTATTGTCTGATCCAGTCTATTCATATCTGTCTATGTGTCCCAGTATATTCATATCTATCCATCTATCTATCCCAGTCTATTCATATCTATCCATCTATCTATCCCAGTCTATTCATAACTATTCATCTATATATCCCAGTCTGTTCATATCTATCTATCTATCTATCTATCTATCTATCTATCTATCTATCTATTGTCTGATCCAGTCTATTCATATCTGTCTATCTGTCCCAGTCTATTCATATCTATCCTTCTATCTATCCCAGTCTATTCATAACTATCCATCTATATATCCCAGTCTGTTCATATCTATCTATCTATCTATCTATCTATCTATCTATTGTCTGATCCAGTCTATTCATATCTGTCTATCTGTCCCAGTGTATTCATATCTATCCATCTATCTATCCCAGTCTATTCCTAACTATCCATCTATATATCCCAGTCTGTTTATATCTATCTATCTATCTATCTATCTATCTATCTATCTATCTATCTATTGTCTGTTCCAGTCTATTCATATCTGTCTATCTATCTATCTGTCCCAGTCTGTTAATATCTATCCATCTATCTATCCCAGTCAGTTTATAACTATCCATCTATCTATTCCAGTCTATTCATATCTATCCACCTGTCCTTCGCCAACCCAAGGTATTGTGACGTAAGCAGCTGCGTAGATCCGGTTACAGAAAGACAGATACGGAATCTCCAATATAATAAGATTTAATTACATTTACTGAGTGTATTGGTGTAACGTTATATCATAATTACATTTAATGAATATAATGTAACATTTATTACAAGTTTATGTTTTGTTTTGTTTTAAGGTTTAGCTCAGTTGGTAGAGCATCTAAATCGGAACCACGGGGTTCTGGGTTCGATACTGGCCATCGCCAATACGTAATAATCATAACATTATTTATTATTTGATTACATGTAATGAATGTATTGGTGAAACGTTAATTCATAATTACATGTAATGAATATAATGTGAAATTTATTACAAACTTATGTTCGGTTTGTTTTTTTTAGGTTTAACTCAGTTGTTAGAGCATCTACCTCGGAACCACAAGGGTTCGGGTTCGGTACCGGCCCTAGCCAACACTGTGCATGAGTAGAACTTTCTTCGACTCAATTTCATTGGCCTAGTAACTAGATCCTTGATCAAATAACCGATTTCATGGCAGAGGCATATTGAAAAATATAGCTGAAATATCTCTGTCGAACTGTCGGTAGAGCATTCAACACGGAACCATAAGTTTCTAGGTTCGAAACTGGCCTTCGCTAACACTGCACATGAGTAGCACGGCTTGGATCTGTGGAGTAATGTAGTGAGTTTATAGTACCGTGTGTTCCCGAAAATCAAACCTACCTGCAAAATAAAACATAGCGTGATTTTTAGAATGATTTTCATATAAACCCTCCCCTAGTTGAGAGCGGCAAACAGACGAAATAAATAAACGGTCTTGACAATGAGATCCTGCAACGCAATGAAAATCCTCCTACTCCCTAATAGACCAAACCACAACATATATAGCTCAACCGCTAAAACCTTTTTTCACTTGGTCTGAAGATCACCGACTAGAAACTGACAGTAACCAGGTGCCGTTGACTCCATGCCCACGCTACTTTAACTTGCATATATATACTAGACAAAACGTGACCCGTTGAGTCACCTATTGAGCTCTGGATAGATAATTGGGATTAGGGAAAAGTAAGTTTGCAAAGCGAATTATAAAAAAATGCAGCCGGAGAATTAAGAAAAAAAAACATTTAAATCGTTTTGGAAGATTTCTTAGAAAGGAAACGTTTGACCGAATTTAAGCTACGAGCTAGTTGCTTCTGAAACATACAAATCTATTTCACACTCTCTAAATCACTCTCTTTACACAGATAGGGAAACTAACATATATAGCGAGGAGGTAATCAAAATATACATAGAGAAGGCGGAGTGACAGACAGAAAGTGAAGTTAGAAACGGGTCATTTTTTTACTTAATTGCAAAATACGACTAATTAGAACCAATTAAAATGGATTTTATCAAACATAACTCAATCCTAGAATAAAAGAAATAGAAGGAATATTTGTATATGAATTTTGTGTCATTAAACTAAATAAGAAAAAAGCCTTAAGCATACAATCATAGATTCGCTCAGCTTTAGTATAATAATAATAATAATAATAATAATAATAATAATAATAATAATCACTTGATGAAAATGAAAATTACAAATACTTAGGAATTTTAGAAGCGGACAATATCAAGCAAGCAGAAATGAAAGGAAAAGTTAAAAAAAGAATACCTCAGAAGAACAAGAAAACTCCTAGAAACCAAACTCAACAGCAGAAATCTGATCAAATGAATTAATACCTCGGCTGTCCCCAATCTAACAATTCGAAGACTACACAAAAATGAGCAAAGACAGATTACTTATGGCAGCCTATAAAAGTAGATGTGACATATGGACAAACAGAAAAACAACAAAGACTAGAAAATGGGAAGAAAAACAATTATATGGACACTTCAAACGACAAATCGGAGAGGTTGCACATGAAAAGACCTGGACATGGTTAAGAAAAGGAAACCTCAAAAGAGAAACTAAATCACTAATAAATACTGCACAGAATAATGCCATAAGGACAAACAATATCAAAGCGAAAATTGATAAGACCCAACAAAATAGTAAATGTAGACTATGCGGTGACATAAATGAGACAGTAAACCATGCATTATACGAATGTAGCAAACTAGCACAACGGGAGTACAAAACTAGGCACGACTGGGTTGGAAAGGTGATCCACTGGGAATTATGCAAAAAATTAAATTTTGACCATATAACAAAATGGTATATGCATAAACCAGAATCTGTTCTTGAGAACTAAACGCATAAAATTCTCTGAGACTTTGAGATAAAAACGGATCACCTTATCTCAACAAGAAGACCAGACATTGTGTTGATTAACAAAAAAGAAAGAACTTGTCAACTGGTGGATTTTGCAGTTCCAGCAGATCACAGGGTGAAGGTGAAGGAAAATGAAAAAATGGACAAATACCTGGACCTTACCAGAGAACTGAAAAAGTTATGGCATATGAAAATCAAAGTTATACTAATTGTAGTTGGTGCACTTGGAACGGTCCCAAAAAGATCGGAAAAAGTTTGGAAAACCTGGGAATCAGAGGGAGAATCGAGACCATCAAGAATACTGCATTGCTGAAATCTGCCAGAAAACTCAGAAGAGTCCTGGAGAACTGAGGAGACTTGTTGTCACTCAGACTCCAGGGAAAGGCCATCAGATAACGCTGATGTGAAAAACTCAAAAGGAGTGTACAATAATAATAATAATGTGTGAGTGTGTCTGTGCGTGTGAGTGCGTGTGTTTGTGTAATGCTAGCCAAAATTGTCTATAATCCAGTATTCTCAATTCAGTTTTTAGGAAACGATAACCAATAAAATCTATCAACTTTATCGCTAAGGGGAAATTTCTACATTTTCCCCAAGTTAGAAGTTAGTCGCGGTGACCATTAAATCGGGCGAAGAAGAACGTCGAGATAATTTGAATTAAGGGTCCATGGGTTTTCTGCGTCCAATATTTTCACGATGACTTTTATTAGATTCTTCAGAGAGTTTTATCTTCTTGGAGAGGAAATAGAAACCTTTTCGCTCGTACCCAATGCGAAATCTATCACCAGCTTAATACACCTTATCGCCGATGGCAAAACTATATATTAGTACTCGTGTTCCTCAAGAGTACGACCGTTATCATCTTAGACCATCCTCTGGTTAAAAATGGGACCATCCAAATCGTCCAAGATGAAATGCAAAAATGTTTATCCTGATTATCTGGTGTTGCTTATGTGCCTAATTCTATTTTTCTTAAAAGTTTCCATATCTCAGATAAATAATGGACCATTCCGTTTTTATTATAAGAGAAGGGGAAGAAAAAGGACATGCTACACAGACAAAATGTAATAAGAAAGAAAGAATGAAAGAAAGAGTTGGAGAAATATAGCAAGAGGGAGTGAACACATGGAAGCGGTAACGCTAATATTTTTCAATCGAACATAATGAGAAAAATGAGAAGGAAAAATAGAGAAAAGGATGAGAGAGAGAGAAATCAAGATTATTATATTTTTTACAGATTGTACTATTGCAATAGCTCTTAAGTAAACATATGAAACTTTGTAATAATCAAATCATCATACTATGGTATATCCACAGGCCCTGCTAGTTCATTTTATTTCTTAGGAAAATTAGCCTCTAAAAGCAAAAATAAATAAATACACAAGGTCCATTTATTTCATTGAGGTTCAGTTGGACAAACATTTAGCATCACACCAAATGGAATCGGCGAGAATCGGTCATCGTTTCTAACACGTCCTCCAGTCGGCATCCAGTGTCCGTACACAGATGCTGTATGTAAGTACTTACTGTACAACCAACGCCGTGTTCATGTAAAGGAGTCCACTTGAGAGATTTTTCTTGCGATTCTTATCACCATAATAGGTCCTGTTTAGCTCAGTCTGTAGAGCGTCCGCCTAGGAACCACGAGGTTTTGGGATTCAATACCGGCACTCGCCAACTCAGCGTATGAGTAGCACAGAGATCTGTAAGGAGCTGATGGTAGGCATGCCGCTCCAGCTCAGGCACGAAAACAATCTCCTTCGTCTAGCGATAGTGAAAAGGGATAGACTCCCTCACAGTCTGGCTGATATCAACTTTAGGTCACTCCGATGACTTTACTTTTTACTCAGGTCTCCAATTGGTAAATCCAGTGGTAGAAAAAGGGTTCAGGCTCAGTTGTATGAACTTCAGTTGTAGTCTTTGCAATTCGGGGGAGAACAATAGTGGGTTAAACTTGCAAATAGTCGTCAAAATTAAAACGGAAAATTATTTGGTGATCCCCCATGACAGTTTAACTACAGTGTATGAATTAACTTTTTTGCGAATTGGGTTACGGTTCAGGGGTTTTGGGATTAAGGTTGTTTTTAATTACGTATTGCTTTAAAAAACAACAACAATACCCCCCCCAATTACTATAGATTTAATTAACCATTGAAATAAATTATTGAATCTAACGGTAGACACATTAGTCTCAGTTGTTTGTGTTAATATTGCAATGTATAATTTCAGTTTAAAAAATATTTTACAACATTAAATGTATACTCATTTGGGTTTTTGTTGTTATTTTAAGCAATACTTAATTAAAAACAACCTTAATCCTCAAACATCTAAACCGTAACCCAATTCGCAAAACAGTTCATTCATACACTGTAATTAAACTGTCATAGATCACCACCAAATAAGTTTCCGTTTTAATTTTGACGACGATTTGCAAGTTTAACCCAATAGTGTACTTATAGCGGAGAATTCAGTCCTATTTCTCGAGATCTTCGGCATAATAAGAGCGCACTTGTAGTAGAAAATCCATTCGTAGTCCGTCCGGTATTAAACTCGTAACTAATTTCAGGCGAACTTGCCAACGGTCTTAACTGTATTCGATGTCATTTTATATTAGTCAACACCTACTTCTGTAATTTACAAAAGTCTATAAATAAAAGTGGTGACTTTTGTACAGCTTATACCCTTGATAGTTGGGAATCTAACGTGGTTAGCAAACTAGATTTGCAGAGCATTGTTAGTGAGTTCGATTCTCACTGGGAGGTCCATACTTCTGGCCTTGTGCCACATCTAAGCTAAGTTAGTAAATAATTAGTTACCTCATGTAGTGCAATGGATAGCAAGCTAGATTAGCAAACCATTGTTTGAGAGTTTGATTCTCACAGGGCGCCTCATACTTCTGCCGCACCTAAGCTAAGCTTAGTAAATAACTATACCCTTAATAGTTGGGCACCTCATGTGGTGTAATGGTTAGCAAGCTGGATTTGCAGACCATTATTAGTGAGTTCGAATCTCACTGAGCACTCTATCCTTCTGGTATTGTGCCGCATCTAAGCTAAGCTCAGTAAATAACTATATTCTTGATAGTTCAACACATTTGTTGTTTTGTTTAACGGCATATCAAACTTTTCCGGGTCATTTAAGGTCGAATCAATGCATTTTTGATTAACAAAGGACTCGGGTTACTTACAATACCTGCTGTTTATTAAGTGGTCCCCAAATTAAGTATTGGACAGGCACATAGCTGGTTAACAACGGTGATCTAGAAAGAAGCCGTGCTTTCAGCCTGACTTGAATGTAATCCACTGGAGAGCATCAGTTATATTTGTCCAGCAGTGTCCAGCCTTATTTGTTTCATTTGGATGGTTTCTGTGATAGGATGTAAGTGTCCGTTTTGTGGGATGCTGTTTCCAGGAACTGTTCAAAATAGCATGCAGCTTCCTTGTGTTGTTAACATCAAGTTTTTTTCTCCAACGTAATTGGTAAATTCCAATTGGTGCAGCCATACATTAGCATTGATACGGCTACAGCTTGGAAGAATTTCCACTTAATTTGTTCAGAGAGATCAGCTTTCCATATGGTCGGTACCCTGTTAATCTTTTAGCGTGACTTGACTGTAATTTAGCTTACCCAGCTTTTGTTTCGTCTCAAACACGACCCTATGAGGTTTAAGGCAGTAGCTATTGTAATTGATTGGTCATATATCTAAGCTGGATGGTTGGATTTTACGACATATCAACTCTTGTGGGATTATTTCATGCTGGAGACGTTTTGTTTTCTTCATTCTTGATGGGTATTCAATCTTTTGAAACTCTTTGTTATCTTTTTAAATACCTTTTTAAACTCATTTTTTCCATTTAACCCACGGATGGGTCCCTAACTGGTACTACTACTCTGAGGGATTGCTATAAGGGCAATAGGATTGGGGCAATCATATGGTATTAGGGCTTGACGTAATCAGCCGATTGATCAGTGGGAGCATCTCCGATCGCCCTTCTCGCAGTAAGGGCTAAAATGAAGTGTTGCATGTCATGGACAGCTCAGACACCAAGATGATGTCCTTAAGTATTCCGGGTCGCCACCCACAGCCAACTGGTGGCCTCATTGTAGAGGTGCAGTCAGCATATTCTACAGTCCCAGCCGACAGTATTGAACAGGCTCTTAGCTGCTTGACTCCATAGCAGACAATTGTTTAAATTATTTTATTTGATGTGAGAACATTTTCAGCTGTGAAAAGACCTTCTGGCCATTACATAATTAAATATCTCTTTACACATAATTTCAATAGCGTTAATTACATTAGATGCAGTGAGCCATATCGATGGATTCAATCAGAAGAACAATATTCATTAAAAACCTTTCCTGTAAACGCACGTGTCATGATGATAAAGTGATACAGGTATTTGAGCTTCGAATCAAGATAAAGAGACGGTTCGTACTTCTATATCAAGAGCACACACACATATTATTATGGAGTTTGTGTGATTGTACATCTATAACCGAAACTATGTTGCATAATCTATGGGGATAGCATAGATTATGGGCAACGCCCTGTAGAACAGGACTTTCAAATCAGCACGTAGATGGCAGTTTCCGTGGAAAAAAAACACAGATGTTGGCAAAAGCGTGAATCTTGCACGTCACGTGATCTGACTAGTTAAGTCAGTTGCAGCCGAGATGCGAAGTAGGATAGACGCGTACTACTTTGGTTGGATTCGCTCCGCGCGATGAGTTATGGGCGAATAAATCTTGTGCAAGAAAATACGTCTTGTAGTTAATTAATTGCAGGACTAAAAGAGTTTGTATTTTCCCAGTACCCCATTCGTACCAGGTCAGGCACAAAGGCCCTATTAAAGTGGGATCCACCCACAAACCGAAGTTCATAGGATGGCGGGTGAAAAATTGCGTGTATCCCGTCGGCATTTCCCCTCAAGGGGGCGCCTCAGGCACTGGGCAATAAACCCAGCCCTGCCCCTTTAAATCGAGGAGGTAGGGATGGCCCCCTGTGATCGACGCTATTATTATGACTCAAGCGGTCCAGTGGCCGAAGCTCACCGGACCCCCGACCCGAAGGCCGGGAAAAAAGAGTTAGCCCAGAAGAAGCCCTTAGAAATGATGAAGAACTAACAAGAGAAACCAGACTAGACGTAGACATCACAGAGAAATAGAAAGAGAAGTATAAAGTAAGTTATATGTATCTGTTAATATCTCTATGATACTCTACACTCTCTCTTTATTTATAAGAACTCTGGTGCATATACCCAACGAGGGTATATGACCACGTAACAACTATACTACTACCCAAGTTACAATTCGCTTAGTTATTTACGTCACATTCTCCATGATTTTATTTCTATCTAAACCTCAATTATTAATAAAAATTGTTTGACATTATTAAAACCGTTGTTGTTATCTACATACAAATAACATGCAATTGTATTTATATATACAACAAAATAACGGTTTACAGTGTGAACAGGAAAGCTAATTTGCATATTGATCGTAAAAATGTAATTTTAATAAATATGTGCTTGGTAGTATTGATTTCTAATTGTTTGGTTTTATCTTAATGAATATGGGCAAAAATCTCAAAGATAATTCTTCAGAGAAACCCATTAACAAGAACAAATAACTAATTTTATTCTGTATTTTATATTTTAACTAAATAATTAAATTAGGACATTTTTTTTAATGAAAGACGGGAGTGATGGAAGAGTAAGTTTCTGTTCTATTTTTTTTATTATACTTCCCTTTGTTTCAAATCTTTTTATCTGCTTTCTTATTTAGTTACATTTGCCTTTCTAATTCAATATGATATTTGATTACATTTAAAATTAAATACTTGTACCTGGATGGTGCATATATTTGTTAGTATATATTACATATACTAATACTCGTGTTCCTCAATTGTACAACCGTTATTATGATACTTGAAGGTCAGAGTTCAAATTCTGGATGAGGCTGTTTGCGTTTCTTTTCACGCTCATGTCATTGAGAAGTGAACAAGGAGGGAGTTTATGTCGGACTGCAACATCGTAGTAAATCAGTTCGAACCCAATTGGTGCTATTACAGTCACTTTTGGACTAATACACTTGGGAAAGGTATGAACACCCTCGTATCCCCGGCTATGGGTTAAATAGCACAATTACTGCTCTTCTATGAGGATGGTTTTGACATTGAATATCTCACGAAGGTTGACATGTCTTTAAATAAAGAAACTGAAATCGAAAGGCACGAATCTATCTTATCTCCACCAGGTTATGGTATTTATATATCAATACTCGTGTTCCTTAATTGTACAACCATTATCATCTTGCAGCACCCTCTGGTTAAAAATGAGACTGTGCCAATCGTCCAAGATTAAATGCAGGAATGTAAATCCCAATTATCTGGTTTTGATTTTGGTTTAAACGACGGGGAAGATAGAGAGAGTGTAGTCGCGCGGAAGCAATGACGCTAATCTGTTTCAATCGAAAATAATAAAAAGCTGAAAAGGAAAGGAAAAAAGAGAGAGAATTAAAGATTACTATACTTTTTGCATATTGAACTATTTTCTAATAGCTCTTAAGTAAAAAATGTCAAACGTTTTAATGATTAGATTATCATCATACTGTGGTATATCTACATATCCTGCTATAGTATATCTGGGATGAAATCTCCGACCGCTCGTCTATCCTAAGTAAGGGCCAAATTGGAGTGTTGCATGTCATGGATTGCTAAGCCATTAATATTCTGTTCTTGAGCATCATGGATTGCCAACCACAGCCAACAGGTGGCCTAATTAGGATTTTTACTGTAAAGGTGCAAATGTGTTTGTGGCCAAGGCAGTTCGCAGAATTCTACGAGGTGGACAGGTCAGGCGTGACAAGTTCTGTAGGTCTTCTACCCTTAATGGCTGACTGATTCTCGCGGTGTTGTGAACACGTAAATGATAAACACCTTACAAAGAAGATCATGCTCCAACACACTTGAAAAAATATTCCCTGATGATGGCCAAAGGCCGGAACGTATCGACGTCGATAACAAATTATCAAAACGTCCACATTTGTCTGTTCACACACATACACACACACACACACACACACACACACACACACACACACACACACACACACATATATATATATATATATATATATATATATATATATATATATATATATACGCAGAGGACCTGCTGGGTGCAATGAATGATAGAGATGTTGACGAGATATTGTCATGGATATCTGCATTGCTAGCACATGTTTATATAATATATATATATATATATATATATATATATATATATATATATATATGTGTGTGTGTGTGTGTGTGTGTGTGTGAGAGAGAGTGTGTTGTTGTGTGTGTGTGCGTGTATATATGAGAGAAAGAGACAAAGACAGAGACACAGAGAGAGAGAGAGAGAGAGAGAGAGAGAGAGAGAGAGAGAGAGAGAGAGAGAGAGAGTATATATATATGTGTGTGGAAGTGCGTGGAATAATGGTTACAATCGTAGGAAATGGACTTGTCTTCTCGGGTTCAAATTCTGGACGAAACTGTTTCACATAGCGCTAATACCCTTGGTTAAAGGTATTCATCAAATTAATCTCCCTCAAGCTATGGGTGAATACCAAGACAGACTAGATTTTTTAACCTTGTTTAGGTAACCAGTCTAGAAGAAGGAAAACTCTGAATTCAAACCTGTTAAACTCTACGCTGCTCGTGTGGAGGGGTTGCCCCCCCCCATATATATATATATATATATATATATATATATATATATATATATACGAATCAGTCAAAAAACTTGATTAGGAAATAAATTATGAGATTTTAAAAATAGGGTGCTTCTTTGCAATCACCCTGTCTATTTTGCTTTTTTTTTCTAAATCTGGTCTGCGCATTCTTTTTAAACATCTTCCAAAAATATAAGTATTCTCCGCTTATTTTACCCCCACCTCAACCACACATCTATTGCGATCAGTCATGTCTTTGGGGATAAGTTGAATAAATCGATGACATCAAAAAGCACTTATGATCAAGACGAAATCAAAAGTTGTGTTTTTTATTCTCACGCAAAGAATTAAACAGTCATTGAGTCATTCATTTTATAAATCTCAAGTCAGTTATTTTTGAACGTCATGGACTGCTCAGCTATCAAGATTCAGTCCTTAAGCATCACAGGATGCGACCCAAAACCTACAGGTGGCCTCATTAGGATTTCACCCATCTGCAGAGGTGTTATATACATATATACCTTTCTGTCATAGTTGGGTATATATATATATATATATATATATATATATATATATAAGAGAGAGAGAGAGAGAGAGAGAGAGAGAGAGAGAGAGAGAGAGAGAGAGAGAGAGATTTTTAAACTCAATTTTTAAAACTGTTTTAACTCATTCTATTTAAACCAATAGCTGGGACCTTAACATGTACTACCAATGCCAACGGCATGTCAACGCTTATTGGGTTATTTCATACCAAAGACCTTTTCTTTTATTTATTCTTTGTGGGTATTGTATTCTTTTTAAACTAAATATTTTAAAACATTTTAACTCTTGTTATTTAACCCATAGGTGGGATCCTAGCAGGTAATACTACTCCGGGTCTGAGTAGACTTATGAGTAATTAAACTGCATCTGATGAGGAAGCAATTTTATAGCTTTGGGTAATATGGAGTACCTATTCATCACCATTCCTCCCAGGTCCTCTCTGACCCGGAGTGGTAGTAAGTGTTACTGTCCCATTTATGAGTTAGAGAAAAAGAGTTTTTTTTTAATTGTGTTTAAAATAATTGAGTTTACAAAATGTTGAATACCCATCAAGAAAAAATAAAACATTTTCGGCATAAAATAACCCATAAGTGTTGAGATGCCGTAATTCAAGCCAACCAACCAACCTTCATTTAACGAGAATTTCTCAAGTTATTAAATTACGAAATTATATCAATTTTTCTGAAACACGGTGTCTCTACATAAGCTTCTTGCGTTCGTGGTATAATGGATATCGTCATAGAAAAGGGTATCAGCGATTCGAGTTCAAATCCCGGACGAGGATGTTTGCAATTCATATAGGGCTACTACACTTGGGAAATTTATTAATCAAATTATTCACCCTCCAGCTAATAATAGGACAGACTGGCCTCTTTAATCTATTTACAAACTAGAAGCCTCTACCCTGCGTCGCCTATGTAGAGGGTTTTATTTTTAAAAGTTAGTCTTGCCGATCCATTATTACTGAATCGTGAGTTGGATCCTCGTAGAATGTCCAATTACAATCCCTTCGTGAAAAAAAAAAAGACCTTGTATTGACCCAGCCACTCTGCAAAGAAACGTTAATGTTTGCTATTTAAAATATTAAACACAAAACAATGTTCCTGCTGTTATCAATTAAATTTTATTTTTTAATTATCTTCACTTATATAAATCAAATAATCATTATTTTTGCTCAAAAACCAAGCCCTAGTGATATTTAATGTGTATATATATTTACTTTGTCGTTAATTGTTTTATTTTCGAAGTTTCCTCCGGACATACATATACACACAACTGCCCTTTATATATGTATAGAAAACCAAGTCCTGGTGATATTTAATGTGTATATATATTTGCTTTGTCGTTAATTGTTTTATTTTCGAAGTTTCCTCCGGACATACATATACACCCAACTGCCCTTTATATATGTATAGATGGACATACATACACACAACTACCCTTTATTTATGTATAGATGTCCAGTATTTGTAAATCTGAATTTTAAACAAATCAATACAGCCGAGCTTTTGGGCTCGTTCCCTCTACCCAGGTCATGCTGGGTAGCCGCTTCTAGTGTGTTTTAAAGCTTTTATTTCTGGAATGCATATAGAATGAATGACATTGTCAGCGAACTGTCCGGATCTAAATCCAATTAAAAAAATTTGGTAATTTCTGAGGAAGTGCGTCCCGGTCTCCTGGCTCAGAAATTGCTACCCGGTGCCTATTAAAATAGCATCCCCAGCTATGTCGTCTCGGTGGTGTTACTTGAAAGAAAACAACCAACTTAGGGCGTTAAATGTATTTTAGAGGGGGGGTCTTTTTTTATATGAACAAGTGGAGATGGGTGGATAGATATATATTAACAAAGCAAAAAATGAACACATTGAGGTAGATAGATAGATAGATAGATAGATATTCATCTTCATATCTAAACAAGAATTACGACAAATTTCTATAAATAAACAAGAATTACGACAAATTTCAATAATTAAATTTCTAAACAAATTACGATAAACAAATAAGAATTACGAAAAATTTCAATAATTAAATTTCTAAACAAATTACGATAAATAAATAAGAATTACGACAAAAAAAAGAGAAGCCTTCCCCCCTCTAAAATACATTTAACGCCCTAAGTTGTTTGTTTTCTTTCAAGTAACACCACCGAGACGACATAGCTGGGGACGCTATTTTAATAGTCACCGGGTAGCAATTTCTGAGACAGGAGACCGGGACGCACTTCCTCATAAATTACCAAAATTTTATCCTTGGTGTTTTCTGGTGTACGTCATCTTTATCAGAAAGGGAAAAAAAAAAACAAAAACAACCAAAAAATTGACGTCTGTAAATATCTCCTCGGAACAGAAACAGTGGAGAGTTTGTCGATGGATATACATATTTGCTTCAACTTTGAATATCGTTGTGATCTCGTATTTCTGGAGAGTAAACAGTCTAATATGACCTCTGTAAATGTCAGTCATGTTTGTATTACAACACGCATGCGTGGAGGGACATTTGCCTCAACAGACTTGCATATAATTTACTTAACACAGATATAGGCTTCTCTCTTCTTGGTATTTTTTTTACAGTCCTATAAATAAACAAAGCGGACGAAAAGCAAAAGGTCACTCATTAACTGTGGAAATAATTGTCCTGCACGAAGTCGACATCTTTAAATGTATCCGAAAGAAAACACAATAGAAATACGCGTGGCACGTGATATGTGTTCAAAAAAGTATCGAGACTGGTGTGATATTTACAAAGACAGAAATGAAGAATGAATACAACGTTAATTTTCCTCAAAATACGAAATGTGTTAAAAAATAATATCGAGACTCGAGCTGTATTTACCCAGATAGAAATAAAC
This sequence comes from Doryteuthis pealeii, assembly GCA_023376005.1. Taxonomy (NCBI): domain Eukaryota; kingdom Metazoa; phylum Mollusca; class Cephalopoda; order Myopsida; family Loliginidae; genus Doryteuthis; species Doryteuthis pealeii. The sequence continues at coordinate 54,663,613 of CM042173.1, forward strand.
AATGAATGAAACGTTAATTTCTATCAACATACGAAATGATTTAAAAATAACTGAAAAAATAGACTGAAGCTGCATTTACCAAAACAGAAATGAACAATGAATAATACGTTCACTTTATTTAAATTCTTACTTGGGGTGTATTCAAAAAGTACCGAGACTGGACCTGAAGTTACCAAGATAGAAATGAACAATTAATTAAACGTTAATTTACTTTCAAATACGAAGTGTTTAAAAATATCGAAACTGAAGCTGTATTTACCAGTACAAAAATGAACAATGATTGATAAGTTAATTTTCTTCAAAATAGGAAATGTTTTAAAAATAGTATCCCGCCCTGTCGGCTGGGGCGTTAGAATGCACCGACTGCACCTCTGCAGAGGAGTAAGACTCCCCTAATGAAGCCACCTGTTGGGTGGCGACCCGTGATGCTTAAGGATAGAGCCCAGGTGGATGAGCAGTTCATGACATGCAATACTCCACTTTGGCCCTATCATGGGCTAGACGGGCGGTCGGAGAGGCCCCCTCCAATCAATCGGCTGGTCACGTCAAGCCCTAGCACCTATATGATTTTCCCAACCCTATTGCCCTTATGGCAAGCCCCAACCCCTTTTTATCATATGGGTGCTAGAAGGCGGTTGCTGCGGGTCTACATGTCCTGGGAATGACGTTACACTCTATCTGATGGTGAGGTTCCAGTTCTGGAGGTTTGGGGAATATGGAGCACCCCTTCATCACCATTGCTCCCTGGTCCACTCTGGCCCGGAGTGGTAGTACCTGTTAGGGTCCCATCTATGGGTTAAATAGAAAAACATGAGTTTATAAACAAAATTGTATTATCCATTAAGAATTGATTTATTTCAAAACTTTATCGGCATTAAATGACCCACTAAGGTTGATATGCCGTAAAACAAAACAAACCAAACCAGAAATAGTATCGAGACTGAAGCTGTATTTACCCAAACAGAAGTAAACAATGAATGAAACGTTAATTTTCTTCAAAATACGAAAGGTGTCCCATCGTGATATAATGGTTAGCAAGTTAGTTTCACAGGCCCGTTATTACTGAAAAACAAATTCTTTATTTCGTTAGAATACGAAATATATAGAGGAATATATAGCTAAAGTATGTGGTTTATCTACCTTAGTCGATATACTCCTTTTCAAACTAACCAATCACTAGCCCGCACTTATTGGTGCCAGAAATCAAAACATAATTATTTCTTTTGCAACCGATCCTCGAAGAAGGCGGACGTTTAAAATTGTCGCTGCTACTACAAACAGAGAAAACGTAAAAAGCCGTGCGAAAGTACGGTAAACCATTCATCAATGACTTCAGTTAAGTCTTCGGGGCGGCCTAATGTCGATATCAGCCAGACAGCGAGGGGAGCTAGACCAAGGAGATTGTTTTAGCATCTGCAGTGGAGCGCCACACCTAGCACAAGCTCCTCACTTTACCGCACAGATCCCTGTGCTACTCGTACGCTGAGTTGGCGAGGGCCGGTATCGAACCAAGAACCGTGTGATTCCTAGCTAAACACTCTACCGACTGAGCTAAACCGACCCTTGTTAAGGAGACTAATATCATTATATTTCATAGAATACAATAAAACCGCAAACAGAATAAATTGTTTGCAACTGAAATTCTTGACACAGTATTTTCTTTTATAAGAACTAGCAAATATATGCACCCTTCGGGTGCAAGTATTTAAGTTTTAATGCAATAAAATATTGTATTAAATTAGAAAGGCTAATGAAACTAAATAAGAATGCAGATAAAAAGATTTAAAACAGAGGGAGTATAATCGAAAAATAGAACAACTGAAACATACTCTTCCATCACTCTCGTCTTTCATTGTTATTTTTTCTAATTTAAGTATTTAGTTAAAAGAGGAAGTAAAGAATAAAATAACAATTATGTTTTCTTGATAATGGATTTCAGTTAAGAATCATAGAAGAGATTTTTGCTTATATTCATTAAAATAAAGCCAAACAATTAGAAATCAATAATACCAAGCACATATTTATTAAAATCACATTTTTAGTATCAATATGCAAATTAACCCCTCCCATTCACACTGTAAACCGCTATTCTGTTGTATATATAAATATAATTGCATGTTATTTCTATGTAGATATGGCCAACAGTATTAATAATGTGAAACAATTTTATTAATAACTGAGGTTTAAATAAAAATAAAATCATTGGGAATGTGATGTCAATAACTAAGGGAATTTTTACTTGAGTAGCGATATAATTTCGGTTACAGACAGAAAAACACACAATCTCCATTATAATAAGATATATAACATTCTTTGAAACACTAAGTTGTTCCAGTTATAAACTTCTGTCATAACCTTAACCACTATATTTGCGACCTAAATCACGATAAATGAGTTAAGAAATAATGCCGAAACTAAAGCTGTATTTACCAAGACAGAAATGCGCAATGGCTAAAACGTTAATTTTCTTCAAATTACTAAGGGCGTCGCATTATGGTATAATTAGCTTAATCTCACAGATCTGTAATTAGGGAAAAGCATATTCGATCCTCGTTGGATGCCCTATACTTGTAAACTTGTGTTAAAACCTTAACGTAGAATCCTCTTTTTCTTAAAAGTATGTTAAAAAAGTAGCTGTAATTACCAAGGCAGAAATAAACAATTAGTGAAGTTTATTCTATTCAAAATACGAGGTGAGTTTTAAAAGTATCAAGACTGGAGCTGTATTTACCAATACAGAAATGAACCATGAATGAAACGTTAGGGTAATTCCATGTCAAATCATCCAGAAAAAAGTAAAATTTTCACCCACCCCCTTCAATTTTTCTGAAATTTTGTACAGGTGTGGACTATGTTGAAGTTAGACAAATTCAGTGCCACATCGGAATATTGATCTTGCTATGAAAAAATAAGAAATCATCAATAACTTAAAATCGGTGGAGTTTAAAACTTTTCTGATAGCACTTTTGGATTCCCCGGGCAATAATACTTTTATAAACACATTTTTAGGATTAGGGAAGCACTAGAATTCATTTTACAGACAAAAATAGATTACAAAAAGTCGCCATTTTTGTGACTCCTCCTCAAATTTGGAGAGTTAAAAATCGACATAACTGGACAAATTCTTGGAATTGGAAGCTCAAATTTTGAGGAATGTCTAGCTTTAACACAATACACAACTGTACAAAATTTCAGAAAAATTGAAGGGGATGGGTGACAATTTTACTATTTTTAGGATGATTTGATATCGTTAATTTTATTCAAAATACAAAGTGCATTCAAATATTAATAAAATTGGAGCTGTGTTTACCAAAACAGAAAAGAACAATAAAGGAAACTTTGACTTTTTAATACGAAGTGTGTTAAATACTTATCGAGACTGTAGTTTCCAAGACAGAAACAAACAATGAATTGATTAAACGTTAATTTTCCTCAAAATATGAACATCTCATCGTGATGTAATGGTTAGCAAGCTTGTCTTATAGATCTGTTACTACCAAAAGGCTAATTCGATCCTAGATGGATTCACTGTAGTTATCACCTTGTTCCACATATATATATATATATATATATATATTTGGGAGAATATGTGTTTTAAATGAAGTCGAACTTCATTTAAAACACATATTCTCCCAAATATTGTCGGCTGAAAATAGCCATATCACAAACATCGTCTGTTTGTTTACTTCTCATATATATATATATATATATATATATATATATATATATATATATTGTTATATATTGTTATATATATTTCTTCCTCACATTTGAAGATCAACAACAAAAAAAGCCCAAGACACCAAAAACCAGAGACTCGCAGATGTTTTGTTTTCAGTAATAATTTATTTTCCTTAAACCAACGAAATTCCTGAAGGTTTATTGAAACAGACCGAAACATTGCAGCGTAGGCGAAGTAAACATTATTGTAAACTTGTATTTTTTATTTCAGTTTCTTACAAAATTACATACTGTCGGATTCAATTCCATTTTTCTTCACCCACACACACACACACACACACACACACACACACACACACACACACATATATATATATATATATATATATATATATATATATATATGAGGGTAAGTAAACAAACAAATGTGTTTATTTTTTTTATATGGTTTTAAGCCGACAATTTTTGGAGGATATGTGCTTAATTGAAGTCATACCTAATTTTGAAAAATAATTAGTTAATAATTAATGAATTTAGGCGGGCATATATGTTCAAATGTAAGGCTAAACAAATCGAGAAAATGTCAATCCCTGAATATACATTTCGACCTATTAGGTCTCATCAGCAAGGTTATAGACATGGGAGACTGCTCCGTGAGTGACTCGAAACCTCGACTGTCAAGCTAACAGGCGAAGTCTCTAACTATTACACTAGCTGGCCATCCCACATTCTTCGCTTGTTTTGAAACTTATTTATATTTCACTATATATATATGTATGTATATATATACACACATATATAATATATAATATACAATTATATATCTTATTATAATGGAGATTGTGTGTTTTTCTGTCTGTAACCGAAACTATATTACTAATCGAGTCACAATTAACATAGTTATTTACATCACATTCTCCATGATTTTATTTATATTTAAACCTGGATTATTAATAAAATTGCTTCAGCTTTTTATTAGTGTTGTCCATATCTACATACAAATAACATGCAATTGTATTTATATATACAAAAAATAGCAGTTTGCAGTGTGAATGGGAAGGCTAATTTGCATATTGATATTAAAAATGTGATTTTATTAAATGTGTGCTTAGTATTATTGATATCTAATTGTTTGGTTTTATTTTAATTAATATAAGCAAAAATCTCTTCAATGAATCTTAAATGAAATCCATTAACAAGAAAAAATGACAGTCATTTTATTCTTTATTTCCTAATTTAACTAAATTGTTAAATACGTAAAATTCAGCAACGAAAGACGGGAGTGATGGAAGAGTAAGTTTCATTTCTATTTTTCTATTATACCCCCACTCTGTTACATATCTTTTTATCTGCCTTCTTATTAGACTTTCTAATTTAATACGATATTTCATTACATTAAAACCTAAATACTTGCACCCGGAGGGTGCATATATTTGCTAGTATGTATAATATATATATATGTGTGTGTGTGTATAATAATATATATATGTGTGTGTGTATGTGTGTGTATGTATGTGTGTGTGTGTAAGTCGAGGTAACAGTACAAATACCAGCCGTTCGGATTTTAAGGGTTAATAAAATTAAAATTAAGGTGCACTTAGATTTTCACCTTTTGTTGCATTGTGTTTGTGGCGGAGGGGTTGGGTAATTACACACTTTCCTAATGAAGCACTTTTAGTGTTTCATCTGAACTTTTATCAAAGATAATCGATGAAGAGGTGCTTGAAACAATACGTAACGCTAATTAGATCGACGTGACAAGAAATCAATGAATTTTAACACCTATTAAGAGGCATATTAAATTTTAATGAACTTTATATATATATATATATATATATATATATTATATATATATATATATATATATATATATGGCCGGTTTAACTCAGTCGATAGAGCGTTCGGCTAGGAATCACAAGGTACTTGGTTCGATACCACCCCTCGCAAACTCAGCGTATGAGTAGCACAGGGATCTGTGCGGTAAAGTGAAGGGCTGATGGTAGTTTGGCGCTTCACCTCACACGCTGAATTAACTTTCAAAAAATTAGGTCTGACTAAAATTAAAAAAAGCACATATTCTCCCATATATATATATATATATATATATATATATATATATATATATGCCCAACCCTTCCCCTCAAGCGTGACGCGACACGAGGTCAATTTCTTAAAGGGAGTTTAACAGGTTTGAATTCATTATTTTCCTTCTTCTAGATTGGTTACCTAGCCATGGTTAAATAGCTCAGTCTGCCCTACTATTTACTCATAGCTGGAATGAGAGTAATTGGATGCATACCTTCCCTAATGGTATTAGCGCTATGTGAAATGCAAATAGCCTCGTCCAGGATTTGAACTCGGGACGACAAGTTCATTCCTACGACTCTAACAATTACAACTCGCGCCTCTAATTTAATTTTACTACAGGGCAGAATAGTATTTGCAATTGGGTTTTATTATTGTGATTGTGTTGTTTTAAAGATCATATTGTCCGACTGCTCACCCCCACCGCGCGCCACCCCCCCCGCAACCCCCCGCGCCAACCCCCCCCCCAAGCTATGTACTCCAGAAACCTTAGGTGAACTTCAGCAAACGTCCGCCAACGCACTGCCTTTGATATTACACCGATTGCATAATTAATAAAAAATCTTTCATTTCGTCACTTGTCAGCGGACGACATTTAATGACTCCAGTCTCCGAGTATCCCCAGAGGGAGTAGTCACCGGTGACGGTCAGTTTTTAACCTATCAAACGGGTCTGATGATCGCATGAGCGAGAAGCTGACGATCACTCAGCGCTGTTGACTCGTCTTCGCTAACTTAGAGATATATATGCTCTATCAATGATGCTGAACACTCTTATTTATAAATATAGGAAACATATATATATATATATATATATAATATATATATATATATATATAATCTTTGTGTGTGTGTGTGTGTGTGTGTGTGTGAGAGAGAAAAGAGAGAGAGAGAGAGAGAGAGACAGACAGACAGACAGACAGAGGGAGAGAGAGTGTGTGAGTAGGTGTTTATCGTGTAATGGTTATCGTTGTTGGAAATGGACACAGCGCTCCACGTTCAATTACTGGACTAGGCTGTATGCATTTCACATAGCGCTAATACACTTGGGAAATGAATGTAGCTAACTAATCTTCTCCTAGCTATGATTAAATATTGGGACAGACAAGGCTTTTTAACCTTAACATGGCAACTGATATATATATATATATATATATATATATATATATATAATATATATATATATAATCTTCATACAATGACTGCTATTTACACAGTAGCATTGCACCAACAAATCCTTCATTAGATGATGACTCTGGGTTCAGGCATGGTTTCGGGACCGAAGCATCATTACCACTAACCCAGAGCGCCCCAGCAGTATCTCACGATACCACCAGACTTTGTCGGTTTGATGTCACAATATAGGACTGCCATATCAACGCTGATGCGGTTAGAGCTTTCTCCTGGATCTTTTTATGTATTCCCTCTTGTCTGGTGGAGAAAGTCCAAGTTTAGACAAAAATGCCAAGGTTGAGTTGGTAATAAATACCCGGCATCCGACTTCTAACCTAACCCTTTATTCAATCCATGGGGGTATCCTGTTATCATGGATTGAATAAAGGGTGAGGTTCAAAGTTCCGTGATGGCTCCCAATTACAACAAGAAGGTTCCCGAGTCTGAAAAGAATATTCCCGAGCCCGAGAAGGTTCCCGAGTCCGACAAGAAATACCTAAAGAAGGGTGAAACGCTGTACAGATAACAATGAAGATGAGGACACTAGTCCGAATAACGCAGATAATACTAATCCTCAAGCCTCATCTCAAACATTCAGAGAAATAGTATAATAAATTATCATACCATGGTATATCCACAGGTCCTGCTAGTATGTTTGTATTGATACCTTAAAAAAACATGCTCCACCGCTAACATACCAAATGAGCTAGTGATGACTATATATATGACAGCGAGAGACGACCCAGAGGGAAGGGTCCGGACTGCTGAAAAGTCAGTCGGGTTTACTCTCGGCTGGCAGTGTAGCCCGACTAATGAGACGTAAACGTCGAAACACGGTGTCTATGGATGACTGTTATTTGCTCCCAGAGCCCGGTAGAGCTCTCTGAAGGTGACTTTAACGAACTTTCACCGGTTTTACTCGTTTGTTGTTTACAGTTAAAATGTTCGCCTCTTATTAATAGCTAGGGACGGCTGAGAGGAAATATATCGGACTGCTGAAAGGTCAGTCGGGTTTCACTCTCGGTTAGAATTGATTGTCAAGTCTAGACACACTGATGAGACGTAAATGTCGAAACACGATGTCTGTGGATGACTTATATATATATATATATATATATATATATATATATAATCTTCTTTATGGTTCAATCTTCTTTAAGATATCTATATGGTTCGAAAGAGAATGAAATAATCTCTCTAAATATGTAATTTGATTGAGTTTTTATCAATGGAATTATTTTTTACAGCGAGTTAAAAAAATTATATTTTGCTTCAGTCAGCCTAGAATTCGTAGTATCATTTTTTCATACTTAAATTTTAACATAAAATCAAATCTTATTTATCGCATATTTCTGTTTGTATCTTAAAAATATTTATTTCGTTCGAAAAAAGATCTTTCTAAATATGTAATTAGTATGTCTTTTCATACATTGAATTATTTTTAAAACGAATTAAATAACAAATCAAACGAAAACATTTAACAACTCAACGTTTTTTAATAAATTCCCGTCGTTCGTCAATTGTAAACAAAACCCTTTTTTTTATTTTTCATAATCGCGTTAATTTATTTATTTTAATTTTAGAAATACAAATAAAATCATGATACTAATGTAGAATAGTGCGCAAGAGATAATACCTTTAGATTACCTAATACATTTCACGGAAATACCAGAAAACTCAAATTGTTATCAAATTTATGATATAGTATACTTTACTATAATAATTTGACATTCGATCGACTACATTTTTGAATTAATAATGTTATAAGATTATTTATCGTTTTACATAAATTTGATTACTTTATTTAATTCTTTTTTTCTTTTTCAAATATTAATTTGAAATTTAGCAAATCGCGTAATTTATATTTTATTTAAAAAATATAGTTAATCATTGAATTAAAATTTCTTACTATATCATTATGTGATGGGCTAAACTTGCAAATCGGACGGAAAATTTAGGGTGACCAGAAAAAAAAAACAGAACGCATAAATTTTGTAATAAAACTGCTGATTTTAACTAGGGTTTAGGGTTAGGGTTAGAGGTGGGGTTTAGGGTTAGTTTAATGGGAAAATAAATAATTTGGGTTCTGTTTTTTCTAGGTCACCTATAAGTAAGTAAAGTCTTCGGGGCGGCCTAATGTCAGTATCAGCCAATCAGTGAGGGAGTCTATCCCCTTTTCACTAGCGCTAGACCAAGGAGATCAGCTCCTTACTTTACCACACAGATGCCTGAGTTGGCGATGACCGGTATCGAACTAGGAACCTTGTGATTTCTAGCCGAACGCTCTATCGACTGAGCTAACTCGGCTGTAATATGTTTTAATTTTTCGACCGATTTGCAAGTTTAGCCATATGATGTCATTCCCTCAAATCTGACGAAAAGAAAATTCCCTGACCTCCCACCAGGCAGGATTAAATTAAGATCGTTTTTACGTGGTGATTTTATGGGTCATCCTTCGAGGACCGAACTCGCTATTCAGTTGTAATAAATCTGCAAACGATTATTAAACCATGTTTTTATCTCCACTACCCGGGCTTCGCCGGGTAGCCGCTGCTAGTATATATATATAAGAATGTTTCTGGTATGCACGTGTCGACTTATAACTCCGAAAATAGATATCATTCTGGTTTGAAATCTCGCAGACACATTAATATGTTTCTAACTAAGAAATACATGAAATTTGTTTTTTGATTTTTAATAATTAAGGGATATAATTTTATAATTAACCAAAACTCAACCAATTTCTAGAACTCTTTACGGTAAGTAAAAATAAAGAAAAAATCGGGTAAAAAAGGAAATGAATTAGACTAATACATATCACTTTAACTCAACAGCCTAGGTACACTCTCGTTTACCCAGTCTGTTCATCTCTCTCTCTCTCTCTCTCTCTCTCTCTCTCTCTTTCTCTCTCTCGTTCGTCTCTCTCAAATAAAATTATGTTTTAAAACAAGTTTAGGATGACATTTAAAAAAAAGATATTTTAAATGTAAATAAAAAAAGCATTTCCTAAAAAAACAAACATTGTAATATACAAATTCTCGACAATTTTTTAAATCTAATAAAATATTTTCCTTTTATTCTCTCTTACTCCTGTTTTCTCCTTCTCCCTGGTGTTCCTAAAAAAATTCTTGTCCGGTCATGGACCGGGTACTTTTGCTAGTATATTGTGAGAGAGAGATATAGAAAGAGGGTGGCGCGCGCTAGTAAGAGAGAGAGAGAGAGAGAGAGAGAGAGAGAGAGAGAGAGAGAGAGAGAGAGAGAGAGAGAGAGAGAGAGAGATGGTAGCCACAAAGATAATGAGAAAGAGAAAAGATAGTAACCAAGCAGAACTGGTTGTTTTATCTGAATCTCTCTCCTTTTAATGGCGCTCGCTTTAAGTGCTTCAAATTTAGAAGAAAAAAGAAAATCTTTTTATAAAGCAAATCTCCACATATGCGTAAATATCATGAAAACACGTGCTTATTTCGGGTCGAGCAAAATCTCTGGTGAGTGTAGAAGTAGCACACTGGCCAGAAAAATCAACAGACCGTATTTTGTCGCTGATATTTCATCACGATTCTTAAACGATCGAAACACTTAAGTCAATGTCACTTAATACAGAACGACGCACCCTTCCGTGTCAAATGGCATCGTTAGGAATTTAGGCTAACCCATCTTGTGTCCAATTAAGCTTTCAGATACCAGTTGCCATGTCCACATAATCGCTGTATATCGTGCAACTAATGCACTGTTAAAGAAAAGATTTAGATATTTTTATCGACGGGATGAATATAGAGCCGAAAGCAAAGTAGACTAAAATGGTTTGGTTTAGTTTCTTTGTTTAATGGCATATCCTCATTCGTTGGTTATTTGATGCCAAAGCCATACTGTTGTATCGTGAGGTGGAAAGATACACAGAAGAATGGTGTGCCTAACACATTTAAGCACCGGCATCCAGTGTCAAACGGATACATACAAACACAGAACAAATAATTACAAACAATTAGCAAGACGAAACTTACACTAATTAGAGGAGGATCAGTTTGGTATAGCCAATGCAGCAAAGTCAGTCTGAATATTATTCAGCTAGTTAATCTAATTTAATTGTAGGCTATTTATGGCTATGAGCCAGTCCATCTGGTAGAGTTCTGAAGGGGTGTTAGCTACTCTACAACAGTTTATAAATATTTTGTTGTCCCGGATTTCCGCCCTTATTTAAGCTATGCTTCCCTTGGCGGTAACAAACGTAGAACCACTACTATTCTTCTACAAGGATGGCTTTGGTTTATATACCATTAAACAAAGAAATCAAAACGAACCAAATTAAAATCATTTACAGTGGATTACTATACTAAAATCGGGGTCATAGTGGCGTAGTAGCTAACGTACTGAACTCCGACATCTGAGTACGTAAGTTCGAACTCCAGTCGCACTATTGCGCTCATTTTCGGACTATTACGGTTAAAGAAAATACGAACACCCTTTATATATCAACTATTGATTGAATATTAACATGACTGTTCTCCTACAAAGATGTACTTCTACCGGTCTGTAAATATTTATCGGTCGCATTTTGGTTGTACGTCTATAGCTGCTTCCCTATCTTTGTTATTAGTTCTCTCTCTCTCTCTCTCTCTCTCTCTCTCTCTCTCTCTCTCTCTCTGCTTTGGATGCAAATCCGACATTTTCAACTTAAAGCATTAATGCTAATTGCTTAATTAGTAAATTAATTCTCAGTTTGATTTTATCATTTTCTCTCGCAGGCAAAACATACAAATAGACATCAAAATATGTATCACTAAATTAACATCTGCATATAATGAATTTAAATTTTGCTTTCATCGTAGAGTAAGGGCGGGAAAAAGTGTGATCGAACGATAGTTGGTTGAATATCATTTCCTCCTATGATATATATATATATATATATATATATATATATATATATATATATATATATATATATATATAATGAATAGAGAATGAAAAAATAAGAAAAGTATTGGCATGTTTTTAACATCTCAACCATTTCACGACTGGTTTTTATAATCTCAACCATTGGACTCATCTGATGATTGGATCACCATGAAACTTCAAGTTATGAGTGCAAACCCATAATATTACCATTTATTATATATATATATATATATATATATATATATATATATATATATATATATTGTTGAACATTGCAGTCATTTTTTTGTCTGAACATTCTTTCTTTTATCCTTTCATATTGCGTGACGGGTTGTTTTAAGAATATCTGGCGAAAATGTAAACAACGACTAAAGATTTTAGAAGCACTGCATATTAGACACAAAAATCCAAAACTAAACAAAATAAACTTTGATAATAGCACCAATGTTCTAAAATGCCTATAATTACATTAACAATTTATAAAATGATAATAATATTAAAAAAGATAATAAAAACAATAATAATAACACTAAAATAAACACAACCTATATGAATAGGAAATGGAACAACCCATTGTTGTACGGTTTCAAAATTACCCTGAAGATGGCCCACGATAGGGAGAAAGTACTAGATCAATCAACTATGGCAAATACATCAGCCAATTTTCGCCAGATATTAAAACAATCCGGCAATATGAAAGGATAAAAGAAAAAATTTGCAGACAAAAAATGGCTGCAATGTTCAACAGTATATGCCTACAAGAAGAAATGCTGCCTAAATATATATATATATATATATATATATATATATATATATATAGAGAGAGAGAGAGAGAGAGAGAGAAAGCGAATGGAGCACTCGCTTACGACCTTTAGATATATACAAATGTGTGTATCTATCAGTTAAAATCCCCCTCCCAGTTTGTAGGTGACGATGGCATATTGGTTAAGAAGCCTGACTGACGATGAAGATTTTGTATCAGAATGGTCTTCCATATTTCTAATGGCAAAAAGGTTTCGTTCTTACGCAACCCGTTTGCAACTAAGTCGTAAATATGGAGTATCTAGCAAGGAACTAACTCTCCATTCAGTTATAATAAATAAATAATTTTTCTGATCACCCACCAGACCGGATTAAGACAAGGTCTTTTTTATGTACGGATTTTTATGGGGCATTTAGCGAGGATCGAACTCGCTATTCAGAAATAATAGATCAGCAAAACTAGCTTGTTAACCGTTACATCAGGATAGGAAGGTTTTGTGGCTGAAGAAAAAGTAAAATGAACTGTACTAACTCTCACCCCAAGGTTATCAGTAATGTCTTTTTATAAGCATTCTATTATCCCTGTTAATTAGAATGGTTCGGCCAGTGGAGAGTTGTAAAGCGAAGGCATTCTCTCTCCAGCAGAGGATTGTCCTCTGTTGTCTTGGTAACAGTTGCCACTCAGCACTGACCCGTGCTCCCATCACATGTTTTACCAGTTACTGAGAAAGTCAAGAGGTTTACAGTAGAGAGGAAAAGAGAAGACGACGATGTCAAAATGAACAGAGACCGGAATAGAAAACAGAAATATTTCTTAAATTAAACAACTCGCTTTAACCAATGAAATTAACTTATTTATTTTTCACCTCTAAACATCTTTCCTCAAATAAATAATGAAACAACAATAGCCATCATTTATTGAGGGTAATGTAATTAAGTTTGGTTTGGTTTGTTTTGTTTTACGGCATATCAACCTCAGTGGGTCATTTAATACCGAAAACATTTTGAAATAAATTAATTCTTAATGGAATCTCAATTTTTTATAAACACATTTTTTCTATTTAACCCATAGATGGGACCCTAACAGGTACTACCACTCCGGGTCAGAGTGGACCAGGGAGCAATGGTGATGAAGGAGTGCTTAATATTTCCCAAACCTCCAGAAGTATAACCTCACCATCAGAGTTTAACGTCATTTCCAGGACATGAAGAGCCCAAGCCACCTCCTTCTAGCACCCATATGATAAATAGGGTTGGGGCAATCCTATAGGTGGTAGGGCTTGACGTGACCAGCTGACTGATCGCAGGGGGCCTTTCCGACCGCCCATCTAGCCTAAGTAAGGACCAAAGTGGTGTGTTGCATGTCATGGACTGATCGTTCACCAGAATTCCGTCCTTAAGCGTCACAGGTCGCCATACACGGCTAACAGGTGGCCCCACTGGGGGGGGGGTGTAAATAAGTAGTTCTCAACCGGGAGCCATATGGATAACGGGCACCATATAACATTTTTCCGGGTCCAAGCAAGCATAATATATTTTATGAGGCTGAGGCTCTGGTTATGGAACTCTAGAGGAGTGTGTAGAGTAACCCATAGTTACTCCCAGTTCCAAGCGTTTAGAAGTTCGGTTAACGTAAAAGTTATCGCCGTAGAAACTGGAATCGGTGATCAGAGTACAAGACATGGGGAGACCTTTTTTTGTCACTCATGATCCAATAAAAGAACACAAGTTAACGCTGATTTGAAAAACTCGCAATGATAATAATGAACGGAACTAGAAATATAGACAAATATTACTTAGACGTATCATTGAATTGAAAAAGAAAACCTGAAACATGAGGGTGAAGATGATACTAATTGTAATTGTTGCCTTCAGAAGGATATTGGTCTGAAAAAATACTGGAGCAACTGGAAATCAGAGGCATAATCTGGACCATCCTGACAACAACATTGTTATGATCGGTTACAATACTCAGAAGAGTTTCGGAGACTTTAGGAAACTTGCTTTCCCTTGGTCAATAGTGAAAGACAACTAACACATAATAAATGCACGGGAATAAAGAAAATATTTAATAAAAACAATTTTTCGAAAAAAAGTGATTAAATTTGTGACAGTATCAGTAATATTACATCATGATATACAATAACTGTGATATATATATATATATATATATATATATATATATATATATATATCGGTGACCAGAGTTCAAGTCCTGGACGAGACTGTGTTTGACTTCGCGCTAATATCCGACGGAATGGCATGGTCTTATTGTGTTCGTTTAGTATTTATTCTAAAACTAACAGAAATAAATAAATGAATTAAAACTTTAATTCTAACTTTGGTTAACAAAAAACACTGACTAACAATATAAACGTCCTTCATATATATATATATATATATATATATATATATATATAATCAAGTTTGAGAGATTTATCAGTTTGATGAAGAGGGAATTTTAAGATATCTTGTATCTTGTCAATCCACGGAGATAATTTCTGATCAACTGCCTTTGGAACTGGTGCGAAATTCTATCCGATCTTGGCGCCAAAACTTCTGGTCACATCACGGTATTGCTATCTCTAATCACAGAAATGCTCTCCATCTCATAGAGAAATAAACGCTCTCCACATAGAGAAATAAACGTATTTTAATGACCCAACAGTCTCGTCACTTCTCATATAGCTATTAAATTGTAGGACAGACTGGGTTATCTATCCTTGGTTAGAAAAAATGTGTTTTTTTTTAAAGTGGGGCTGGAATAGATTACTGGTATTTCAGTTTATTTCAATCGGGAAAATTGATTTGATATACGAGTGGAACGTATTAAACTCGTAAGTCAAAGTACCACTGTATATCATTTCTTAAAAGTTGTTCAAAATATTATCCTTTAGATAATATGTGACAAGATGTTTTCAATATTGATTTGCTTCCATTGATTATGTTGTAAAGTACCTTGCGGCACAGTAAACAAATCTGAAATTGCATTCTATTAAATTGCTTACAAAAATAACTTAATAAATATCTTCTAATATACTGATAAATAGCCACGAGGCATTTAGAGCAACATTTGTATATATATATATATATATATATATATATATATATATATATATATATATTAGAGTACCCGATGCCAGTAATTCGCTTTATTAAAAAAAAAAGAAAAGAGGCGCTAGATTAGAGTCGTAGGAAATGAACTTGTCGATCAGAGTTCAAATCACGGGTAAAGGTGTTTTCATTTCACATAGCGCTAAAAACCTTGGATAAGGTCAGCACCCAATTACCCTCCCTCCAGCTATGGGTAAATAATAGGACATACTGCGTTCTTTAACCTTGGCTAGGTAAACAGCATAGGAGAAGTAAATTCGAATTCAATCTTGTTAAATCCCTCTTAAGAAATTGACCTTGTGTCACATCCTACTCGAGTGGAGGTGTTGGTAAATATATTGAAAACAATTTGCTGGTTGTTTTGTTTTACGACAATCAGGAGATCAGAAAAGAGTGTAGCAGGCGACAACAGAAATTGATCTCGCATCCTCCTGATCGCGAGTCGTGGCTTGGTGTCAGACTACCTCGGTTGGCGCGTATGCAAATTTCTACATTGCAATGGCAGCGCTGAGCGCAATTGGCCCGATTGTGGGATTATGGTCAGGGCAGTTAATTATTAAGGCCTGCTTTTCCACACCAACAGAGTTGCGTTTTGATCTTGCTAACGAAAACACAGCCGTGCGACGAACAAGAGGCGAGAGAGTTATGGCGGAGGACTGCTGGAAAAATTATTGTAGACAGAAGGACTTGGACAGGTGTCTTTGACAGTTGGGAGAACTTATTTTTGTGGAGAGATCCGTCTGTCCTAGCCGACGAATTTCTCTTCTCATTATACTTACTAGCAAATATATGCACCCTCCGGGTGCAAGTATTAATGCCATAAAATATTATATTAAATTAGAAAGTTTAAAGAAACTAAATAAGAATGCAGATAAACAGATTTGAAACAGAGGTGGGTATAATCGAAAATATAACAGCTGTAGCTTCTTCTTCCATCACCTCCGTCTTTCCTTGCTAAACTTTTCTAATTTAACTATTTAGTTAAATTAGGAAGTAAAGAATAAAATTACAGTTATTTCTTTTTGTTAATTGATTTCTTTTAAGATTTATCTCCGAGATTTTTGCTCATATTCATTAAGATAAAATCAAATCATTAGAAATCAACAATACCAAGCACATATTTATTAAAATCAAATTTTAAATATCAATATGCAAATTAGCCTTGCCATTCACACTGTAAACCGCTATTTGTTGTACATATAAATACAATTGCATGTTATCAGTACGTAGATATGGCCAGCAGTATTAATAATGAAAAACAATTTTATTAATGATTGAGGTTTAAATAAAAATAAAATCAGGGAGAATGTGATGTAAATAACAAAGGTAATTGTGACTTGTATAGTAACATAGTTTCGGTTACAGACAGACAAACCCACAATCTCCATTATAATAAGATATTCGGTATTCTTTTTTTTCCTTTTTTTTCCCGGTTGTTTGTTCTGAATGACGTATGCGACTTTGGTTGGTTGGTTGGTTTTACGGCATATCAACCCTTCTTGGGTCATTTAATGCCAACTCAAGTCATTTTGATAAATCAAGGACTCAGGTTGCTTAACAGTAGTTGCTGTGGCTGATGTTATCACCCAATTAAATATTGAACAAGCTCATCTCTGCATAACTTCGGTTAGTTGGTTTATTTTACAGCATATCAACCCCTTTCAAGTCATTTAATGCAAAATCAAGTCCTTTTTGATTAACACAGGACTTGGGTTACTTACAGTAACTGCCGTTGCTTATGTGATCAACCAACCTTTTTGAACAGGCTCATTGCTGCTTAACTAGGTTACTTGACTAATTTGTGTGATAGGCTTTCCATAACTGAAAAATGGGATTTTAAGCGTGTGTTCATGTATCTGGTATTCTGTATTTGTTGTTTTTTGGCCTTCTATTTTTTGTTTGTTTTGTGAATGACGTATGCGACTTTGAGAATAGCGAGTGAAACTGGCAGCCATTTTAAGTTTCATTTATTTTTCGCTTTCCCGCCGACAAAATTAATTAAATCTGACGTCTCATTTGTCATCCCGAGTAATTATCCTTCTAATCATATACGGTGTCCGCTTTAAATGTGTCCCGCACGAATAAACAGATAATATCCAGTGTTTAACATGAAAGCAGAAATGTATGCGCACCTAATAAATCTCATCCTTTGTCGGTGCAAGATCATAAATCACGCAGAGAGTATGTACAGTAGACCAATTATACGCCCACTTCAACCTTTTTTTTTTCTTTAAATTCATTTACTTCAATGCCATTTAAAAAATTATTCGGCAAAGCTTTACGTAATTTAGTCTGGGGATAAAGGGTACTGGGTACATTAGGAATTTGTTGAGGTGTCGACATTTAAATACATGTTCTGTGCTTTCGATTAAGTCACGTTGAAAGCACCAACCTTCCTCAGTTATTTCCTGTCAATCCGAGCATATCAATGGTCCAACCTGGTAAGTCATTTTAAATAGTTTGACTGTTGATCAAATATGCTCGGATACACAGGGGAACACCTCTGGAAGGCCGGAGGGTACAGCAGCCAAAACGTTTTTAGGTTACATATCACAATAAAGATGAGGGAAAAAGTCGGAAAAATCAAAATAATACTTGTCAAGCCTCATCTAAAAAATTAAGACAAATAAATAAAGGGTCTTCTTTATTTCAAGAGTCATATAAATAAGGGGAATTTATTTAAAAACTGAATTTTATTTTCAGAATTTTTTTCCATTAATGTAAACTCTTTCCCAAGGGTATTAGCGCTATGTGAAATACCAACAGCTTCGTCTAGGAATTGAACTCGAATCGACGAGTCCATTTTCCATGACTATATATATATATATATATATATATATATATATATATATATATATATATATATATATATATATATATATATATATAAGGTTTGTTTAGAATGGCTTTTTGCCGATAATTTTTTGGAGAATAAGTGTTTAATTGGAGTCGTACCCCGAAATGTACATACAGAGATTGATTTTTCTCGATTTGTTTAGCCATACATTTAATAGGTATTCCCGCCTAATTCATTATTAATTAATTAACTTTCAAAATTAGGTACGACTCCAATTAAACATATATATATATATATATATATATATGAGGCGAAAACCCCCACTGAAAACAATGCTAGAGAAAGGGGGTATGCTAAAAATAAAATGAT
Organism: Doryteuthis pealeii; assembly: GCA_023376005.1. Lineage (NCBI taxonomy): Eukaryota > Metazoa > Mollusca > Cephalopoda > Myopsida > Loliginidae > Doryteuthis > Doryteuthis pealeii. The sequence continues at coordinate 54,682,486 of CM042173.1, forward strand.
TATTAGTATAGACCCGTCTCAGGTGACACTTTTAAATTGCCGTAGCTCGTTTCTGATTTGTTGGTTAGACCCATCAGCAGGAACAATTAATCATAATCGTATTTTCTCTGCAGCAAAGGAAACCAATACGTATTCTTTTTTGGACATCTCACCTAAATGAGATGGACCTCCTCGTGAAACAAACCCTTGCTCACTTCGGTCCACGGGGTAAGTCTTTTTTCTCGCTATTATAGATGAAATTAAAAAAACAAATTTTAAATATTTTTTTCTGAATTTTTGTCCATAAATGTGAAGTCTTCATCGCTTGGAATTGATTTATAGCAAGAAGTATTTGAATTTTGCATAAATATTAATGAGGTTATTGAAAATGACAGCAAATCATACCAAATTCTTCTAGGTTGGAACAGATCTGCCATTAAATTATTTCATTCCTACAATGCCTTTCATTTCCGGTTGGCCCTCAATAAAAAAATGTATCATTTTATTTTCTTCATTCAAAATACATAAATGAAATTTAAAGATAATGGAAAATATTAAAAATTTAAACTCACACGTTTAAAATCACTTTTTTCAGGTGTGAAAATCCTATAACAAAAAATTGTTTTCTTTATTATACGAGGTTCATTCAATGAATAAATGACAAAAGTAAAACATTTTGGTTAAACTTGCAAATCGTCAAAATTAAAACAGAAACTTATTTGGTGGTGACCCAAGTTTAATTACAGTGTATGAATTAACTTTTTTGCGAATTGGGTTTAGGGGTTTAGGGATTAAGGTTGTTTTAAATCATGTATTGCTTAAAAACTTATTACTTAATTACTATACATTTAATGTTGATAAATATTTTTAAACCAAGTTTAATTGAAATTATACATTGCAATACTAACACAAAACAACTGAACTAATGTGTCTACCGTTGGATTCAATAATTAATTTCAATGGTTAATTAAATGTATTGTATTTTGGAGTTTTTGTTGTTTTTTTTTAGGCAATACATAATTAAAAACAACCTTAATCCCCAAACCCCTAAACTGTAACCCAATTTGCAAAAAAGTTAATTCATACACTGTAGTTAAACTGTCATGGATCACCACCAAATAAGTTTATTAATTTTGAGGACGATTTGCAAGTTTAACCAACATTTTATCAGATTATTTTATAACCTCTGCATTGAAATATTTGAATCTTCCCAAAATATTTTGAGGCTATTAGAAATAGCCTTAGGATTGAACAGAGGTCTACCATTAAATTATCCTTAGCTGAGAAGTCCAACACATATGAAATTTACAGAGAATGTAGAGCATGTAAAAAAATGTTAAAGAATGCAGAAAAATAAACAATGCAAAATATTAGAAACTTAGTCACATGTTTAACATCGTTTGTTACATAATTATTGGATCCCTAATACTTTTTTAAGGTAGTGTAGAAACATAATGGCGATTAGTGCAGCCCACGGCCTTGAAGGATGAGTGACAACGCTTGACCTCACTCTCACCTTGCCTTCCGGGGATAAATCGTGAGAACCGGAAGGCATAGAAAACCCTGTCTTCCGGTTTAAGGAGTAAGTAAGTTTCAGTCAGTTAGAAGGTAGCAGCGAGCTCGAAGGGGTAAGTCGTGTTATACACGCGGTCCCTCAACTGCGCAGGTGTCTGGGTTGGGGATTTGGAAATAAAGTAACATCAACGTAAATCGAAGTCTTGTGTTTATTACCTAAAAACTAACAATAACACAGGGCTTCTGATAAGGAGAAATCCCTAACAGAAAGCAGACCGAAGTCCCCACGACAACTCCAGACCAAGATGTTAGAAGATAGAACCAAAGCCGGCCATAAGAGAAGACGACTAGAAGTAAGAAGTAAGAAAGGGTATACAACATTATATCGATTTGGTACTGTGAAAACCTCAGTACACAACACGTTTCGTTTTTAAGTTATGGAAAGCCTACAACATAAAATGCTTTCTTTATTACATGATGTTCAATCAATAAATAAGGGGGATTAAAAAAAGAAGCAAAATAGATATTTATTTTCTGAATTTTATATATAAACGCTGCATTGCTCGAAATTAGTTTACAGCAAAAAATATTTGAATCTCACAAATTTATTTGCTTTTCGCCCATTGAAAATGGCAGCCAATTAAAACAGAATGCTCTAGGCTTGATGAGAAGAACAGTATTGATGCTATAGGATGATTCAAAAGTAACTCCTTATTTTAAATTATTTATAATTTTGTGTTTATGCAGTTAAATTTTTCTCAATTCTTTAATGTATGTTCCTTAATATACAGAATAATTGAAAAGTGTCTCCCTATTTTAAACTATATATAATTCTTTATATACAGTTAAATTGTTCTCAATTCTTTAATGTATGTTCCTTAATATACAGAATGATTGAAAAGTGACTCCCTATTTTAAACTATTTATAATTCTTTATATACAGTTACATTTTTCTCAATTCTTTAATGTAGGTTCATTAATATACAGGGTGGTCGTAAAGTAGCTCTTAAAATATTTAAATTTTTTGTATATGCAGTTACTGGGTGATTGAAAAATAACTCCCTATTTTAAACTATACTTTTTATTTGCTGTTTTATTTTTCTCAATTTTTTACTGTATGTTCCTTTATATACAGGGTGATTGAAAAGTAACCCCCTATTTTAAACTATACTTTTTATTTGCTGTTATATTTTTCTCAATTCTTTAATGTATGTTCCTTAATATACAGGGTGATTGAAAAGTAACTCCCTTTTTTAAACTATTGATAATTTTCATATACAGTTAAAATTTTCTCACTTCTTTAATGTATGTTCTTTAATAGATGTCATTTAAATCTGCTCTACATTTTGTCTATTGTTATTCGTGTATGGCTGAATCACCATTTACCTGGGTGATGGAGGGGTAGACATGGTCCGCATAAGTGGCCGGCCAAAAACCTGATTTAACACCTGTGATTTTTTTTATTTGGAATTAGTTAAAAGAGAAAGTCTACTCTACGAAACCAACAACTTTGGGAGAACGAGAAGAACGAATACGAGAATTTATTTCTGCCATTCCACAAGAGTTACTGGTAAGATCGATTGAAGCAATTCCCGAGCTATTTGAGAGCCTGAAGGCGAATGCCGGTGCCCATATAGAAATTTTATATAAAACTGCATGTTATGTGTGTTCTTATATTAATTTTGTGTAAAAATTAAAGATTCTTTAAATAGGGAGTTATTTTACAATCATCCTGCATTTAACCCATAGTTGGGATATGAGGTGGGGTCATACCGTTCCCAAGAGTATTAGTCCGAAAGTAAACGTAATAGTGCGACTGGAGTTCGAACTTGCTTACTACGATATTGCAGTCTAGCACGTTGTCCACTACGCCTTTTGTCAGTCTAAGCTTTACACTTAATAAACATCGGCATATCACAAAGAATTTGGGATGGGGAGGGTTACACACGAACTTAAATAAATTATGCTACCTAACATCTAATATGGAGCTTGAATCATGGAGTTAACATTTCTTCGGAGGATGTGTCCATATTCGCGATAATTTTCTGAAAAAAAAAAGTACGGTTTGTATTAATTAGATTTTTCGGACTGTTGTCCTCGCCTTTATTGTAAGATACACATTTATCGGCAAATGTGCCATCCGGCCTTCGTTTATTTCTTGTGGTGATCGGGACCTTTCTTGTGTTTTGTTTTTTGTTTTGTTTTACGGCATATCAACCTCAGTGGGTTATTTAATGCCGATAAAGTTTTGAAATAAATCAATTCTTAATGGATAATACATTTTTTTATAGATACATTTTTCTATTTTACCCATAGATGGGACCCAAACAGGTACTACCACTCCGGGCCAAAGTGGACCAGGGAGCAATGGTGATGAAGGGGTGCTCCACATTCTCTAAACCTCCAAAACTGGAACCTCACCATCAGATAGAGTTTAACGTCATTCCCAGGACATGTAGACCCACAGCCACCGCCTTCTAGCACCCATATAATAAAAAGGGGTTGGGGCTTGCCATAAGGACAGTAGGGTTGGGAAAATCATAAAGGTGCTAGGGCTTGACATGACCAGCCGATTGATCGGAGGCGGCCTCTCCGACCGCCCGTCTAGCCCAAGATAGAGCCAAAGTGGAGTATTGCATGTCATGAACTGCTCATCCACCTGGGTTCTATTCTTAAGCATCACGGGTCGCCACCCATTGCCAACAGGTGGCCCATTGGGGGGGAGTCTTACCCCTCTGCAGAGGTGCAGTCGGTGCATTCTAACACCCCAGCCGACTTCACGGAACATCAAACCGAACCCTTCATTTAATCCATCCGGGTAAATTGATCTCATTCCATTAACCATGACCGGGTACAAGTGTTAAGCTATATTAAGTACTGTGGGTTATTTTCACCCGTAGATTTGGATTATTTGGACTATTTTCCTCATCTTTATTATCTGTACAACGTATCGGCCGATGTACCCTCCAGCCTTCTTCGGGTATTTCTTTTCGAACTCGGGAACGTTCTTTTCGTAATCGGGAGCCATCATGAAACTTTGGACCCAACTCTTAGCGTAATCTGATTCGATTAAGTTTAGCGGAATGAGAACAGGATACCTCCATGGATTTTTATTCAATCCACGGAGGTATCCTGTTCTCATTCCTCTAAACAGGTATTAAACTGTGTCATTAAGTATTCTGTTACTGTCGCACCAGACCAGGATTGAACCTGCAGCCTAGAGATAACTAAAGAAGAAATACCTGAAGAAAACCAGATAGCGCATCGATTGAAACTTTGTCCAGATAACAAAAATGATGAGGATAATAGTTCGAATAATCCAAATGATACAAACTATCAAGCCTCATCTAAAAAATTCAGAGAAATAAATTCAGGTTTGGTTTCTTTGTTTTGTCGGGAAAAATTTTTTCACCAGTAAGTGAGACAAGTTTTACGGTTATTTCCTATAAGTCCAACATAAACAAAGGGAAACCATTCTTGATTGATAGATTATTTATTTATTGATCTACAAGGAAAAAAGACGGGGTTAGGGTTAGGTTTTAGATTTAGTTTAATGGGAAAATAGATAAATAATTTATGAGTCAAGAGTGGTTTCCCTTTGTTTATCGTGGACTTATAGGAAATAAAGAGTTTTACCCACTTGCCTCTGGGGTTGCGGGATGTTGAGGTTTCATTCTTAATGAGTGATTTTCTATTTTGTCACAATTTTAATGGCATATCAACCATCGTGGTTTATTCAATGCCAAAGCCATCCTTGCAGAAGAACAGTATTTGACCCATATCTGGAGGAATTAGTTGGTTCCAAGCTTTCTCAAGGACACGAACTCGCTTACTATGATGTTTCTGTCCCGCACGCTAACTACTGCACCTCGTACACTCCATCTTACTAATTACAGTTTAGTCGTGGCACAAGATAAGACCTAAAGGGCAACTAGTGAGAATCGAACTCACTAACAATGATTTTTCCCGAAGGCTACCAATTACGACATGAAGGCTCCCGAGTCTGACATGAAACACCTGAAGACCGGAGGGCACATCGGCCGAAACATTGTGTAGATAACAATAAATATTTGGCCAATAGTTCGAATAATCCAAATAATCCAAATCACTAACAATGGTTTGCTAGTAGTAGTTTGTTAACCATTACCCCGCAAGAGTTGTTCAATGTTTGTAATTATTTATTTTGTCATCCTATTGTTGTATACTTGTTGGATCATAGTAAATACTATTGACATGGAAGCATTTAAAGGGTTAACATACAAGGGTTAAACAATGATTATTTGATAAAACAGTTTTTCGCTGGTCACTGATCCGCAGAGGCTGACAAACTGCACACATGTGATTCGATTAATTGACACAGACGCTAGTTCAAATGAGTTCGATATGAATTTGTTATTGTTTCTTTGTTTTTTCGCTCTTTCTGTCATTGGATTTTTTTTTTTTTTTTTTTTTTTATACTTTCTGTTTTTCGGTCTCTCTCTCTCTTTCATCGTTTTTTTTCTTCTTTTCCCTTTTCTTTCTTTTTTTTTTTAAGAAACGAATGCTGGGCGATATCAATGGCCGCCACGGATGATTGATCACACGGGAGTCACGTGGTCGGTTTTGTAAATTTGTTCTGATGATAAATGCTAACCGACATTAAACGGACCTTGGGTTCATCAAGGGTCTAAATATTTGTAAATGAAAGTTCCCGAAGCACAACTCTTTTTTGTTATTTTCTCTTTGTTTTTAATAAATCTAAATACATACGCGCATATATATATATATATATATATATATATATATATATGTGTGTGTGTATGTTTCCTTCATTTCTTTCCTTTTCTCTCTCTCTCTCTCTGTTGATCACTATGTGCTACTGTCACGATCTCTCTCCCAGATTCTAGCCTTATCTCTCATATATAAGATAGATACATGCATAGGGATATCACTGAGTCGGCACCTTTATTTATTATATATATATATATATATATATATATATATATATATATATATATACAGGTTTCGTTGAATTGAACAAACAATTCCTGTCTTTCGTTGATCCGTCCCACTACCAATTGATATTACCTCCCACTAATTCCTTGCTTCTACTCGTTCTCGTTAAAAACGAGACATGAAAACTATTCCATCGTTTTCCCACCTGAGGATGGCAAAGTGTATTGCCGAAAGCGCTAGTGACGAAACATTCGGTGGACTAGTATACCAGTTCCACCCTGACACCAGTAGGATGGCCCGAAGATTAGAACGGATCAATGAAAGACTTGTCAGACAGGAATTGTCTGTTCAATTCAACGGAACCTGTATAAAAGAAAAAATGCTGCCTAAATACACTTATATATATATATATATATATATATATATATATATATATATATATATATATATATTATTAGAGAGAGGTGGGGGAGGAGAGATCCTGACAGAAGCACAAGGCCATAAGTATGGGGCAATTAGACATTCAAACTCACTAAAAATGGTCTGCTAAGCTAGCTTGCTAACCATTAAGCTACATAAGGTCAACGAGAGAAGTACATATAGAGCTAACGAGAGAAAGAAGTGACGGAAACCCATACACGTTTATATATATATATATATATATATATATATATATATATATATATGTGTGTGTGTGTGTGTGTGTGTGTGTGTGTGTATTTATGTTTGTATATTATGACCGAAAAATAGACACCTAAACTTTTGTACAATCTTTTTTATAAACTTGTTAATTCCGAACGGATTCAGTCATCATCAGGGGAAATTTATTTTATGGCTGTTTACATTTCAAGATTAAAAGGCTTAGGAATGCCAGGGGATTGGCTTCACGTGTGACTGTAACTTGAGTTTTAGCTTATCCACTATATCATCCAACTTTACTGGCGTTTCTAAATAATTTCAATTATGGAAGTAAAACATTTCTTATATTGCAGAGTTAGGGTTTGGGTTCGTAGGAAGCCTAAGGGTGTAAAAGATAATTCCTTTTTAGATAATGGATTTTAGCATAAGAATATTTTCAATATGAAAGTTAAATGAATGGGAGTGCAAGCATTTGAGAGTTGGAATATTGTTTTATTTAAGTTCGTTTGTGCTAAGGGTTTCAAGACGTAATATCTATCTATATTTGTTTTTTTATTTATTTTATAAGGAGATTATCTCAGCGTTTGAGGTGGAGCGCTACACCTACCATCAGCTCCTTACTTTACCGCATAGATCCCTGTGCTACTTATACGCTGAGTCAACGAGGACCGGTCTGCGACCTTTTCTATAATAGGGTATTTTCCTGGTTTGGTTTATTAGCTTAACGGCATATCAACTCGTCGTGGGTAATCTAAAGCCGAAATTTGATTCAGCATTAAATGTTTGATTAAAATCATCAGTATATTTTCAATGTTCCGTTTAAACTTTTTAAAAGTATTACAAAATTATTTTTCATTTGTCTATTATCATTATCATCATCATCATCATAATTATTGTTAGGGAGAGTTATCTCCCCCTAACGATTCGAACCGGACTCTCTGAAGAGGAGGGGGAAAAAGACTGCAGAGCAGATCAGAACCAAGTAGGTGACACACGTGTATCCTAACATCAAGCCAGAACTCTAATCCAAACTCATCCACTGTATTCCCAGTCAGTGAAAAATAAATAGAACAAATATTGTTATTATTAACATATTCTCTGTTTTATTATCATTTCTGTATATCCTACATACCGGGATACAACAGATTTTGTACAATCATCATCAAGGCATCATGATGAGAGTCCCTGTACGTATCTAATCCATCCGTTCCCCATGGATACCATGTTACACAAGATCGCAAATATTGGGCATTCACCGAGGATCGAACTCGTTATTCAGTAGTAATGGATCTGCGAGACAAATTTGCTAACAATTACACCACGATTAGACACCATAAAGGTTAGTATTATTAGCGTTATTCGGACTATTGTCCCCATCTTCATTGTTATTTGTACAACATTTCGGCCGATATACCCTCCGGTCTTCTTCACGTATTTCTTCTCGGACTCGGGAACCTTCTTTTCGAACTCGGGAACTTTCTTGTCGTATTCGGGAGCCATCATAAAGGTATTTACTAAATCCGATCGCTGAGGGTAGGATGTGAGACAGGACCGCAATTATGTGGTATTCACCAACGATCGACCATGCAATTTAGTAGTAATGGATCTGCGAGAAGAGTTTGCTAACCATTACACCACGATGGGACGCCCTTTATTTATTTACTTAACCCGTTCGCCACGGGTAATATATGAGACAAGGTCGCAAGTATGGGGCATTGAGCTAGGATCGAATTCTATATTCAGTAGTAATGGATCTGCGAGATGAGTATACTAACCATTGCACCACGATGGGACGCTCTAAGTATTTAGCAAATCCGATAGCCACGGGGGAGGATGTGAGACAAGATCACAAGTATGGGGAATTTAGCCAAGATCAAATTCGCTATTCAGTAATAATGGCTTTGCGAGACTAAGTTACTAACGATTACGCTATGATGGGACACCGTTCGTAAGACATGAGTATAATCGTGAAAAGTTTTCATTATTGAATAACATGTACTGAAAATGTCAACCGTAAAGCGAATACAGTCTGAAATGAAATGTTTATCAAGGAATGTTAACCGTTTTTACTATTTCTTCTTCGATGAAAAGGTTAAAACTATTTTGAAGTTCAGTGAACATGTTCAACAAGCGTTAATGAGATCGAAACTTTTGACCAGAACTGCAACTGGAATAGCTTTTGGTTTCTGTTAAATAAATGATGATATATGAAAATTTATAAGAAATGTTTCAATCAAACATGTATAAAGGAAAATGCTGCTAACATATACTGCTTAACTGAAGTCATACCTAATTTTGAAAATTCATTAATTATCAATTAATTAATTTTCAAAATTAGGTATGACTTCAGTTAAGCACATAAGTCTCCAAAAAACACGCATATATATGCGGGGAGGTGTTTATCTGTACATATTTATGCGTATGTACATGTTTGGACTGAAATAAGATAGATCGTGAATGGAATGCACACACACACACACACACACACACACACACACACACACACACACATTATATATATATATATATATATATATATATATATATGAAGGTAGGATGGATGGGTTTAGAATCCGATGATATGTTGTAGATAGAAGGAAAGTGGGCAAGAAATGAACAACTCAAAACGAAATGATTTCATCCTTTGACTTGTTTTGATTTGTTCATTTCTTGCCCACTTTCCTTCTATCTACAACATATATATATATATATATATATATATATATATATATATATATATAGTCAATTGTCCGACTTTAAACTGATTAATATATACGAATAAAATATTACTGCAAGTAATAAAATTCCATTGATTTTCAAAGTAATTCATTTTGGATCAACGATATATATATATATATATATATATATATATATGTGTGTGTGTGTGTGTGTGTGTGTGTGTGTATATATATATCTGTGTGTACTTGGTTATAGTATTATTACGACAACCTAGTTTTCATCCCGATCACGAAGTCACAGTTAAATTGAAACTGGTTACTACGTGATACCTACTCTGACGTCACACCTCGAAATTCATTGTGGGATGTTATTTTTTTACACTGTCGGCTTAAACTTCCTGTTCGTCAAATATAAAAGAAATCGGCTGTAAAACTCCTTGCTTCATTTGTTCAAGCACGAGAAAACTGGGAATATTCCATATATGTTAAGCTCAGTTTAAATAAAATCAATTTTTTAATTGTAAAAACGGCGAAAATGCTTTACACCCGCGCTAAAATTCCTCTGATAGAGCTACCTGTTAGCCGTGAGTGGCAATTCATGATGCTTAAGGACGGGATCTTGGTGGCTGAACAGTCCATGACATGCAACACTCCACTTTGCTACATACTTAGGATAGACGGGCGGTTGAAGTCGCCCTCTCTGATCAATCAGCTCAAGCCCTAGCACCTATATGATTGTCCCGACCCTTTTGCTCTTAAGTTAGCCCCAAATCCGTATCATGTGTACTAGAAGGCTGTGGATGAGGGTCTTAGTGTCCTGTGTATGATGTTAAACTTCATCTAGGTGTGAGGTTCCAATTCTGCAGTTTTGGGGAGTGTGGAATATCCCTTGATCACCATTATTCCGAGGTCCATTCTAACTCAGTGGTAGTACCTGTTAAGGTGTTATATACTGGGGTTTTCACAGTACCAAATCTATATAACGTTATATGCCTTTCTTTACTTCTTACTCTGGTCGTCTTTTCTTCTGGCCGGCTTTGGTTCTATCTTCTAACATCTTGGTCTGGTCTTGTCGTGGTGTTTCTTGGGGACTTCGGGTCTGGTTTCTGTTGGGGATCACTCCTTATCAGAAGCCCTGTGTTATTGTTAGTTTTTAGGTAATAAACACAAGACTTCGATTTACGTTGATGTTACTTTATTTATAAATCCCCAACCCGGACACCTGCGCAGGAGGGACCGCATGTATAATACGACTTACCCCTTCGAGCTCCTACCTGCTAACTGACTGAGTTACTTATTATATCCTTAAACCGGAAGGGTCTTCTATCCGGTTCTCACGATTTATCCCTGGAAAGCAAGGTCAGAGTGAGGTCAAGTGCTGTCACTCACTCTCAAGGCCATCAGCTGTACTAATCGCCATAATGATTTCTACAATACCTATAAAAGCATCAGGGATTCAATAATTATGTAACATAGGTTCAATAGAAAACACACGAGTTAAAAAAATGTGTAAAAAATTTATTTAAAAAGAAAGAATAAAACAAAATGTCTTCGGAATAAAAAAACCCAAACAAACGAGGGTTGATACATATCTTAAAATCTTACCAACCAACTACATCGGTTTTCGCCCCTGGCCAGACTTTGATGTGGCACTCAGAATGCTTACAGGGCTGATTTATACCGGTTGTTACTGGTCTGCCTAAACTAGTGTGTGTAGAATAATCATACTAGTTCCAATTACCATCGAATTGGTAAGACAAGGCAGCAAGCAATCGTAACTTAATATAAACCTGGTTTGCTGCAAAGACTACTGCAAAATGGCAGGTTATTTATGAAGCCTCAGAATATCATAGAAACCAAGCAGCCAATCAGGACTCAAGGAATGGAATCACCCAAATACATGAGTGGACTATTCTGAATTCCAATAAGTACCAGTTGTCTTGACACTGGTTCAGTTGTGCTTGGCTAATTGCTGTTGTTCAAACCAATAGTAGACTGACTAGTGGGTGTGTAGGGTTTACAAGAGAGCGTCACATATGAGTTCGTCCTTGCTTCTTCGGGGAGTGTCCAGAATGTGTTTTTCGTTTTCTTTGGATAGTTTGTGTGATAAGGGACAAGTGTTAATACAGTTTCTTTCTTGTAGGGTGCTGTTTCCAAGCTTTGACCTAGACAACATGCAGACCCCACCAATAACTCTCATCTCGATTTTCTGTAAGCACTTCCTTAGAGTGAAAGTGGTGCAGACGTACAGTAGCATTGACACGGCTACGATTTCGAAGAATTTTCGCTTTGTCTTATCAGTGAAATCAGATTCCATATGATCGATAATCTCTCCATAGCAGTCTGCCTTTCCTATGCGTATATTTACATCGCTTTCTGTCGATGAGATATTACTACGTAGGTGTGTGAACTGGGCTACTAATCTGAGAGACTTACAATCCACACATAAACTCAGTTTTATCAGAGTTCCTTTTCTAGGCTATGGAGCGGTGCTTCAGCCAGTGCAGGTTTATTTGCGAGAAACGCTAGATCATCTGCGTAGTCGGCATCTGTAACCGTCTCAGCAGATATCGCCGGATTTTTAACCTTTTTTTAAGGATGAATCCTTTTACTATACATATTTATGTGTATAAAGCTTTCATTACAAAAAGTCATTTCCCCCCGATACATTGTTGACCCCCTCCCCATTCACGTGCGGGTGGGGGTGTAGGATGGAACAGAGATAAACTTTCATCACCCACAAACACTGCGAGATTGAAATAATGACTAAATCTATTTTACCAGCGTCGACTGTTCACATCAAATTTGATTCCTTTATAAATGTTTGATTGTAATTATAACTATTTTTGTGTTTTGGTTGGATTTTAAGGCATGTCAATTCTTGGGTTATTTTATGCCGAAGACGTTTTTCTTTTATTCATTCTTATTGAGAATTCATTTTTTAAACACATTTTTATAAAAACTCGTTTTCTGATGTATTTATTAGATGGGGCCCTAACAGGTACTACCACTCAAGGCCAGAGCGAACCTGAGGGTAATGGCAATGAAGGGGTATTTCATACTCCCCAGAGCATATCAATTAGAATCTCTCCACTACATGTAGTTTAACATTATACCCAATATATTATTGGACTTATTTGTTTAACGGCATATAAACTCCTTATGGGTTATTTAATGCTGACATTTGATTCAACTGAAATTGTTTTATTAGAATTAAAAGTACTTATATTCAGTGGTGGGATTCAGACATTTTAAGACCCGGTTCTCTCACTACAGGTCACATAAGCAATAGGTTCTCTCACTGTCACGGTCAGTAACAGATTCATGGTTAACAAAAGAGTTGACAACCCTTGATTTAAGCTAACCTCTCGCGAACCGACTGAATCTCATCACTGCTTATATCTTCAACGTCCTAATGCAGTTATTTTTTACCCTTAGGCTAGACGACCGGTCGGAGATGGTCCCCCTCTGATCAGTTGGCTGGTCTATTCTTAAGCTCTAGCGCCTATAGGATTGTCCCGATCCTATCGTATGGTTGCTAGAAGGTGGTGTTTGAGGGTCTTCATGTCATGGGTATGGCATTAAACTCTAACTGATGGTACGGTTCTAGATCGGGAGGTCTGGAGAATGTGGAGCACCCCTTCATCAGCATTGCTCCCAAGTGTACTCTGACTCGAAGTGGTAGTGCCATCTATGGGTTAAATAAAAAAAATTGTTTACAAAAAAAAAATTGACGGGAAAATTTTTTTTTCTAACTATCGCTACGAAAATTTCAAGATTTTCCCGTCATTAAATGACCAACTGCGGTTGATATGACGTAAAACAAAGTCATTTTTTTTCTTCAGCTATGTGTAAATACCATGATTCCCCGAAAATAAGACCAACTTGCAGAATAAGACCTAGCGTGATTTTTCAGGGTGATTTTAATGTGAGCAACCCCTTAAAATAAGCCCTAGTTGAGAGCGGTCTGATAGACGAAAGAAATAAGCATTCTTCACAATCTAATCTTGCAACACAAACGCTCATCATACTTCTAGAATAAAACCTAGTATTATATTTCGGAGTGAAAATTGATATAAGTCCTGTCTTATTTTAGGGGAAACAGTTTAGTAGTTGGGGCTGTTCACTTTAGCCTTGAAACGGCAACTGATCTATGATAAGAAAACTCTGAATTCAAAAAAGTTGTACTGCGTAACACCATGGCCGTTGGGGTGTAGCAGGGTAAATATTTACTCAGTAGATGGGGGAGGGGTAGCAGTTCACGGATATTTAATCGAATGTATGTGTGTCGGACAAATCCATTTTTAAAACAAATCGCATCTATAATTAAGAGGGAGTCCCGTAGTGTAGTGGTTAACGTGCTGGACTGTGACATCAAAGTAAGCGAGAACTCCAGTCACGCTATTACGTTCACTTTCGGACAAATAACATTGGAAAAGGTATGAACCACTCATCCTCTCAGTTATGGATCAAATAGCACCAGAACAATTCTTCTAGAAGGATAGTTTTGGCATTAAATAACCCACAAAGGTTGATATGCTATTAAACAAACAAAAAAATTCAAACCATTAAAATGTTGCATTATACAACGATCCAAGGTAAATAACTCACATGTTTTATT
>CM042173.1:54701852-54706852 GCA_023376005.1 Doryteuthis pealeii
TGAAGAAGAAATCAACCCGAAGAAAACAGCCCAGTGAAGGTGACGACTGACTGTAACGTCGGCCTGCAGCAGATGCACTGGCCACTGCGTAATGCAAATGTATACAAGGAGGGCACAGCGGTTTGCTCACCAAAATAAACCTTTTCTAGTAGCAGATGGCTCTCGGCTGTTCGCCCAAAAGAAATCCTTCCTCTTTCTGTGTTTAGGGGATATCCGGTTACAGTGGTTAGAGGAGAAGGAAGGCCAGTGGACACGGACGTCAGTGGGTATGCGTCGTCGTCATGGTCAATTGACTTAAGTCAACAGATTATCTTCCAGTTTCTCGTCTTGGCTTGTGACTGCTACTATTTGTTTTGTTCCCAAAAACTTTTGGTAGTGACAAAGCGTAGTACACATGAGTTTCTTTTCTTTAACTCATTTATTGTCTCAGACAGTTTTTTCAAAAGAGAGAGCGAGAGAGAGAGAGAGAGAGAGAGAGAGAGAGAGAGAGAGAGAGAGAGAGAGAGAGAGAGAGAGAATCTTATTTTTGTAATTTGTTCACCTTGTATCCTTCATTAATCTTCGGCTATTATTAACTTATTTCGTCCAGCCGTTAAGTCTCAAATTCTACCTCTGGCTGTTCGAATATCTGACCCCAAACTAACTTCGGTCCGTTTCCTGTGAGTGCCTCAGCTCAACTAACGAGACTAAGGCAGTTGTTTAAATACTTTTTCGTTTAGAAGATTCCATGAAGTTCTATAAGATTCTTCAAGATTCTCGAGCACCCCGAACACGTGTTCAATCTCGCGGTCAATTCTAAAACATCTGGTGAGCCAGATCAAAGAAACTAACCCCTTTTCAGTCGCCTTTAAGTCTGAAACTGTTTATAAAAGAAAACTTAGGAATTATTTTTGTTTATTTCTCGCTAGTAATGGGAATTTAATTAACACCCTCGGATTACTGGGATCACCTGTTTTAACCCTAGGCTATCCTCGGATATCATATTTTTTTCAGGTTTTGAAACACCCGCCTAGTCAATATCTAATTACATTACACGACAAATCAGACAAGCAGAAAAGAAGTAAAAACCCTCATCACCCCGTCCTCATCGTTGCTACTCAGTCTCTCACTGGCAATTTATATGTATACCCGACGTAACGGGTATATATCAGCTAGATAAGAATATAAGATGTGTATAAAAGATTGCAAAATATTTAATGAATAAATAGATTGATGAACATATTGAGATAGATATATAATGATACCTTGATTTATGAGTTGAATTCCTTTCACTCGTAAATCAAGTTATACGTATATCAAATCAATTTCCCCAATCTAAATAAACGGAAATGCCATCAATTCTTCCCAGCTAGCACCACAAAAGAAAAATCTATTTTTATTACGTTATTCTTGAAATAATAAAAATTGCACCGTATTGTATAAAAACGTGATAAAATAGAATGTAGTGAATTATGTGTTTTAATGTTTTCCAGTTTATTTATTTTTTTTATAAATGATATTTTTCTTTGTAATAAATCTGGAAATTTAAATGTTTGTTGTGAACTTTCTGAAGCTCACGAATATTATGGTACCACTTTATTGGCTAGTAACATGATTTTATTATTTAACAATATATAGAGATTGAGAGAAACATACTAAGGTAGATAGATAGATACATGAACAGATTGATAGATATATGGATAAATAGGTTTGGTCTCTGTTTAATAGCACACCAACCTTTGTAGGTTATTTAATGGCAAATGCAATGTTGTAGAAGAGCAGTGGTGGTAGTATTGCACCCATAGAAGGGAGTCTCTATATTTTCCAAGTTTATTAGTCCGAAAGTAAAGGTAATATTTCGATTGGAGTTCGAACTTGCTTACTAGAATATCGCAGTCTAGCACGTTAGGCATTATACCACGGGACATTCCCCGAAATAGAATAGAATAGACTAAGATAGATGGGCAGATTGAGATAGAGAGATATAGATAGATATCAACAGACTACATAGATAGAAGAATAGATACGTATGAATTGAAATAGATAGCGAAGAACAGATAAATAGAAATGAACAGACTGAGATTTTTCATACCTATCAATCTCAGTCTGTGCATATCTATCTATCAGATTGAGATACATAGATAAAAACACATTGAGATAGATTTAGATATATATGAACATACTACGAAAGATTGATAGATATATAGATATAAAAAAGACTGAATTGAAATACATAGATACGCATGAATTGAGATAGATAGATATGTAGGAATTGAGATCGATAGGTAGCTACGTATGAATTGAAATAGATAGCTAAGAACAGACTTAGATAGATGTGTATTGGCATGAGAGGGTTAAGTAATTGGAAAATCAAAGCAATCTAGACAATGAATAAAATCGAATCGCAAAGAATGAGACGATAGGAAAGAAGAATCTACGCAATTCAAAGTCGGCGAAGAGAAAATAGCAAATGGTACCTGCCGACCGATTTGGGCAGCAGACCGGAAGCGGATGGAACGGTTCACAGATCCGACATGCAACTTGCAAGGCAAAGATACAAACCATAAATACAAAATAAATGGAACATACGGGCAGCAGATTAACTGGTATCAAGAAAAGAAAAGAAAAAAGAATAGAGAGAAAAAAAAAGAAAAGGTTTTTAACTGGCATTTTCAAATCGACAAAGCTCCCTTTTTATGTCCAATCAGGTAACGTCTGGTCGATTGAATTTCCTCTCTTTCCCAAGCTTTTACGCTAATCATTTTGAGCATAAAAGATGGCTGCTTCTTTCGTCTTTTAACTGGTTGTATTTATTCTTATTCCATAGTTGACGATCCGTGAATTTGTTGGGCTCCCAATTCTAACAACGTTCCATGATTATGTTGCATAGATTTTTTCATGATATCTTAATCTTTTTCTATTGTTGTACCGATACTGAGCTGGTTTGAGTCGTCTCTTCTCTGTATTGATCCACTCTTCTCTGTATCTGGTCAAACATCTCTCTATTCTTTACTATCTCCCTTCTTGGGATTCCTTCTCTGAGCTCATTGTTGCTTTTAGTAATGAACACAAGACGTGATATTGTTTTTCTTAGACGTATTTATTTAATCCCAAATAAAACACGCGTGGAGAAATGGTCAACATGATTTATAGACAACCTATCAAATATGTAAAAATTATACGGCTGCTTATATTTATGGAAGGTTGAGGGATTCTATTTAGAATTTCATTGGTTAACGATAAATGTTCATATATTTTATGCTAATTTCAAGAGTAAAGATGGCCGCCTCTTTTGTTTTGTAATTGGTTGTGTTTATTCTTATGTCGTTGACGATCCGCGAATCTAATGGGAACCCATTTTTAACAACGAGCCTGAAGAATAATCAAAGTTCCAATTACTGTCGAATTGGGAAGACATGGCAACAAACGGTTGTAACCCAATACAAACCCGAATAGTTGCAAAGTCTACTGCAGAATGACAGGGTATTTATAAAACTCCACAATATCATTCAAATCAGGCAGGCAATCAGAACTCATGGAATGGAATCATCCAAATCACCCAAATCCATGAATGGATCATTCTTGATTTCTATAAATGCCAACTGTCTTGGACACTGCTTCAGTTATACATAGCTAGCTGCTGTTATTCAAACCAACAGTAGACTAACTGACTTCAATATGGCGCTGCGAACAGGATCCGAACCTGTGAGGGAATTTCCTCATTGGATTTCGAATCCAACAGTAGACTAACTGACTTCAATAGAGCCATGATTATTCTTGTACTTATATTTATGGGGGAATTAAGTATTCTAATTAGAATTTCATTATTTCTCTGAATGTTTGAGATGAGGCTTGATGATTTGTATTATCTGCGTTATTCGGACTATTGTCCCCATCTCCATTGTTATCTGGACAATGTTTTGGCCGATGGACAAATGGCCTAGTGGATAAAGGAGTTAGGTTAACACAGTTCTAAGTGACAGTTATCTCTGGACTGCAGGTTCAATCCTGATCAAGGGCAGCAGTAACATAGAATAATAATTAACACAGCTTAACGCCTCAACCCCAACTATGGTTAGCAGAATGAGAACAGGATATCCCCGAGGACTAAAGGGTTAACTTCGAAGTTCCGTGATGGCTCCCGATTACGACAAGAAAGATCCCGAGTCCGAAAAGAAGGTTCCCGAGTCCGAAAAGAAAAACCTGAAGAAGGCCGGAGGGCATATCGTCCGAAACGTTGTACAGATAACAATGAAGACGAGGACAATAGTCCGAATAACGCGGATAATAGTAGAATTTTATTGTTTAAACGTAACAAATTTACGCTAATGATTTAGATGCAAAATATATATGTCTAATAATTTTAATAGACATATATATATGATTGTTTTCATTTTTATTATATAGTTGACGATCCGTGAATGTGTTTTTAATAACGGCCCATAATTATTTTTCATAGTACTTTCTTTATTTTGATGATGCTAGTTTGGTTCGTCTCTTCTCTGTATGAACCTGCTCTTCTGAGCATTTGGTCTGATTTTTCTCTTTTCTATACGATCATTCTTGTCTGTACTCATTGTTGCGTTTAGTAACGAACACAAGACTTGATATTGTTTTTCTTAGATAGCTGTATTCAATCGCAAGTAAAACAAACGAGAAATAGCCTACATGATTTATAGGCAATCTATTATTTAAGTAACAATTATAAGGGTGCTCATATTTATGGAAGGATTCTTAAGAAAATTGTATTGGTTAACCGTGGCAAATATTTATATACTTTACGCTAATGAATTCGAGAATAAAAGATGGCTACATCTTTCGTTTAGTAACTGGTTGTGTTCTAATTATTATAATGGAGATTCGGTTTCTGTCTGTGACCGAAACTACCCCAATGCTTACTAATGATGTGGGATTCTAATAATAATTTCATTAGTTAACCATTGCAATTATTCAGAGGCTAGCAGGATCTGTGGATATACCACAGTATGATGATTTAGTTATTATTACGTTTGATATTTTTA
>CM042173.1:54709352-54729352 GCA_023376005.1 Doryteuthis pealeii
TTCTTTTAAGTCCCCATTAAGTGACACCAGGCCCAGACACTCACCCAATAAAATAAGCGAGTGCCTAGGTCTGATTTGTTTGCACAAGGTAGGACGAAAAAAATTTATAGTTACGGTATTTATAGTTGAGGCCGTAACTATAAATTTTTTTCGTCCTATATATATATAATATATACCTGATGATTGCATCGCATGAAGCCAATATGTTTGTGATTGTTCCTTTATCACCTAATAAATATATATGTAAGACCTTTATATATTTATCTTATTATATTATATATATATATATATATATCTCAAGTAAAGTCGTCAGGGCGGCCTAATGTCAGTATCAGCCAATCAGCGAGGGAGTCTATCCCCTTTTCACTAGCGCTAGACCAAGGAGATTATTGTTGCGTCTGAGGTGGAGCAGCACACCTACCATCAGCTCCTTACTTTACCGCACAGATTCATGTGCTACTCATACGCTGAGTTGCCGAAGGCCGGTATCGAACTAAGAACCTTGCGGTTTCTAGCCGAACGCTCTACCGACTGAGCTAACCGGCCTGCAATACTTACCACCCCCTTCTGTTCGAGCAGGATATGACACAAGATCAATTTCTTTTAAGCGAATTAACAGGTTTGAATTCAGTTTTCCTTCTCTTAGATTGGTTGCCATTCAAGGATTCTAGAGTCCAACTGCCCTGCCATTTACCTGATATTTTAGGGAGAATAGTTGAATTTTACCTTAGCTCTATGTGAAATGCAGCCATACTCCTCCAGGATTTGAACTCGTGTCACCGTGTTCATATCCTACTACGATAACCGTTATACACGGACGCCTCTAAAAATGTAATTAGAGAAAAAGCAATTTCTAGTCCAATTTACGATGGAATGCTAATGTTGTGGGGTCTGCATTCATTTTGAACATCATTTTTGGAGATAATTATGAAATGCTAATTAGAATCTTTCATTCATTTTTAAAAAGATGCATCGATATTATCATGATAGTTGTTAACTAAGAACCGCTAATTAGAATCTTTCACTCCATCCTAAACACAAGCATCAACATAATCAGGGATATCTATTAATTATGAAATGCTAAATAGAACCCTTCTCTTCTTCGTAAATAGAAACATTAGTATCATCATGGACAGCTGTTAACTATGAAATGCTAATTGGGATCCTTCATTCCTTCCTAAATAGAAGTATCAATATCATCATGGACAGCTATTAACTATGAAATTCTAATTAGAATCTTTCACCCCTTCCTCAAGAGAAGCACCAATATCATCATGGATAGATGTTAACTTTAAAATTCTAATTTGAATAGTTCACTCCTTCCTAAATAGAAGTATCAATATAATCATCGATATGTGATCACTATGAAATGCTAATTAGGAACCTTCATTACTTCCGAAATAGAAGCATTGATATAATCATGGACAGTTATTAACTATGAAATGCTAATAAGAATCCTTAACTCCTTCCTAAATAGAAGCATCAATATCATCATGGACAGCTATTAACTATGAAATGCTAATTAAAACCCTTCACTCCTTCCTAAATAGAAGCATTAATATAATCCTGGACAGCTATTAGCTATGAAATGCTAATTAGAATCCTAAATAGAAGCATCAACATCATCATGGACAGCTGTTAAATCTGAAATGCTAATTAGAATCCTTAACCCCTTCCTAAATAGAAGCATCAATATCATCATGGACAGCTAGTATCTATGAAATGCTAATTAGAACCCTTCACTCCTTCCTATATAGAATGGTCAATATCATCATGGACAGCTAATATCTATGAAATGCTAATTAGAATCCTTAACTCCTTCCTAAATAGAAGCATCAATATTATCATGGACAGCTAGTATCTATGAAATGCTAATTAGAACCCTTAACTTCTTCCTAAATAGAAGCATTAATATCATCATGGACAGCTAGTATCTATCCTTAACTCCTTCCTAAATAGAAGCATCAATATCATCATGGACAGCTAGTATCTATGAAATGCTAATTAGAACCCTTCACTCCTCCTATATAGAATGGTCAATATCATCCTATAAGTGTTGTTTAGCACTGAATTCAGGGGTTAGCTGGTCTAATTTACCGACTCAGCCACTTACACAGATCTCACCACAAGGTAGAAAAGAAAAAGACGGAAACAGTGAGAAAGAACTGGGTGTAGTTTTTGTTTGTTTTTCTTTAAACTTGTCCGTTCAAATAATTCACTTTTGTTCAAGCAGTATTGTTTGTTTTTTAATCTTTAAACGACCAACATCGTTTTTTACAACAGATGGTTGTCATGTCATTCAAATGTCTTGTCTTATTCACATTGACAGTGCGATGCGCATGTGCAGAAATGACACGATAAAAAAGCCAAGAATGAAGAGATATTTCACAGATTAACGAACAGTAATGTGTAAATAAATACGAAATTCATTCAATAAATAAGTGTTTTTTATTGTAAGTACTCACCCAGTCGGTAGAGAACTTGACTAGCAATCGCAAGGTTCCTGGTTCGATACCGGCATTCGCCAACTCAGCGTATAAGTAGCACAGGATTTGTGCGGTGACACGAGGAGCTGATGCAAAAACAATCTCCTTGGACTAGCACTAGTAAAAAGGGGATAGACTCCCTCGCTGTCTGACTGATACCGACATTAGGCCACCCGACAACTTTACTTATATATGTGTGTGTGTGTGTATTTGTATGGTAAAGAGAAAGGCTTTAAATCGGTCATTTTGAGGTTATAAATCTATTTCTACCCACAGGTATCTGCGTATAGCTATGAGTTTCACAAAACCGCTAACTTTGTTGAAAATCGTAAACAGAAAATTCATGAGGTTTTTTCTGGGAAATCATGAAAGGTTTCAGTTCTTCTTATTATCTTAGGGGATTGTATTCAGGATTTCCCAGAAAAAATATCTAAAAAATTTTCTGATTACCATTTTCAATAAAGTTAGCGGTCAGATGAAACTCATAGATATACATAGATACCTGTGGGTAGAAATTGATCTATAACCGCAATATGACTGATTTTTAAGCCTTTTTCTTTACCAATTATATTGAACGTCAAACTCTCAATCTAGACCTCAACGACTCTAATATTCCGCTGCTGGAAGAAAGGGCAAACTTATAATCATCTTAATACCAACTTACCTGGTAAACCATCTCCATATATATATAATATATATATGTATTTAGGCAGCATTTTTTCTTGTAAGCTTATATTGTTAAATAATGCAGCCATTTTTTGTCTGCAAGTTTTGTCCTTTGTTTTTTCGTATTGCCGGATTATTTTTGTAATATCTGGCGAAAATTGGCTGATGTATTTGCCATATGTCATAGACCAAGTGCTTTCCGCCCTATTATAATAAAAACAATATTAATAATAACACTAATAATAACAACAACAATAATAGACACAACCTATATAAATAGAAAATGAAAAAGCCAATTGTTGTACGGTTTCAAAATACCCTGAAGATGGCCCACGATAGGGTTTGTTGTTTACAGACTGGATCTCTCTGGTGATCGTAAGTTTAAACACCGCCCCTTAATGGCAGCTATCAAATGGCCGAGACTTTAACAATTGGGCTGAAGAAAAGTCAGTCAGGTTTCGCTCCTGGTCAGAGGTAGTTGGTGTATCTAGCCTCACTGAAGAGACGTAAAACGTTGAAACACGGTCTCTATGAATGACTTATATATATAGTTTATTTTTGGTAGGTATTGTTAAAGGGCGGGTTTATTGCCCAGTGCTTGGGGTTTCTCAAACGAGGAATTCCAACGGGATAAATGCTTTTTATTACTCTGGCCACCACATGAGCTTCGATTAGTGCGTGGCTCCTCACTTTACCCAGACTTTGAGTTCAACTGACATGGTGGGATTCTCACACCCTCTTTTTCTTTCCCTTTTCCTTTTCTACCTTCCTTACTTATAGATTTCTGTCTGGTTTTAGACTGAAGGTGATTATCAACAAATACTTACAGTTGAATAGTTAATATTAACAAGAGGCGCGCACACACACATACATACGTGCGTGCACTCACACACACACACAGAGAATGTAATGTTGTAAACCAATATAATTGGATTATTGCTAAATCTGGAAAAACAATTCAGACAGAAATAAAAATAAATATTTAATCCATAAATCTCTTGAGAGCCACTCAGATTAAGAATATTGTTCTACTAAATATTTCAGAAAAGTTTTCACACAACACAACCAACTTCTCCATAAGATAATGGAACGGTATTAGATAGCCTATCCTTTTGCATCCTGTATGCTGATGCCGTATATTATACCGACTGCACCACTGCAGAGGGGTAAGATCTAACCAGTGGAGCCACCTGTTGACTGTTAGTGGCCCATGATGCTTAAGGACGGAACTTAGTAGATGAGCAGTCTATGAAATGCAGCACTCCACTTTGGTCCTTACTTAGGTTAGACGGGTGGTCGGATAGGCCACATCGGATCAATCGGCTGCATAAAGCCCTAGGACCTATATATATTTACCAACACGAGAGGATGTGACACAAGGTCAATTTCTTAAGCGGAGTTTAACAGGTTTGAATTCAGAGTTTTCCTTCTTCCCAAACCGGTTGCCTAACCAAGGTTAAAGAGCCCAGTCTTCCTTAGTATTTACTCATAGCTGGAGGGAGAGTAAAATTCATAGATTTTCCTAGGGTATTAGCGCTAAGTGAAATGCAATTATCACGTCCAGGATTTGAACTCGGGGCGACGAGCCCATTTTCGTATGACTAATCATTACACCACGCGTTTCCTCGAACCTATATGATTGTCCCAACTCTATTGCTTTTATGTCAACCCCCAAATCCACTTTATCATTTGTGCTAGAAGGCATTGGCTGAGGGTCTTAGTGTCCCGTGTATGGCGTTAAACAGCATCTAATTGTGAAGTTTCAATTCTGGCGCTCTGGCAATGTGGAGTACCCCTTTCAACGCTATTATTCCCATGTCTATTATTATAGATAGATAAAAATGTAGGTAGATAGACACAGAAAAATGTCATATAACTACTACAATATTATATTCTTTTAATTTAATATCCTGAAGATGAATATAAATACCGATACCATGGTAGATATAAACTTTTTTTACAACTATTAATTCTCTATGTTCAGGAAATTTATTGAGTCATTTTTGGATAGATTACTAATGCTACTACAGCATAAACGCTAGAGAACATTACATACAATACATAATTAGATAGATATTGCTGTCAACTCGTGTTCGAGTAAGACCATTTTCTGTTTTTATATCATCATAGGTGCCAATAGCATTTGACACTCTATCCTTGTGTTTTCTCAGATGACTCACCAGGCCAGCCCTGGACAGACATACTCTTCCACATAAACTACATGTTGGAACTTCACTTTGAATGTTGCTGAATATATAGATAAATAGATGTGAACAGATCGAGGTAGATATATACAGAGTAAGATGGATATGGACAGATTTAGATATGCAATATATCTTAGTATTATCTGCGTTATTCGGATTATTGTCCTCATCTTCATTGTTATCTGTACAACGTTTCGGCCAATGTGCCCTCCGACCTTCTTCAGGTATTTTTTTCGGGCTCGGGAACCTTCTTTTCGGACTCGGGAACCTTCATTTCGGAATCAGGAACCTTCTTATCGCCATCGGGAGCCATCACGAAACTTTGAACCTAACCATTTATTCAATCCACGGGGGTATCCTGTTCTCATTCCGCTAACCATAGCTGGGATAGAGGCGTTAATCTGTGTTAATCATTATTCTATGTTACTGCTGCTCTTGACCAGGATTGAATCTGCAGTCGAAAGATAACTGTCACTTAGATCTGTCTTAACCTAACTCCTTTATCCACTAGGTCATGTGTCCAACTTAGTACAGATAACAATGAAGATGAGGACAATAGTCTAAATAACGCAGATAATACTAATCATCAAGCCTCATCTCAGAGAAATAGCAATCTATCTTATTTTCATATTTCTTTCTTTCTTTCCTGACACTTTGTTCTTATTTCTTTCTTTCTTTTCTTTCTTTGATACAAAATACACAAATCTTTTGTGACATAAATTATTTTAAATTCAAGAGAAGAAAAGAGGCATCATAATGGTTACCATAGGAATGTACTTGACGAGCAGAGTTCAAATCCTGTACAGGGTTTTATAACTCTGTATTAAGGCACTTAAGAAGGGCATGAATTATTTTTTCTATAACCTTAGTTAGTTCACCAGTCTAGAAGGTTTGGTTTTAATGACATATCAACCTTCATGGATTAATCAATACCAAAGTGGTGGTCCTATTTAACTAATAGCTGGAGGGGACGGAGGGGTTCATACCTTTCCAAAGGGTATTAATTAGAAAGTGAACGTAATAACGCGTTTGGATTTTGAACTCGCTTGTTATGTAGTAAGAAATTTGAAAAAAACACAGGTTTAAATAAAATGAGTGGTAAGTTTTATTAGCCGACGCTGCAGTGTTTCGACCTGTTAAGTAGATTCTTCCTTTTTGACGTCATATTTCAAACCGTCTACCTTTCCAGTGTTCCTTCTTCAAACTTCAAATTTTGAACAGATTGATAAACAAGGATTATCGCAGTTTTTCTCGTTATTCTGTGATAATTTTTTAAAACTTTTCCTTATATCAACAAATGCCCCGAAGAAGATCTACTTAACAGATCGAAACACTGCAGCGTCGGCTAATAAACTTACCACTCATTTTATTTAAACCTGTGTTTTTTCAAATTTCTCACTATACTACATACAGTTGGATTTACTTCCATTTCTCTTCACACACCACACACACACACACACACACACACATTATATATATATATATATATATATTATATATTGAGCTCTCTTTAGGGATTTATAAAAATCCTTGTATGAATTATATTTTTGTACCTACAAGAGTACAGTATGGTTATACAGTGAAGTTTTGAGATCCCAAATAGAATTATCCCTTACAACCTGTCATTTGGATACCTTACACACACACACACACACACACACACACACACACACATATATATATATATATATATATATATATATATATATATATATATATATACACTAATCCCTCTTCACGAGTAGAATGAGGTGCAAGATCAATATCTTGAGCAGAGGTTAACAGGTTTGAATTCAGAGTTTTCCTTCTCCTACAGTGGTTACCTAGCAAATGTTAAAGACCCAATCTGCCCTACTATTTATCCATAACTGGAATGAAAGTAGTTGAATGCATACCTTTCCTGAAAGTATATGCGCTTTGTGAAATGCGAACAGCCTTATCCAGGATTCGATCTCAGGCCGACGAATCCATTTCCTACGACTGTAACCATTACACAACACGCCTCCATGACTCTACCCACGCTAGAGAAAGAATAGAGACCACGTAACAAAAGAAATATTGGTCTTGTCTATTACTTTTTCATGTTATGTAGATTTAGCTTTCATAGTAACAATTACTTTTTATTATTCGCTTGGTGTAAATATTTAATTGACAGCCAACATTTCAAACGAGACATTGTTTACAAAAATAAAACAATTTAAAGTCATGTTTGACATGGGTCTCTTCCATTCGCCATGATTAAATTCAATTAGGAAATCGATTTTATGTCATTAAAACCAGTGACGATTCAAAATTGACCTTATTAAGACAGAATTCAGACACACACACACACACACACACACATATATATATATATATATATATATATATATATATACTTATTATAATCTATACATTCAATAGCTTTTTGTACTGCTGGATTCAATGATTAAAAGCTTCTCAATAGACAAGTTGCCTTGCAAATATCCAAATAAATATCCGATATGTATAGCGTTGCGTTGTTCTCTCATTATTCACCCACGTGTTTCCCCACGTGCATGCATAATGATATAAATAACACTTAGAAAATATTTTTTCTTTTGATGGTGGTTGATCTTGCAACGTTGTTTTTCCAGTCCAAAAATCTAATAAATATTTTTTCATCAATCAGGCTTTCATCAACCTCTACAGTCATACCAGGTCAACTTGAACAGCATCATTCAAGGCAAACAAATTCATGATATAAAATACTGAAAAATGTACAAAAAGTAAGAAAAATTATGGAAACTATCAAAAATATGCCGTCGTCGGTCACAAGTATTTAAGTTCTCGTATCATTAAATATATAGAATATGAAATTAAATACGGACATAAAAATGATTAACTTGTTTTTTATTTTATTCTAATTGATTTCAATATAAAGTTTGAGAATAAAAAGAGAAGACCTTTTGTTTTGTACATTTTTGTTTGTTTGTTTGTTTTGTTTCACGGCATATCAACCTCAGTGGGTCATTTAGTGCCGACAAAGATTTGAAATAAATTAATTCTTAATGGATACACAATTTTTTTTATAAATACATTTTTCTATTTAACCCATGGATGGGACCCTAGCAGGTACTACCACTCCGGGTGAGAGTGGACCAGGGATCAATGGTGACGAAGGGGTGCTCCACATTCCCCAAACCTTTAAAACTGAAACCTCACCATCAGATAGAGATTAATGTAATTCCCAGGACATGTAGACCCTCATCCACCGCCTTCTAGCACCCATATGATAAAAAAGGTTGAGGCTTGCCATAAAGGCAATAGGGTTGAGGCAATCATATAGGTGATAGGGCTTGACGTGACAAGCCGATTGATCTGAGGAGGCCTCTCCGACCGTCCGTCTAGCCCAAGAAAGGACCAAAGTGGAGTATTACAGGTCATGG
Organism: Doryteuthis pealeii; assembly: GCA_023376005.1. NCBI lineage: Eukaryota > Metazoa > Mollusca > Cephalopoda > Myopsida > Loliginidae > Doryteuthis > Doryteuthis pealeii. The sequence goes on from CM042173.1 coordinate 54,718,116, forward strand.
ACTACTCATCCACCAAGACTTCGTCCTAAGCATCACGGGTCGCCATCCACGGCCAACAGGTGGCCTCATTTGGGGGGGGGTCTTACCCCTATGCAGAGATGCAGTCGGTGCATTCTAACGCCCAACCAACATGCCTGGAATATTTCCGGTTTAACATTTAGGTGTTTGCTCGATTAAACTATTTCTTATGAAATTTGGACTTTTTCTGTATAGCATTCAGTTGTTCTAAAATCTTCCACTCTATATTTTATGGAGTTCCTTGGTCTCTGTACTTCAACACCAGGTTTGCGAGAGTTGAATCTTGAATGATGTGTAGTTTTTCGCCTAATGAGAAGCATTTAATGCTTTGAAACCAGTGGAAACAAAAATCCATTGAATGTATTGACCATTATAAATATATCACGGGTTGCCACCCATGGCCAACAGATGGCTCCATTAGGGGATTCTTTCCTCTCTGCAGAGGTGCAGTCGGTGCATTCTAACACCCCAGCCAACAGGGCGGGGTAATACTTAGGGAATATCATATTAGAATTACATTTTTATTAAATAATATCCCTTTCTTGCTTTTCTTAATTTAATTAAAAATGCAAAATTCGATTTGAACAATCTAAGTGCAATCTACTTAATAAATGGAAATTTCTATCTGTCTGTTTCTAATTAATGGTTTAAACTCACCGAGTGTGGCCCTATGCCAGTCACGGTACTTGATCAGATGACTTAGTTCCGTGACTACCAGATGTGCTTCCGGCAAGTTGATTGTCGATGCTTTCTGCACCCACGTTGTGCTTTCCTTTGATCCTCAAAATTGGGATCGACGCAACGGAGAGTGTTTGTGTTGGTTGGCTGGTTGGTTGGATCTTACGGCATGTCAACCCTTGTTGGGTTATTTTATGCCGAATTGTTTTATTTAATGTTGATGGGTATTCGTTTTTTAAAACCAATTTCTTTTAAACACATTTTATCTCGTTTTTTCTATTTAACCCATTGATGTTGCTCTTGCAGGTACTTTCAATTGGGGTAGGAGTAACCGGAGAGTAACGGTATCAAAGGAGTTCTCCACATTTTCCAGAGCTCCAGAACTGGAACCTTACCGCTAGACGCAGTTTAACGCAGTGGTAATTCGACTCGTATTATTTTTTGTAGTTATCACTGCTGATAATTGAATTCAACAACTTTGAAATTTGGGGTTTCCGGAAGAGTCGTCTTGGAAGGAATTCTTCCGTCCTTTGTCTGGTGTTGTCTGGTCTCTCTCTGATTTTCCTTCTCACGCTGAACATTTATAGGGAGTTCCTCGGGAAACAACGACTTTTGGTTGGCTAAGTTTAATCCATCAGTGTGGAGGGCATCTTACTTCACACCAGATACTCAAGCCACAATATAAGGGATTGGCCAATTAAAGCTCCTCGTACACGGATTTTAGGGGAAGTTTCGAAAATGACCTTTCAATCCAGTGAAATTTTTCACTGACAAAAATTGCCGAATCAGTTTTAAACGTAATTTCTTAGGAATTGATTTTGTTTCAATTTATGAGACCTGTAGCTAGGAATATCTAAATTAAGTACTAAAATTAAGTACTTTAAAATCAACGGGGCCCCTGGAAAATTACCCATTGACCCCTTAGATTGCTCGCCATGACAGACACGTTAGAATAAGTTTGTATGTAGTTAAGCAGATTCGACCCAGCTTTGAGTAGAGCAGACGTGTTGTTGCTCTCCCGGGTTTGGTCTATCCCGCGGCGGAATCAAATATAGGCTAAGAAGAATAAATAAAAGCTTGATCAAGCAAAACCAAGTCTTGTGTAAATCATTAAGCCGAATCAAGAAGAAAAATCAACCCCCATGTGTGTGTGTGTGTGTGTGTGTGTGTGTGTGTGTGAAATGTTAAATGTAAGAAAATGAATTGAAACACGACATTAAATTACCCTGTAATTTTATGTAATTAATCACAATCTTCTTCTACTACTACTACTACTACTACTACTACTACTAATAATAATAATAATACTGCTACTAATGGACCAAAGAGGGAAATAAAAGGAAAATGATTATATATATATATATATATATAATATATATATATATATATATATATGCTGAGGTATGACAAGTTTGCTTTCAAACTAGCACAGGCAAAAAAACTCTGTTACCAGGTCGTTGATTTCATGTCTCCGCTACCCTAACTTAGAGATATCCGTGCTCTATCCGTGATATTGAACATTCTTTACTTATGAATATATATATATATATACATATATATATATATATATATATATATATATTTCATTAATACATTTGAAGACCGTTATTTTGATTTTTTTCTTGTAAATACAAGAAAGCTTTCAAAATAACTGTCCTCAAATTTACTTATGAACTGAACATAGATATTAAAATTCCTTATATATATATATATATATATATATATATATATATATATATATATATATAATGAGATTGACGGTTTAGCTTACCGGTTTACGTAACTGAAGTATAAATGAAGTTTAAATTACATCTGAGGTAGTTTTCATTTCGCAGTAATACCCTTGAGAAATACACGAATCTACCCGACGTCGCAATACGCCAGGTAACGAATTACCTTTGGTCGTGGTTACATTATGACCCTGTACAACCTAAGGCTTGCTGTCTGGAAAGATTAAAAACGATCATTTCAAATATTATTTTCCAAGTTCCACAGGCAATATATAATTAGATTCTTGCCGCTCTACGGTCTTCTTACTATTGGGTGGATTTTTGTTAGACTAAGCAAATACCCCATACGTTAAATGTGTTTTGATAGTTCCTTTCCAGACGGAGACTCTCACTCACATACATACATAGATACACTGCATGATCCTCCCTGTCGACTGAGGTTCTTAGAATATTCCTTCTGAACTTCTGTAGAGGGATAAATTCTCCCCAATGTGGTCACCTGTTGGCCGTATGTGGCAAGCCATGATGTTTAAGGACAGAATTCTGGTGGTTGAGCAGTCAATGACATATAATATTCCACTTTGGTCCTTAGGCTAGACGTGCTGTTGGAAAGACCCCTCCGATCAATCGGCAGATTACTCCAGGCCCTAGTCTCAATATGATTGTCCCTACCCTATTTACTTTGTAGAAACCTATGGCGAGAGAAACCACGAACGTAGTAGTTCGAAGCGTGCACAACTGTGTTTGGCATGCAGAATGAGATCAGAGGCGAGTGGGGAGATTGAACTCGCATTCTCCTGATCGTGATTCGTGGCCTGACGCATGGGAATGGCTAAACTATCCAGAGTGGCCAGGATGTGAAGGATTGGCGCGTGCTGATTAGTGTCGCACGTGCTGGTCAGAGTAATGAGCCCGGATGAACACTGTAATTGTGTATTTATTTGACCAGCTCTCACAAACCGGGAGAAAAGCTTGCAGTAGCATTTTGGCTGTGGTGACAAGTGGACGAGAGACAAGACCTTTAGATAGTATTGGTGAGAAGAGTGCAGCATGCTGGGAGAGTAAAATCGTCGAACTGTGCCCCCAGAGAACATTCTTATTTCATTTTTAGTATATATGTGCTAGAAGCTGGTGGCTTAGTATACAGGGCAAAACTTTATAATGCATTTAATGGTGAAATTCCAATTTTGGAACCCTGGGGAGAGTGTAATACCCACTAATTACCATTATTCCCTGGTCCACACTGACCAGAGTCGTAGTACCTGTTAGGGTCTTATCTATGGGTTAAATACAAAAATGAGTTAAAAATTACCTTAAAAAATTAAATACCCATCAAGTATGAATAGAACAAAACGTCTTTGGCGTGAAATAAACCAGTGATTGGGAAAGGTACGAACCCTTTCATCCCCCCAGCCATGGGTTAAATAGTACCGCTACACTTCTTCTAAAAAGATGCCTTTGGATTAAATCCATCACGAAGGTTGATATGCCATTAAACAAAAAGCAAAACATCCTTTTTATTTTATCTTATATTTAGAATTATTATTTATTCCTCCTCTTTTTCTCCCATTTGACTTTTTACACAAACACACACAGATATATACAGATAGATATATTGATAATATAATCTGCTATATATATATATATATATTATATATATATATATATATATATATATATATATAGTATGTATTTTGCATATATGTGTGTGTGTTTTTTTGTGTGTCGTAGTGTTATATATATATATATATATATATATATATATATATATATATATATATTTGTGCATGTTTATATTGTATATATATATATATGTATATATATATATATATGGGTATTTATATATATATATATATATATATATATATATATTTCTTTTTATTTCCATTTTATTTATGCTTGCCTCAACAAGAAGTAAACCAATATAGGTGCAAACATCCGAGCCATTCTTTGAGCAAAAGCAGAAAGCAATTTCAATGCCATTTTGAACTTCAGGAAGCTTTGTTATGTATTTGTTAAATAAGAGTGAAACACAATCGCAGTTGATGCAATACCCGAAACTATAGACACTGCTTGACGTAGAAAAACACAAGTAAATCAACCTTTTGTATTATCTTTAAAATGATAAATATAAGAAAAAAAAACTACAGGGTATTATCAAAATTTAAGTCTTCATCTTTTACGAAGTAGGTTAGTTGGTTGGATTTTATGGCATATCGACCCTTCTTGGGTTATTTCATGCTGGAGACAATTTGTTTTATTCATTCTTGCTGGGTATTCAAATTGGTCTTAAAACACATATTTAAACTCATTTATTTATTTAATTAACCAAAGATGGGACCCTAACAGGTACTCCCACTTCGATTTAGTGAACATGGGAGTAATGGCAATGAAAAGCTACTCTGCACTTTCTAGAGCTCCAAAATTGGAACCTCACCACTAGATGCGGTTTACTGCGGTGAAACGTCATTCCCAGGACCCTAAAACCCTCAGTCACAGCCTTCTACCACATATATGATGAATAGGTAGGGACAAGCATATAGGCGCTAGGACTTGACACGACGAACCGATTGATTGAAGAGTTCTCTCCGACCGCAGGTCCAGCCCAAGTAAGGGTGAAACTGGAGTGTTGCATGTCATGGACAGCTCAGCTACATGGGTTCCATCCTTAAGCATCACGGTTCGCCACCTACGGCCAAATGGTGGCCTAATTGGAAAGACGTCTTACTCCTCAGCAGAGGTGCCGTCGGCACATTCTACAGCCCCATGCGAAAGAGCTAAATAAATAAAGACACATTTTTAATACTTAGCTCATTCAATTGTTAAATTTTTAGGGCTAAAAAAGAAAATAAACTAAACGAATATATTTTTATCACTGTTACCATTTTGGTCAAGGGAGGGAATGAATAGAAAATGTTTTTAAACAATTATCAAAAATCAGAGAATTGTTCAATTTGAATGAAATTTCAACACTTTATTCATTAATGACTTAATTTTATAAAGAACAAGTCATTTTATTTATAAAAAAATATTTTTTTGTCATTTTAGATTCTAGGGTAGGGTGATTTAAAGAAAAAAATTCCAGTCCTTAATTTTTACATTTCTTGAAAGATCAAATCCTGAAGTCACCATAAAAAATAAAAGAAATTAAAAAATTCAACAGTCGAAAAATAATGTTTGAAAATTTAAATGATATTTTTAAAATTCAAATAATTTTTGTCACGTGTTTTTTTTTTTTTAGTTTAAAAAATTGGCCTATTTTTATTCGCTTAAAAATTCAATAGTGAATTTTAAACATCTGGAAGATGCCATGTTGCACTTAATATTTTCACCATATATAAAGTTTTATTCTTATCTATTTGAATATGTAAGTTTAAAAAAGTGCAATTTAGAGCAACAAATTTTCCGAGATTTTTATATATTTAAAAAATTATCACTAATGATTGTTTTTTCTTTCTTTTACACACCACCAAACGTATTGAACAAAGTTGTCTCCCTTTATGACCCGGACTAAAAATACACCGTATAATTTTACCATGTGGGGCTACCTTATATTTTTACCTATTTACACGCAGAAATCTATTATTTTTCAAGTCCTGTATTCCCATTTATCGCTCTTTAACCATTACTTTGCCTATGGTTACTTTAACACAACAAGAAATAAAATTGTTCCATACACTCACAAGTTAAGGATTACATACGTGAAGTCCTAGTGCATGTGGTTGCTTTTATGGCAAGCCCCAAACCTTTTTATCATATGAGTGCTAGACGGCGGTGGCTGAAGTTCTTTATGTCCTATGTATGACATTAAACTCTAACTGATGGTGAGGTTCCAGTTCTGGAGGTCTGGGGAATGTAGAACACCCCCTCATCACCATTGCTCCCAGATCCACTGTAACCCAGAATGGCAGTACCTGTTAGGGTTCCATCTATGACTTAAATAGAACATTTGTTTACAAAAAGAATATAATTTTTTAAATTTTCTTCTAAACTATTGCTACGAATCTTTCAAACCTTTGTCGGCATTAGATGACCCACCGTGTTTGATATGCCGTAAAACAAACTAAAAGAAACCTGCAAGTAATTATGTACAAAAAAGGGCTTAGAAAAATAGAATTATGTTCCAAACACTCACAAGTTTAGGATTACATTTTTTTAAATGTTTTAAATGTAAACAAAAATTTCCGAAAATAAACTAATATCGTAATATACAAATTCTCGGCGATTTGTTTAATTCGATAAATTATTTTCTTATTTTCTCTCTTACTCCCATTTTTCCTTTTATCTTTCATTCCCTGGTATTCCTAAAAATGATTACTCCATTCATTGACCAAACACCATTGGCACAGTTGGTAGAGCGTTCGGCTAGAAACCACATGGTTCCTAGTTCGATTCCGGTCCTCGCCAACTCAGCGTATGAGTAGCACAGGGATCTGTGTGGTAAAGTAAGGAGCTGGTGGTAGGTGTGGCGCTCCACCTCAGATGCCAAAAACAATCTCCTTGGTCTAGCGCTAGTGAAAAGGGGATAGACTCCCTCGCTGATTGGCTGATACCGACTTTAGGCCGCCCCGACGACTTTACCTTTACCTTATGTGTGTGTGTGTGTGTGTGTGTGAGAGAGAGAGAGAGGGTTAATAACCATACTTTTGCTCTATGTCTAAACTTGTTGCAGTTGGAATAATCTATTACATTAAGCAAATTTAATTTTTTTCCTTCATTTATTCCTACACACAAATATATATATATATATATATATATATATATGTGTGTGTGTGTGTGTGTGTGTGTGTGTACTTATTTGTGTAAGCACTCACACTACATACACACTATGTACCCCCCAGAGGTTTCCAGCTCTTATTTATCCATCTTCCTTTCATCAAAGTCTTTTTTTTTGCTAGTCTGTTCGCCGTTAGCAGCGATAGTTTTTGTGTCCTCATCTCATTAGGTCACGCGAACACTTTGATGCTTATCCTCTGGCGAATTCTCTCTTGATACATATCCTCCTTGTATAAATGGTTGTTATAGATGACATTATCTTTGCATGACACGTGATGAAAACACTTCAATCATTTCTTCTTGATAATGTTAGTGATTTTATTTGCTACTCCAAGGTCAATCTTTATTTCATCTCATTTTTTTTTTGTTATTCCTGCGATAATCTTCCACTATAGTACTGACACAAACTCATTCTTTTGCTGCAATCTCCCCTCACAGGTTCTACAGAAAGACGTTTAAAAATAGTAGAATAAACGGTTCTTTTACATCTTATTATAACAGAGATTATGTGTCTGCCTGTAAACAAAAGTACATAACCACCAACGTCACCATTCCCTAAGGTATTTACATTATTTTCTCAATGGTTATTTATTAATCATTATTTAATTTAATTAGCATCTTATCTATTAACAATGTCTCTATTAAAGACTAGTTGGTATAGATTTGCCTCAAAACTCCCTATGGTATTAATGTGTTTAAAGTCTTGCAATGTGTCTTATATATCATTAAAAATGTTTACATCCGTATATGGCGTGAGCAATTTGCACGCTGGTTTTGAAAAAACAGTATTTAATAAATAATTATTTGCTGTTATTGACTTCTAATATTATTGTTTTATTCTCAATTGTATTAAACAATCCTATGTATAATTTTATATTGAAATCAGTTAGATTTTTTGTCATCTTTTTTGTATTCTTATTTACTTTCATTAGTCTTTCTAATTCAATCAAATATTTAATCATATTAAAACTGAAATACTTGTGCCTGGAGGGCGCATATTTTTGCTTTTCTGTATATATATATATATGAGGTTAAGTAAACAAACAAATATGTTTATTTTTATATGGCTTTACGCCAACGATTTTTGGAGGATATGTGCTTAATTGTAGTCATACCTAATTTTGAAAATTAATTAGTCAATAATTAATGAATTTAGGCGGGCATATATGATCAAATGTAAGGCTAAACAAATCGAGAAAATGTCAATCCCTGAATAGGGCGAAATGTACATTCAGGGATTGACATTTTCTCGATTCGTTTAGCCTTACATTTGATCATATATGCCCGCCTAAATTCATTAATCATTAACTAATTAATTTTCAGAATTAGTTATAACTACAATTAAGCACATATCCTCCAAAAATATATATATGTGTGTGTGTGTGTGTGTGTGTCTTCAAGTCGAAGATAATTCGACAGCAGCACTCTTACCAGACCTTCTGGCCCTATGTCCAGTGGCTTCAGCCATTGGAACGGTATATAGTATCAGGCAGCACCAGCCTCACCTGTGTAAAAGGGGCAATGCTGCGTTTATTGCCCGGTCCTTGAGGCTCTCCAAAATAGGAATGCTACGGAGATTCACGCAATTCTTAATACTGACCACGTTTCGGCGCGGTCCCCGACATTAATCGATCCTTGTGTTCAACTGACTCGGTGAGATGTCAGTAAATTACGATTTTATTTATGTTCGTTTGATTTTCTATTTTTGATGCAAATTGTTTCGAGGATTTCGGTAGAGAATATGTGCACCTTTTGTGTCATTTCGACTATGAGAAAAGTTACACGACGACGGCTTTACCATTAAGAAGAAATATTACGTAGTATTCAACCAAACCTGTTTGAATAATAACTTGATGTCAAAATATTCACCACACACACACACACACACACACACACACATATATATATATATATATTATATATATATATATATATATTATACTATAGTGTGAGATGGTCACTGTTTCAGCTTTTGCTGGAATGGTGTACCAAAGGCAGTATTATTGTAGAGTGCTCAATATAAAATAGAGCTGTTATATAATATAATAAGATAAATATATAAAGGTTTTAATATCTATTTATTAGGTGACATAGGAACAATCACAACCATATTGGTTTCATGCGATGCAATCATCAGGTGAAGATGTTTCAAATGTAAGGAAAATCGAAAAAATTACAAAAAATTTCAAAAAATTCAATAGACATGGGATGCGTATGATTGGATAACATGATGTGTGTGTGTATGTGAAGGTGAATTGAATGTGTGAGAGTATTTATGGGCTGCATAAAGGTTGCGTACGCGTAGTAACTGGTCACACACACACACACACACACATATATATATATATATATATATATATATATGTGTGTGTGTGTGTGTGTGTGTGTGTGTTTACATACAAATGTTTCGGTCAGGAGTTTATCCATGTGTACATTATTCAAACTATTATTATTTTTAAATAACCAAATGAAATGAAATAATAATAATAGAAATATGTACAAATGTTCCGCACACAAATGAAATTCGACCTTCATCTGAGTAAATCCTTATTTGAAATATATACTTCTTATCCGTTATATACGAGGAGTGTCTAAAAAGTAATCAGACTGTTGTCACAAACAATTCATTTAAAATCCGAATAAGAAACTGTTTTCTCCTCCAAAGTAGTCATCTCTTGGATCTAATGCATTTTCCCATCTTTCCCTCTCACGCTTCTCTGTCTGGTGTGTCTTTCAGCTCCGTTGTTACGGACCTCTTGATGGCCTCAATGCATTCAAAACGGGTTCCCTTGATGAGCCCCTTTAGCCTTGGAAGTGTGCCGGAAGGGACGATAGTTGTGGCAGGAAAAACGTGACTTTTAAAATTTTTCCTAACGTGAAGGGGCTTTTCAAGGGAACCCGTTTTGAATGCTTTGAGGCGATCAAGAAGCCCTTAACGACGGAGCTGAAGAGAATACAAGAAGAATCCTTCCAGCAGGGCAGAGATGTGTGAGAGAGAAGGATGGGAAAGTGCATTAAATTCAAGAATGGACATCTTTGAAGGAGAAAACATTTAGTTTGTTGTTTGGATTTTAAATGAATTGTTTGTGAAAACAGTCTCATTACTTTTTAGACCCACCTCCTGTATATATATATATATATCATCATCATCATCATGTCGCGCAGGCAGCACGGATATCCAAGACAATCTCTCGCCAACCTTCCCTATCATTCATCGCCACAGGGAGTTCTTCTTCGCTGCAGCCAGCATCTTTACATAGCTGGTCGATATAGGTCCTTGCTGGGCGGCCCACACTGGCATGTCCATGTGTTGGCTTCCACAGGAGAACATCACTTATGAGTTCATCCTTGCTTCTCCAGCAGTGCCCTGCATGCCTAGTCCGTCTCACTCGGATAGTCTGTGAGATAGGGAGCAGGTGACCATACAGCTGCTCCCTTGTGGGATGCTGTTTCCACGACTTGTTCAGAACTGCTCGCAGCATTCTTGTGCAGCTCCCATCTAGCTTATTCTCGAGGCGCCTCGTTAGGGTCCAGGTAGTGCAGCCATACAGCAGTACTGATATGACTACAGCCTGGAAGAGATGTCGCTTTAGCTTGTCAGTGAGATCAGACTTCCATATGACAGACAATTTGTTGTGGCCATCCATGCCTTTCCTATTCGTGTGTTAATATCGTTATCTGTGGATGAGATATTACTACCCAGGTACGTGAATTGTTCTACTGGCTTAAGGGGCTTACCGTCTAACGTGGAGATGTCTCCTTTCTTTCTGAAGCTCATGAACTCTGTTTTGGCAGAGTTCACATGCAGGCCGATGCTTTTTGCTGCCTCCTCCAGGCTATGCAGTAGTGTCTCAGCCTGTGCCGGTGTATCTGCAAGAAGTGCGAGGTCATCAGCATAGTCTGCATCTGTGACTGTTTGTGCAGGATATCTCCTGCTTCTTGCCTTTCTTAGTGTAAAACCTTTTTCTTTTATGGTATCTAAAGATGTTCGGAGTACATAGTCTAGGCATATTATAAATATATATGGTGCCAATG
>CM042173.1:54731852-54751852 GCA_023376005.1 Doryteuthis pealeii
AAAAAGAGTCGGTTGTTGAATAGCAAAAGAAACAGCCAATGAAATACGACACTTTGCAACGAGAATAATAAAACCTTTACTGCCAAGTTTCAACATTCTGTTTCCTAAATGAAATAGCACGTACCTTTTAGTTTGCCACAACAACAAAAATAACTATATACAATCTGAGGCTTTAATCCCAAAGAAGGAATATAAATGGGATTTCTTACTGGAAAGTGAAAGCCATATCAAATTCTATCAAAAAAACAAACCTGGTGTCCAAATTCAAAAGAATCGTGAAAAGGCAGTGAGTGTGTGAGTATGGTAAGTGCGCGGTTTAAGTGAGTGCAGAAATGCAGTGACAGGTGTATCAACGTGAGTATATGGTTATGATAAACACATGTACAGAATATATATATATATATATATTATATATATATATATATATATATATATTACGAAGAACTGCAATATGGGAAGCGTCCGAGGCACAAGCCCAAAAAGCGTTTTAGGGACGCTATCAAAACCAACATCAAAACTCTCAATATAAACATTCATGAGTGGGAGGGAATAGCTACGAATCGTGCAGTATGGAGAAAACTTGTCTATGATAGCTGCAAGGGGTTTGAGGTAAAACGGCTAGAGCACTCTATCCTGAAACGGTCCCTACGCAAATGGCACATGACGAACGTCATGGACACATTTCCTACATTTAAGCCAGACTATATATGGGATGCGTGTGGCAGGGCCTGCCTGTCAAAGGCTGGGTTTCTCAGTCACGTACGGTTGCATACGAAAGGAATCCGGGGAAGAGGCTCATATGTATAACAGTGAATAAAAACAAAGCTGAACGCCTGGGCACCGCGCGATCACCGCCGTACTTATAGAAATGGCCTTATTCTGTCAAGAAGTGGCAATCACCATATATGCGTGTGAGGGTTTTTGGTGCAAAGGTTTGGGAAAGGTATGCATCCAAGTACTGTCCCTCCAACTATGGGTAAATAGTAGGGTAGATTGGACTCTTTGACCATGGCTAGGTAACCAGTCTCAGAGAAATTTCAGAATTCAAGCCTGTTATATATATATATATTTTTGGGAGAATAAGTGCTTAATTGGAGTCGTACCTAATTTTGAAAATTAATTAATTAATAATGAATTAGGCGGGAATACCTATTAAAGGAATGGCTAAACAAATCGAGAAAAATCAATCTCTGTATGTACATTTCGGCCTATTAGGCCTCATCAGCAGAGCTATAGATCGGAAGACCGCCCTGTGCGTGATTTGAAACCGGACTGCCAAGCTGACAGGCCGATCCCATAACCTCTACACTAAACGGACTTCTTAGATTTTATGATTTTATGATTTGTTTAGAGTAGGTTAATATTCCACAGGGCGGTCTTCCGATCTATAGCTCTGCTGATGAGGCCTAATAGGCCGAAATGTACATACAGAGATTGATTTTTCTCGATTTGTTTAGCCATTCATTTAATAGGTATTCCCGCCTAATTCATTATTAATTAATTAATTTTCAAAATTCGGTACGACTCCAATTAAGCACTTATTCTCCCAAAAATTATCGGCAAAAAGCCATTCAAAACAAACCGTGTTTACAACTTATCATATATATATATATATATATATATATTCAGACTTGAGTTCTCTGGTGATTGTAAGAACATACATCTACGTAAGTACGTACCAATTAATTGTTCGCCTCTTACTGATAGTTGCCGGTGGGCCGAGAGGTTAAGCAGCTTGACGGACAAAAATTCAGTCGGGTTTCGCTCCCGGCAAGAAGTTGCTGGTCAAGTCGAGCCGCACTGAGGAGATGTAAACTGTGTCTGTGGATATATATATATATATATATATATATATATTATACTAAAGCTGAGATTTTGACTTTTGAATCTCTAAAGGCTTTTTTTTATGAATGCAAGTAATGTTAAAATGACAACACAGATTTAACACAAAAGGTTATTTATATTCATTTATATTTATATTTTGTGAAGGATAAAGATACAAATGACGGCCAGGTTTAAGATAAATTTGAGCAAAATTGACTGAAAAAATAGTCTAAAATGTATTAAAAATCAATTACATTATTGTGATTTTTTTCAACAATTTAACCCAAGATAAATGGGTGACCCAACGGGTCACGTATTTTCTAGTACATATATATATATATATATATATATATATATATATATATATATACATGTTTAAAAACTGAATGATCAAAAACCAGACCGTGAAACTCCAGTCGGTTTGGTTTTTGACCATTCTGTTTTTAATCGTATATCTAGCTGTGCTACTCATGTTCTGTGTTGGCGAGGACCAGCATCGAACCAGGAACCTTGCGATTGCCCAGCCGAATGCTCTACCGACTGAACTAAACCGGTCACATAACACAAAATACAGTTAACTGCAATTAGCCGACATACTGTTGCTGAAAGTGAATTCACATGGAAGTTTACTGTCTACAAAATAGATGGGAAAACAATACTGTTTATGTTTGATATGGGAGAGAGTAAAACTCATTTACCTAATACATGTCAGTAACAAGATATTGATCTGGAGACGAATGTTTCAACTCTCAATGCACAGAAAGGCTATATTCTGCAATAGAAAGTTTAAGAGTAAATGAAAGTTATTCCTTGCGTGCTTCCATACAGGAATCATGTGAAACTAATGGTATTGTTCCGATCTTTTGAGCCCATCAGGAAATTGCGTGATTCTAGTGGGTTTACCAATTTAAGACTTTGGTAATTCTCGGTTACCATCGAGTTCGACAATGTAAACTTATATAGTTCTGTGTAATTGTTTACGGGTAGAATTACGGGTGGAATTACGAGGTGTGACAAACAAAAGTATCTTTGTTGCTTTTCACTTGAGTGAGTCAAAGGTTTTGCATTATTTTTGTTCGCGCTAGTTTGCGGTGCGTATATCACTTGAACAAAGCGCGTGGTGTAATGGTTAGAGTCGTAGGAAATGGAGTAGTCGACCTGAGTTCAAATCTGGGACAAGGCTGTTTGCGTTTCCCATAGGGCTAATACCCATAGGATGTGGAGGAATCCAACTACTCTCCCTCCAGCTATGGGTAAATAGTATGTCAGACTGGCTCTTTTACCTTGTCTACGAAAAGGAAAGCTTTTAAACTCCGTTTAAAAAATTGAGATTGTGTCGCATGCGGATCTGCGGAGCGGTTGGTCTATCTATCTATCTATCTATCTATCTATATATATATATATATAGTCGCCCCGAGTTCAAATCCTGGACGTGGTAATTGCATTTCACTTAGCCCTAATACCCTTGGGAAAGGTATGAATCCTACTCTCCCTCCAGCTATGGTTAAATAGTTGGGCAGACTGGGCTCTTTAACCTTGGTTAGGCAACCGGTCTAGGAGTAGGAAAACTCTGAATTCAAACTTATTTAACTCCGCTTAAGAAATTGACCTTGTGTCACACCCAGCTCATGCGGAGGGGCAGGTATATATATATATATATATATATATATATATGGTCATCCACAGACACGTGTTTCGACTTATAAAGTCTCTTCAGTGTGGCTAGACATTTTGTAAGCTTCCTACAGCCGGAATTGAAATCCGATCGATTGGGTGTCAGTCCGGCACCTTAACCATTAGGCTGTCTTCACTTACAGAATGGGAAGGGGATTTTAATTGTTTTAATACACACATCGCTTTGTGTGTAAAGGCCGTCACAGAGTGCTCCATTCCTTATATAGAAGAGCGTCTATAACCTGTATATATATATATATATATATATATATATATATATATATAACCTTGCTGATGAGACCTAATAGGTCGAAATGTACATTCAGGGATTGACATTTTCTCGATTTGTTTAGCCTTACATTTGAACATATATGCCCGCCTAAATTCATTAATTATTAACTAATTAATTTTCAAAATTAGGTATGACTTCAATTAAGCACATATCCTCCAAAAAATATATATATAGCTAAATAGATTTAAATAGACTGTGTTTAGTTTGGTTTGTTTAACGGCATGTCAAGCGTCCTAAATATGACGTTAAACTGCATCTGAACGTGAGGTTCAGTTGTGGAGCTTTGGTGAGTGTGAATTATCCCTTCAATTCCATTACTTCTAAGCCCACTCTGGCCCAGTTAATGCAAGTTAATGTAAATTATTTCTACCACTTTATTGATACACATGATGTTTTTATATAATGATAATGAAATTTATTATATACAGTATTCAGGTGCACTACAACTCATCAAAGGCTCAGGTATATTGCATAAAATACTGTATTAATATCAGGAACATGAATAGCATACAGTAATAATATACATGTATGTGTGCATATGTGTATGGAGAGGGGATATCAGGTATACTTTTGTCGAATTACAGGAAGCTTGGATGTTTTGAAAGATGCAGTGTTTTGACGGCTTACAACGGATGCAGCCAATTTACAATTTGTTGTATATATGATTTATAAAGAAATAGATTGATGGAAAATATTCTATTTCTAAACAAATTCTTTCAGTGCGAGACAACAGTTGGTAAACAATTCTGCTTTACAGGTTTAGTTTTGTAAATAGTTTTGGGGATCACGTGACGCATCCTGCTTCTGTGGAGGGTTTGTTAAATATGTATATCACTTGACCAAAACAGTTTGTTTGGTAGTTTTGCGGAGGTTGGTGCGCTGACACATTGTGCATTGTTTGACAATTTTCGAATAGGTTCGATGTTCTGTGAAGGCTCCCGAGATCGACATGAAACACCCGAAGCTCCTTTTTTCTCTATTTTTCTCTCTAGATGTTTTTCTTTCAATCTTTCATCCCCCCTCTCTCTCTCTCTTTCTTTGTCTGTCTGTCTGTCTGTCTCTCTTTCTTTCTTCACTCTTTCTCGTTTTCTCTCTTTGGCCATAACCCCCCTCTCTCTCTCTGTTCGTCCGTCTCTTTCGCTCTTTCTTGGTTTCTCCCTTTGCCCATACATATCACTCACTCACTCACTCTCTCGCTCTCTCTCTCTCTCTATCTATCTCTATCTTTCTCTATCACTTTGTCTCTCCCTCTCTCCTTTTCGTTTTCTTTCTCTATCCTGCATCTATTTCTCACAGTCTTTTTTTCTCTTTCTCCTCTTTCCCTTCTCTTTCTCACTTTCTCTCTATATTTCTCTTTTTCTCTCTTTCTTTCACTTTCTCTCCCATAGACACAACGTTGTGCATATAACAATAAAGATGGGGACAACTTTCTTCGAGTGTGGGTGAGGTGTATGTATTCAATCAAAATGTCTTTTATTTTATATTCGTTTCCACATGGACATTTAGAATGAAATGGATTAATCCTGTATGGTCAATGCATATATATATATATATATATATATATATATATATATTATATATATATATACAAATTGTGGACAGAGAAACAAAGAAACATAAAGAATAAAGTCACAGTTGATTATTATTTCTTACTTATTATCTGTAAAAGAAATTATGGACATTAAATTTGTATATATTAATACACATGTGCCTTAAAGGTACGACCATTATCATCTTGCAATACCCTCTGGTTAAAAATGAGACTGTCCAAATTGTCCAAGATTAAATGCAAAAATATAAATCCTGATGATCTGGTGTTGCTTATCAGCCAAATTCTTATTTCTTATGAGTGTCATTACCTCAGTTAAATAATGGACCATTCCGTTTTTATTATAAAGAGAGAAAGTGAAGAAAAAGGACATGCTACACAGAAAAAATATAATAAGAGAGAGAGAGAGAGAGAGAGAGAGAGAGAGAGAGGGTGAGTATGCAGAAGCGATTATGGCAATCTATTTATATTGAACATAATGAAAAGATGAAAAGAAGGAAAAAAGAATTAGTTATAAAAATTGTTATTGTACAAAATAAATTGTCACAAAAAATCATATGAAAAAAAATTGAAATATATCCAAATATAAATAACTCAAGAAATAATATCTCAATAAAAAGAACTAAATATACGATTAAATAGATAGAGAATTAGAAAAATGATACAACTTTTTTTACATCTTTTATCCAAAATCTATTTTTAAGGACACAAATCTAAACATCATTGAAATAAACTGAAATGCCATTAATCCGTTCCAGCTATCACAAAAAGCCTAACAATTTTATATATACCATATCATTTATAGGTGCAGTGATACCTTGACTTACGAGTTTATTCATTATGATCGTAACTCCATTTACTCGTATATCGAACCGACTTTCCCCATTGAAATGAATTGAAATGCTATTAATCCGTTACAGCTCTACCAATAGAGATGAAATTTTATATATTCTGTTGGAGTTTTTTGGATATAAGGCGTGTGACAGATGCCTACTCCTAAATATAGACTCGTTGACTACCACGTGACCACCAATCACTGGCAGTGCTGCTGCTGCTGTTGTTGTATTTATACTAGTCTGATTCTTAACCTTGGCTCATTGCTATTTGGATCATCTTGGACGACGGACTTACAAAGAATACTATAATACCGGATACTTATTGGCTTGCTTACTTATTTCTTACAACTGGAACCAAGGATGACCATTTATATATACAGTGCTACTTTGACTTACGAGTTTAATCCATTCTATTCGTAACTCAATTTACTCGTACATCAAATCAAATTTAAAAATCATATTAAATCTCTAAGTCAACTTAAAAATTGAAATTGATTTCCTTTAAGATGAAGACAAATTTGGACTATTTCCTTCACAGCCACCTTTCATAATATTTGTTCGTCGTCGAGATGACCTAATGTCGGTATCAGCTATACAGCTAGGGAGTCTATCCCCTTTTTACTAGCACTAGACCAAGGAGATTATTTTTGCATCTGAGTTGCAGCGCCATACCTACCATCAGCTCCTCACTTTATCGCACCAATCCCTGTGCTACTCTGTGCTACTAATGCATTGAGTTGGCGAGGGCCGGTATCGATCCAGGAACCGTGAAGCTGTCAGTCGAACACCCTACCGCCTGTGCTAATCCAGCTAACCTCTCTTCCATTGTTAGTCATCAATTTTTTCTAGTGTATAAGGATTGTTTTCAAATTCCCTAAATGTGTGTGTGACAGTAGAGTCACGTGGTGCAATAGAAATGGACATGAGTTCAAATCCTGCTAAGCAAATAATGGTTTAAGCAAATAATCTGTAAGACTAGCTTGTCTTACAGATCCATTACTACTGAATAGTGTATAGAACCAGTTTGGTAAATACACAGCTCGAAAAGTGTTAGAGAGAGAGAGAGAGAGAGAGAGAGAGAGAGAGAGAGAGAGAGAGAGAGAGAGGGAGAGAGAGAGAGTGGGGGGGAATATTATTCGCTTAGTTTCTTGTAATTTGTTTAAGTTTGCCTTGTATCCTTCGTTAGGTTCGGCTTAATCTTCGGCTATTATTAAATTATTTCGTTCAGAGAGAAATTACTCATAAGTGTACAAGTTTTGACAAGCATCTGTAAAAAAGATAAAGTTATTAATGAAAGAATTAAATGAAATAATTATAAAAACACTTTCCTAATGATTATAATCATTATAGCTGCACCTGTGGACATTCCACCTGAATAGTAGTGTCTTCTCATCCGTTCTTGGATCAGGTGAGGAAAACAGTAAAATAATTTGTAAAAAAATTTGTTGTTCGAAAGGTGAATGCACTGTTGATTAGAGGAAGGTAATTAAGATGGTTGAATAAATCTTAATTGCGTTGCATGAACCTTGATGATCAGCCAAGATCAGGCAGCGGATTCTGACCCGGAGCGGGAGTATCTGTTAGGGTCCTATGTATGGGATAAATAGAAAAAATGAGTTCAAACATTTTTCAAAAATTGAGTTAAAAATACTGAATACCCATGAAGAATGAATAAAACAAATATGTCTTCGGCATAAAATAACCCAAGAAGGGTTGACATACCGTAAAATCTAACCAACATTATTGAGTAATCCGTGTTTTAATTTCGAACTGTGAATTATTAGTATCAAAAATAGTCACTTGAAGCTATCGATGTTTACTAAAAATTATTAGTTATTTGAGATTATATACAGATATTATAATTAGATATTTACTTGACATATCATTGCGAAAATATTGACTCAAAATAGATGTAACTTCTGGTCTAATGGTTAACCAGCTAGTTTTCAAGGCTACTGGATAGCGAATTAGATTCCCGTTGCTATAGCAAGTAGTTATTAAAAATTATATTTCTAGAATCTATTAATATGATATTTTAAGCTTAACATCATGATACTCATATTTTAAATGAATTGTATATATTAATTTATCATAGTGGAAATACCTAATTAAATCAGAATGTTTTGAAATAAACTAACTGATGCATTATTCAATTCACTCATTGATAAATCAATAGTGAAAATTACATTAAAATCGGATAATTCTCTGATTTTTGGTATTTTTTTTAATCGAGAGTGTTAAATTTATTTTGTAAACACGGATTTTGCGGCCATCTTAAGATATATTTAAGCAAAATTGACAAAAAAAAAAACAAACAAAAAATTGTTTTTAAATGTATTAAAGATAAATTACATGTGTAATATTATTATTTTTTTTGATGCTCATTATGTTACTACTTTTCGACTCAGACAAAAAATTGACCTTGAATAATCGATTTATTTAATTTGGAATTAAGTTGGGCTGTTTGCGTCTCATAGGGTAAATAATATTTTAGATGGAGTGACGTCTAGTTTCAAGATCAAGTGAAAATGTGTCCTTCGTTTATTGTCTTTATATTGGCAGTGAGAGGAGCTAAATGTAAGGAACTCTTTGTGTGGAACTAATAAAGCAACCAATCTCGAAGACAATCTTGTTACCTTACACTGATAACAGTCGTTGTCGGCAACACGACACGAGTTAAAAGGACCAGATTCTGATAATCCTCGCACGATCACGTGATTTTAACGTCATTGTAATGTAAGGTATCAACTTTTTATCACTCAACAAAATGTTAAATAATTAAGGAGTTGGGTAATTAAGGGCTGCAAAACAATCAGTTTTAATAAAATTAAATTAGGGGTGAAGAAGAGAGAAATATTTTGGAAAAATATTCTGAAAGGAAGAACTGGCTGGGTTGCATTTTGAATTGTTGTTTGAATTCCAGCCAGAGAAAATTCCGATGACGGGTTAGCTCAATCGGTAGAGCGTTCGGCTAGAAACCACAATGTTCCTAGTTCGATACCTGGCCTCGCCAACTCAGCGTATGAGTAGCACAGGGATCTGTGCAGTAAATTAAGGAGCTGATTTTAGGTGTGATTCTCCACCTCAGACGCAAAAAACAATCTCCTTGGTCTAGCGATCGTGAAAGGGGATAGAATCGCTGATTGGCTGATACTGACTTTAGGCCACCCCGACAACTTCACTTAGTTACAATATATAACGGTATACCTGTAATAATAATTGTATAACATACTTATATAATAACAATATACAATGAAATTAAAAATATACAGAAATAAGTAGGGAAATGACGTAAGAAAAATAATCAGCTGATTAACGGTGATCATAAAATAGGGCGTGAGGATTGAAAGTGAGACAGGAAGGAGAGAGAGTGACTGGAGAGCAAGACGACGCCGGCCTTTAGCCTAGCCGAGAAACAGCCGACGTTCCTTTCTTTCCTCTCCCAAGTTTAACAGCTAGCTTACAGGCGGGAACGTCATAAGTTTACTAGCTCTAATCATGCCAATTCTGTTATTATAAACATCGTTCTATCTCTCTCTCTGCGTTGACAACTTCTAAGACGATCACTGCCAAATAAATTTGTTGAGAAAAAGACTTGCACTCGAGTGTGTTTTTAATAGTCAGCACAGGGTTTTCTTCAAACACGAAGAAACGAAGACCCAGTATGTTACAAAATATTTCTTGAAAGAAAGAAAGAATATCACCCAGCTTTACAAAAAGAATCTAATTAAAAAAACGTTTTCATCCCTGAACATTGATTTGTTTTAGCTCTCTGAATAAAAGGAAGTAACAGATCGTAAGGGGATATTCGTGCCATCTGATGATCGATAAATAATCTAACTTTTAATCAGTGGATGGCGTGTTCGAATTTGGTTGTGTTCACATGCGTTCCCGGGATGTTCCTATCGGGTAGATCAGTAGAATACACCGACTGCATCTCTACAGAAGAGTAAGACCCTCACCCCAATGGAGCCACCTGTTGGCGACGGAATCCTCGTAGCTGAGCAGTCCATGACATGCAGCACTCCACTTTGGTCCTTACTTAAGTTAGACGATCGGTCCGAGAGGTCCCCCTCCGATCAATCGGGTAGTCACGTCAAGCCCGAGCACCTATATAATTGTCCCGAATTTATTTTATTTTATCATATATGTGCAAGAAGCCAGTGGCTGAGTTTGCCTTGGGTATGATGTAAAACCGCTCCTAGTGGTGAAATTCAACTTCTGGGGAGTGTGGGGTACTCCTTCATCGCTATTACTCATGGGTCAGGATGGACCTGCGAGTAATGAGATGAAGGAATACTCTATACTCCTCAGAATTGGAACTTCACCACTAGTTGCAGTTTAACGTCATATCCACAGTGACAGCTGGAAAAGCAAAGAACTCATAAGTGACGTTCTCCTATGGATACCTACACAGGGACACAACCGTGTAGGCTGAGCAGTAAAAAAACTACGTTAATCATCCTTTAAAGATGGGTGGGAACTGTACAAGGATACTGCGTGCGGTCCTGAACAAATACCGGAAGCAGTACACCACAAAATAGAAGCTGTACGACCACTTCCCTCCTATCACATAAACCATGTGTGTAAGACGAACAACACATTCTGGACACTGCTGGAAAATGAAACACGAGCTCATGTGGCGTTATCATAAGGTCATTCCAGTGTGGACCAACCAGAACAAAAACTACATTGATCAGCTCTGTACGGATTCCGAATGCTACGAGGAGGACCTCATAGTGGCGATGACCTATAGGGATAGTTAGAGAGAAAAAGTTATTGTTATTCGTGCTGTCAGCCCGATTTGATGATATGATTTGAAGATGTTTGAATACATTAAATGAAGTAAAACGGCACAGATTCATGCTCTATCAAATGAGGTGCTTCAGAGTTCCTTCTTCTGACAGAAAATTCGCTGGATCAAGTGCGTCGAGTGTCAAGTGAATTATTGTTAAGATTAACATTTCATTTATTTCTCTCTTGGTAAAGATAGCTTGAATGTCGTAATTTTTAGAGCCCACCTCGTATTTTGAGGAAGACGAAAGTTACATTCTTTGTTCATTTCTGTATCGGCAAAAACAACTTGAGTTTGTATATTTTTAGAGATTCTTTCATAAATATGTAATACTGATTGACACATTAAAGAAATCTAATGAAGAAGCAAATAGAAAAAAAATTCAGAACAGACATGAGAGAGAGAGAGAGAGAGAGAGAGAGAGAGAGAGAGAGAGAGAGAGAGAGAGAGAGAGAGAGAGAGAGAGAGATGCTGAATGAGAATTTACATAAAAGTTTGCAAAATTTATAGTGGACACACACACACATATATATATATATATATATATATATATATATATATATATATATATATATATTATATACACTATGCATATTGTAAACTTATATATAAAGTAACTCCATATATCTTAAATGAATCTTATTTATTTCTAAATCATCATTTTTACCAAAAAATAATATTAGAACACACATAACATTGAGTTTTGTTTAAAATTCTATAGGGGCACTAGCATTCAACTCAGGCCTCACAAGTCACCCGAGAATCGCATCAACTGATCTTCCCAAGAACTCTTGTGTAATAGCAAAAGTTCTCGTATTCGTCCTTCAAGTTCTTCCAAAGTCATTGGTTTCTTCACCCCCCCCCCCAAGAAAAGAGCAACAGAGTGTTAGATCAGGACTTTGGCCGGCCACACATGCGAACTACGTCTACCCTTCCATCTCCCATGAAACTACTGATTCAGCCATTCAGAAACAACAGTAGCAAAACGAACAGGAGCACTATCTTGCATAAAATCAAGTCCTCAATATTCTACTGAATATTCACTTCATATAAAAATATGAATAGTTTTGAATAGGAGTTACTTTTCAATCACCCTATATATATATATATATATATATATATATATATATATATATATATATATATATATATATATATTGTGTGTGTGTGTACAATAACAGATTAGGAAAATCCGACAAAATGTGAGAGAGAGTTTTGGAAAAGTGAATAACGAACACAGACAATTACATTCCAATAATATTTCGTCTCTGTTGGTTTTAGAAGCCTCATCAGAATGAATCATCATTATTTTAAAACAAAATTGTATATTAATATTATCTGCATTATTCGGACAATTGTCCTCATCTTCATTGTTATCTGGCCTAAAGTCGGTATCAGCTAGACAGCGAGGGAGTCTATATACTTTTCACTAACACTAGACCAAGGAGATTGTTTTTGCGTCTGTTTTTGCAACACACCTACCATCAGCTCCTCACTTTACCTCACAGATCCCTGTGATACCCATACGCTAAGTTGGCGAGGGCCGGTATCGAACCCAGAACCTTGCAGTTCTTATTCCGACGCCCTACTGAGCTAAACCGGTCCTTTTTATATTGTACATAAATATTTTTTGTTTGTTTATATATATATATATATATATATATATATATATATATATATATATATATATATATATATATATATATATATATATATATAATTTTCATTAACTCCATATATTTCAATAAACTGTTAGAAATGATTTTTATTAATTTCATATATATGAATAAACTGTAAGAAATAAGTTTCATCTTCCTATATATCAATTAACCGTTAGAAATAATTTGTATTAACTTCATATGTATTAGTAAATTAGTAGAAATAATTCTATCAACTTCACGTGTATAAGTAAATTGGTAAAAATATTTTTCATCAACTTCATTTGTATTTATAAATTAGTAAAGATAATTTTCATTAACTTCATGTGTATCAATTATATAAATAAATTGTTGGAATTAATAAACTGGTGGTTAGCACTCAGACACCGCCTTCTAGCACGTTTTAAGTTTTGTATGAGCTATTTGAAGAATGCGATCGGGGCAATAATAGAGGTGCTACGGCTTGACATAACCAGCTGATTGATCGGATTGTGTCTTTCAAACCGCCCATCTAACTAAAAAGTAAAAAGTGGAGTGTTTTATGTCAAGGGACCATTTAGTAACCGAGCCCCAGATCGTTCCGTCCCAACCATTGGAGAGTCTTACCCCTCTGCAGAGATTCAAATGGTTTATTCTACTGCTCCAGCCAACAATGTGATTATTTATTTGAGCACTGCTGTTTGTAAATACTTTCCATTTTTGACAATATCAAGGTAGGGGTATTTTTTAAATATTTTTGAATAAGGGTCTTTTCATAATCCAGCACATTTCTAAAAAGCAATTCAACTTTGCCTAAATAGTTTTATTTGACCCTTGGTATTTACCGTAGCTCAAGGGGCCGGGTTAGCTAAATCGGCAGAGCGTTCGGCTAGAAACCACAAGGTTCCTAGTTCGATCCCGATCCTCGCCAACTCAGCGTATGAGTAGCACAGAGATTTGTGCGGTAAAGTAAGGAGCTGATGGTAGGTGTGGCGCTCCACCCCAGACGCAAAAAACAATCTCCTTGGTCTGGCGCTAGTGAAAAAGGGATAGACTCACTCACTGATTGGCTGATACTGACATTAGGCCGCCCCGACGACTTTACTTACTTACTTATTTACCGTAGCTACAATTAACCACCTCCCGGTCCAATGAATTTATTGGCGCGAAACACTAAGAGAAAACTTAACTTAGATGAGACCATCAATACTGTTTTGTTTCTTAGCCAAGACACCCCTTTCTTGAGTGTGGGTGGGAGTATTACTTCTCTGTAGGGGTTAGAGTCAGCGTATTCAGAGCCACGCGCACAGAGCTATTGAGACATAATAAAAAAAAGACTAATTCGTCGAGAGGTTTTGAAATTCTTAAAATTACTTTTTAGACAGTTTAATGCATGATTCCTGACTTGTTTTTTGATATTTTGATTTTGGGGTCTGCTATAAAAAATATATTATAGAGATAATTGCTTAAAAATGGCCTTTTTCTCTTTTCTTTCTCGTCACTTTTTGCACTGTCCTTTTTCTTTCGTTCTTTTTTCTCTTTCTTTTTCTCTTTCTTTTTTCTTTGATTCTTTTTTATTTCTTTCTTTCTGTCTTTTTATTTGTTTTTCTTTTTGCTCATTATTTCATATTCTTTCCTCTTTTCTTTGCCCCTCTCATTATGCACTGTCCCTCTTCTTTCTTTCTTTCTTTCTTTTTCTTTCTTTCTTTCATTATGCTTTCTTTTTTCTACTTCTTTATATTATTATTTTTTCTTTATTTATTTCTTTCTTTCTTTCCTTTTTTCTTTCTTTCTTTTTCTCATTCTTTATATTATTCTTTCTTTCATTATTTTCTCTTGTCATTCTCCTCTCTTTGTGAACTTTTTCTTTCTTTCTTTCTGATTTTCTTTCCTTTTTCTCATTCTTTATATTTTGCTTTCTTTCATTCTTATCTCTTTTATTTCTCCTCTCTTTGTGAACATTTTTCTTTCTATCTTTTTGTTTTTTTCCTCTCTTTTCCCTTTCTTTTTACTTTTTTCTTTCTATTTGCTTTCTTTGTATTTAATTTCTTAATATTTTCTCCTTTCTTTTATTCTTTCTTTTAGTCTTTCTTTGCATATTCATTTCTCTTCTTTGTGCTCTTCACTCTTCTTTCTTTCTTTCTTTCTTTCTTTCTTTCTTTCTTTCTATAGATTTATTTCTTTGACTCTGCCACCAGACCTGTCAACTATTATCTGACTTTTGTTTTTTCGTTTTATTTCTTTCAAATTGAAAAGTTTAAGCTGGATCTTATAAGTCTTCGTTCGCAAAGAGTTGATCCCAGGGGAGAAAAGACAAAGTTTGATATTTTAGTTGGACAAAAAAATAAGCAAAGCGTCTTATTTATTTCAACGACAACTACAACAGATATAAGTAGTGCAATAACACGTTATGATAGAGCAGTTTTTCAGCTACAAATTGCCACTGCTATACATTCTCTAGTGGCAATCTCCGTATTGGTTCTATCGCATGCAACACCCCACTTAGATCCTTACTTAGGCTAGACCGGCGGTTGGAATGTCCCTCTTCTATCAACCAGTTGGTCACGTCAAGCTTTAACGCCTTGTCCCAGCCTTATTGGCCTTATGGCAACTCCCTAAACCTTTTTACCATATATATATTTACAAACTCCTCCGCACGAGCAGGATGTGACACAACGTCAATTTCTTAAACTGAATTCAAACCTGTTAAACTCTGCTTTCCTTCTCCTAGACTGGTTGCCTAACCAAGGTTAAAGAGCCCAATCTGCCCTGCTATTTTCCCATAGCTGAAGGGAGAGTAGAATTCATACCTTTCTCAAGAGTATTAGCGCTAAGTGAAATGCAATTACCACGTCCAGTATTTGAACTCGGGGTGACGAGTCCATTTCCTATGACTTTAACCATTACACCACGCGCTTCCTACCATATTCCTATATTTTACCATATATGTGCTAAAAGATGAAGACTGAGGGTCTTAATGTTCTCTGTATGAAGTTAATCTCTAACGATAGTGAAGTTCCAATTCGGGTGCACTCGGAAATGTGGAGTACCCTAAAAAGTACTACATTCCGACAAAAAGCTGACTTGAAAAACATCCAAGTCAGGGCGGAAATTCGCCTGACACGGCCACGCTAAAAATATAGGACAAGAGGAAACATGATGAAAAATACCGAAAGGTTGTTCATGCTATAAAACCAAGCAAGCAACCAACTCACAAATATTATCGCTTCCGGAGAGTAAACCGAATGAAACGATTTTTTTTAGCTTATATGAATATGTACATTTCAAATCAATTAATAAATACAAACATTGGAATCAGAGCCAGTGTAGCGGTTTCGATCTCACTTGTGTGTCGTTAATTTTATGAATAGGCATATAAAATAAAAAATCTGGATAGTTATGAATGAATAGAGTTGAATTAGCGATTCTAGTGTTGCCCTGATGAGTCGTTTCTTTGCACAAAAGACAAAATGTCTGAATGCCACTCTGACATGCGCACTAGCGAAGCGAAAAATGGCGGGAAATGTATACGTCCATCCGGGCAGAAACTGAGACAGAATAACTATTGTTCATTATTATCAATCTTGTCTTATGTAAAACATTTAATGATTGACGAGGCTATAAAGGGGGGGGGGGTAAAGGAGAGTGGTTGAGGGGAGTAAGGGCTGGAAGGAAGGAAGGGAAAAATGGAAGAGAGAGGAGGAATGGAGGTTATATGAATGAAAAAAAGGAGGAGAAGGAAGTTGTGGGGGAGAAGAAAGGGGAAAAAGAAGGAATATAAAGAGGGAAGGGAGAAAGAAAGAAGGAAGAGAGAGAAGGAAGAGAGAAAGAAGGATGAGAGAGGTGGAAAGAAGGAAAAAACGAAGAGAGGAGGGATGGTGGTTAATGGAAATAAAAAAAAATGAGTGGAGGAACGAAGGCAAAGATGGAGAAAAGGAAGGAAGGAAGAAAAGAAAGAATGGAGAAGGAGAGGGAAGAGACTTGAGAGGGAGGGGAAAAAGAAACGAAAGGAAATAAATAATGGAGGGGTGAAGGGACGGATGTTTAGGAAAAAAGACAAAGGAAGATGTGGCGAGAAAGAAAGAAGAGGATAGGATCGGAGAAGTTAAAGTATCGTGGACATGGAGACAATGGCGCTTGGT
Organism: Doryteuthis pealeii; assembly: GCA_023376005.1. Classification (NCBI taxonomy): domain Eukaryota; kingdom Metazoa; phylum Mollusca; class Cephalopoda; order Myopsida; family Loliginidae; genus Doryteuthis; species Doryteuthis pealeii. The sequence goes on from CM042173.1 coordinate 54,748,602, forward strand.
TAGTGACAGTTTCTAGCTTATGATTGATCTGATGATCGTATAGGTGAGAAACTGTCACTAACCAGATGCCGTTGACTCCATGTCCACGCTACTTTCATTTTGATATAAATGCTCTATCTATGATATTGAACACCTTTGACTTATACATGTTGCCCCCATATTATCTATAATATATATAGGCATTTTTTCATTCCTTCTCTATGCTTTAGGATAATTTTAAAGGGGTAGATTTTAGAAGTATATATATATATATATAGGGATGAAAAATAGATGGAAATTAATCCGACAGTATGAAATTTAACATTTTTGAAAAAACAAATGATGTTATATAATTGCTGACAGAAATCTGTTTCGACCAGCTCGATAGATCGGTCACCATCAAGAGCAACATATGAGAGAAAGACGGGAAAAAATAACCGTTAAAAGACTGGGTACTAACAAACGCTATATTCAATGCTGGAATTCTTTTTAAAAATGCGTCTTTCTCTCATATGTTGCTCTTGATGATGACCGATCTATCGAACTGGTCGAAACAGATTTCTGTCAGCAATTATATTACATCATTTGTTTTTTCAAAAATGTTAAATTTCATATATATATATATATATATATATATATATATATATATATATCTTATTATAATGGAGATTGAGTGTTTGTCTGTAACAGAAACTAAATCACTATTCAAGTCACAATTCCCTTAGTTATTGACGTCACATTTACCATGAATTTGTTTTTTTAAACCTCAATTATTGATAAAATTGTTATAGCTTATTAATACTGTTGACCATATCTACGTACTAATAGCATGTAATTGTATTTATATATACAACAACATAGCGGTTTACAGTGTGAACGAGAAGGCTAATTTGCATATTGATATTTAAAATCTGATTTTAGTAAATATATGCTTAATATTATTGATTTCTAATTGTTTGGTTTTCTCTTAACGAATCTGAGCAAAGATCTCGGGGATAAATCTTTAAAGAAATCCATAAACAAGACGAAAGAACTGTAATGTTATTAAATACTTCATAATCTAACTAAATAGATAAATTAAGAAAACATAAAAGACGGGAGTGAAAGAAAATGATGGAAGAGTTAGATTTAAAGCTGTTCTATTTTTTGATTATACCCCTCAGTTGATCATTTTCTAAATAGTTTATAATATTTTATTACATCAAAACCTAGATATTTGCACCCGAAGGGTGCATATATTTGCTAGTATTATATATATATATATATATATATATATATATATATATATATATATTATATAAAGTTAGGGTAGCGTAGACATAAAGTCAACGTCGCTTAGTAACGATTATTTACTGGCCTGTGCGACTTTCGCATTGTATCATCATCATCATGTCGCGCATGCAGCACGGGTATCCATGACAATCTTTCGCCAACCCTCCCTATCACTCATTACACCTGGAAGCTCCTCTGCGGAGCAGCCAGCATCTTCACATAACTGGTCAATGTATGTCCTTGCTGGGCGCCCCACACTTGCATGTCCATGTGTTGGCTTCCACAGGAGAACGTCGCTTATGAGTTCATCCCTGCTTCTCCAGCAGTGTCCTGCATGCCTTGTCCGTCTCACTCGGATAGTTTGTGAGATGGGGGGCAGGTGACCGTACAGCTGTTTCCTTGTGGGGTGCTGTTTCCACGACTTATTCAAGACAGCACGCAGCATTCTTGTGCAGCTCCCATCTAGCTTATTCTCAAGACGCTTTGTCAGGGTCCAGGTGGTGCAGCCATACAGCAGCACCGACACAACCACAGCCTGGAAGAACTGTCGCTTCAGCTTGCCAGGGAGATCGGACCTCCATATGACTGATAATCTATTTGTGGCCGCCCATGCCTTCGCATTGTATACTTGGTTTAAAAATCACGCAAGCGAGCAACTGTCTGTTACCAAGCAACAAGGATTTAGTCTACGCATCTCTAACTTAGGTATATATGCTCTATCCCTGATATTGAGCTCTCCCTCCTCTCTCTCTCTCTCTCTCCTCTCTCTCCCCCTCATATATATATATTAATACTTGTTTTCCTTGAATGTACGAACATTATCATCTTGTAAAAGCCTCTAGTTAAAACTAAGACCGTTCAAATCGTCCAAGATGAAATGCACAAATGTAAATGATTTTATGGTGTATATATCCCCCGAATTCTCATTTCTTATGAGTGTCGACACCTCAGCTAAATAATCGACCATTTCGATTTTATTAAAAAGAAAGAACATACTACACAGAAAAATATAACAAGAAAGGAAGAAAGACTAGGCAAGATAGAGATAGGAGGTGAGCGTGCGGCATCGGTAACGCTAATCTGTTTCAATTGAAAATAATGAAAAGATGAAAAGAAGGAAAGAAAGAAAAAAGTGTGTGAGAGATAGTTAAATCAAAATTATTATACTTTTTGTTGTAATAATTAAATTATAATACTGTGATATATGCACAGGTCCTGCTAGTATATAATTGTAGTGAAGTATATATATATATATATATATATATATATATATATATATATATATATATATATAATATAAAGATTTTGAAGGCAATTTACAATGCAATATGTGTTGAATTTATTTAATTTTTTTTTTTCAAAACTAAATATTTTCGGAAGTAAAATTCCATCTTCAGAGTTATTGAAAGTTGAAAGTATTGAAAGTACTAGGTGATTTTTTTATAGTACTTATCCCACGGCGATATTGTAATCTTCTGTTTAAGATTTTTTGAAAAAAAAACAAAAGATGGAATTTTACTTCCGAAAATATTTAGTTTTTAAAAAAAAAAAGAAAAAGTTAAATAAATTCAATACATATTGCATTATAAATTGCCTTCAAAATCTTTATATTACACTTACACACAATGCTTCAGTGATACTGTAAAGAAACAAACTTTATTTTACTATGCCGAGCAAGGCTATATTTATAGTAAAAATTAAAAGAATTTTGAACATTTACCACGCGCGGGAGCAGCCGAGCCGATTTAACATCACGGAATTAGCCGATTTAACATCACGGAAAAAATTTTCAAATATACGGCGTTCCTCAACTTCTTAAACAACAGATGATTACAATATCGCCGTGGGATAAGTACTATAAAAAAATCACCTAGTACTTACAATACTTTCAACTTTCAATAACTTTGAAGATGGAATTTTGCTTTCGAAAATATTTAGTTTTGAAAAAAAAAAAAGAAAAGTTAAATAAATTCAACACATATTGCATTGTAAATTGCCTT
>CM042173.1:54756852-54765233 GCA_023376005.1 Doryteuthis pealeii
AACAACTATTAGGGCACTTTCAGTAGTTATATAGTTTACATTTCAAATTGTTTTTATTTTTTAATCTTTAATGAAATTTTATGATTTTACTTACTTAGGGTACAAATCGCGTGGCATTGAATTTTTTTAACTCCCACCCCTCGGCAATATGTTCAAGAAAAATCTTTTTTTACATACGCCAATGGTATTTTTTTAAATTTTTTACTAAGTATATTTAATCTTACCAAATAAACATCGTCGCGTAATCAACAGTAAAATGTAGTAATCTACACACAAAAGTTTATTTATACAACCCTCCTCTCGCACGGACATAATGTGATACAAGGTTAATTTTTGAAAGTTGTAAAACTGGTTCAATTCGGAGTTATCATTCTCCTAGACTGGTTACCTTACCCAAGCTAAAGGACCTAGTCTAATCCTATCATTCACCGATAACTAGGTGGATAGAATTGTTTCATATATTTTCAATGGGCATTAGCACGAAAGAAAACACATCGTGCCGTCCAATGATTTATTTCTGAAGTCGATAACCGTAAACACTGGGCGCGCAAAAAATATAAAGCAATATTACGGTATTTATATTATGAGTTGAAGTGAGATAAAATAAGAAAACTTGAGTGATCTAAGTTTATATGTATCTTAAAAACTGAATTATGGTAACGGCGGTCTTCACCTTGACGCCGACTCGAGTAGGTCAAACGACCAGATCGAATCTATCAGTCTGTAAACTACAGCTACTCGCCTATTTGATGATCTTAATCGAAAATTCACTGAAGATTTACCTAGAATTCGAACCTAAACCAAATGTCAAAACTCTTAGCTCATCATGCTAGTCACAAGGGGTGTAGTCTGCTGAGGTCATAGATGCGATCTCAGTGTTCAAAAAAGTCAGCTACAGAGTCCAGAACAAACCTACTTAGATAACAAGAATAGTTTCATATCCGAGTTAAAAAGTTTATGAATTGAATCAAGGGTAATCTCAAAGGTAAGGTTAACCATACGCAAAATAATTGATTTTAGAATTACGACCAATTTAATCATTGCTCCTTGTGTTTATATATATTATATATATATATATATATATATATATATATTGACTATAATATATACATATATATACATATATATATATATACATATATATATATACATGATACATATATATACATAATACATATAAATATACTACATATATATATATACATACATATATATATATACATATATATATACATATATTATACATATATATATACAATAATATATATATACTATATATATAATAATACATATATATATATATAAATATATATATTATACAAATTATATACTATATATTACATATATTATATATATATACATATAATATTATCATAATATATACATATTATATATACATTATATAATACATATATAGTATATACATGTATATTATATAACATATATATAATATTATATACAGTATATATATATTTATATCAGTATATATATATATATATATATAATATTATATATATATATATAGAGAGAGAGAGAGAGAGAGAGAGAGAGAGAGGATATTCTTTTTCGGTGTGTACAAGTTTCTTGGTACAAGGTGATCTAGGCTGGTCCTATTCTTACAGTAGTTTGTTGTAGAGTTCAGGTTCCGTATGAGAGCTCAATTTTAATTATTGTAATCAGAGCAAAGTTATTAGTCAATAAAAAGGCCTTAAATACCAATGGTATCGTGGTTATGGACCATTCCACTCGTCGGTAATCTAGATATAGATATAGTGGTCGAAAAAGCTCTGTGGGCCCTAGATACCCACCAGGGGAAATGGTCCATAATCACGATACCCATGGTATTTAAGACTCTTTTTTATTCACACACACACACACATATATATATATATATATTATATGTGTGTGTGGTGTGTGTGTGTGTGTGTGTGTGTGCGTGTAAGTGTGGAGGAATATAGACAAACTTGGGATGTTACAATGAATTGATATTTATTGTTGGTGTTAATGTCGACGCTATAACCTTTCGGTCACTTGACCTCTTTGGACATGGATGAGTTCTTGTATTGGAGAATTTAGTTCTCTAATATATATATATATATATATATATAGTTATATACGCTTTCATATACTTTCTTTTTATTGTCTCTCCTACAAATCTCTCTCAGGCTACTTCGTTTCTGTATTATTATTCTCTTCTCTCTGCTTCTCTCTCTCTCTCTCTCTCTCTCTCCTCTCTTTCTTCTCTCTCTCTTCTCTCTCTCTTTCACTGACTTATAATATCTCTTATATAAGTAAGTAAGTCGTCGGGGTGGACTAATGTAGGTATCGTCAAACAGCGAGGGTGTCTTTACACTTTTCAGTAGCGCTAGACCAAAGAGATTATTTAAGTGTCTGAGGAGAGCGCCACACCTAAACATCAGCTCTTCACTTTACCGCACAGATCCTTGTGCTACTCAATACGATAAGTTCGCGAGGGCGATATCGAACCAGAACCTTGTTTATATAGAACATCGAAAGATACAAACTGAAATGGATATTGAAAAAAACAACCAGATTAGGTTGGTTGGTTGGTTGCTTGGTTTTTATTTTACGTCAATAATGTAACCTTGTTGGACAATTTAATGCCAAAGTTTCCTTTTTATATGGTTTCATACTGAGAATAATTTCTAAACATTCTAACTTCAAGTTATCATCCATCCGGTCCCGCTGAGAGTACGGATTCATCTTTGCTTATATGAGCATGCATATCTTCATGATGATCAGTACGTTGAGCTTTGGAAATGTGTATGAACATGAAAATCAATGTCACTGTCACTTACCTACTGACGAATATGCTTAATATCTTTATACCCATCCGCGAAAAAGATACTCGTTAGTAAGAGAACTAAATTCTCCAATACAAGAACTTCATCCCATGTTCATATATATATATATATATTTTTATATATATAGAAATATATAATATATATATATATATTATATATATATATATATATATATATATATATATATATATATTTCGCAGGGTATTGTTCGCTATGTACCGGCGACCGAACGGATATGGTCCTGACTATGCCTGTGAAGTTCCGGTTTCGATTCCTGTCGGAGGGGAGTCGTTAGTATACATCCGCTGAAGAGACTTAATAAAGTCGAAACAGTCTGTACTGTGTTCTGCATAGCGAGCCATCCTTTGCGGGATTCACTTTGTCAGATTATTTTTTATAATTATCGAATTTTATGCGATACATGCATTATAATGCCTTCAGCAAAAATATAAATAATATATATATATATATATATAATATATATATTAGTGATTTTTTTTAAATGGAGGAAAATATAGTGCTCGATTACAGATTTGTAAGAGCTGTATTTTTTATATTCTATACACTACTGGCTGATTATTACCGTCGTTTATAAACCACCTAAAAGGAAAATCTTTCTGAAAATTATGTTAACATCACCGAACGAAAACGAGAAATTCCACAGCGGTTGAAATAAAGCGAGAAGCGGTGAAATAAAGCGAGAACGCGGTTTATAATGGATATTTATTTAGACTAGTAACAAAATAAAAAAACACCACCTGGCGAATGTAAAAATAAGATTTTTGACACATATTGTCTGAGGGGTGGGAGCAAAATTCGAGTGTCAGCGAGTTTGTACCCTAAGTATAGTAAATCATCAAATCCATTAAAGGATTAAAAAATAAAACAATTTGAATGTAAACTTTAAATATGTATTAAAATAAAACAAAACTAATATATAGATTATATAAACCCGTCATGTATTTATTAAACTTGATTTAAAACCCATGAGGACTGTCTAATGTTGCCATGTTTCAAATTTTCAGTGTATTTATTATATGTTATGACGATTTTGGGTAATTTGAAACGTAAGCAGTGACGTAAAATTTTTGTTACAGAACAAAAAACCGGAAGCAAATCCCATTATTAATAGATATCATTCAAGGCGATTTAATCTGACCAAAGGCCATAATACATGCTTGAAACCGACGGTAATAATCTGCCAGTAATGTATAGAATTATATATATATGTTTTAATCTATTTTTATCTAAACTCAAATTGTTCGCTATTTCAAAACGTATTTATTCTACAGCTATGTTTTACTTGAATGACAATTTTCCTATCTAATTATTTTATTCATAATATATTTCAGTATGATCATCTTATTCTCTCTGTTTTATATAATTATATATGGCGTGTATGTAAATTTGATGAAAACTGACATAGGCTATATATTTAACTTTTTTCCATTTTTTATTCTATGGGAAACTGATCTTTCAAGATAAAGCGAAATTTCCTTCTAGCCATATAGCGCTAAGTGGATACTGTTACGGTGTTAGCGCACTAGGACTCGAACGATAGTGCTTAGAGAATAAAAGATATAGCTAATCAGGATGCTACGTAAATTCTTTGAGCAGTTTCTCCACAGAAATCAACTGTATATTATATATATATATACTATATATATATATAGGTTATATATATATATGTTCATATCTACCCATATTTCTATTTTTCTGTGTATTTTATCTATCTCTTGGAAATATAATTTCTTCATATTTAAATAGTTTTTCGTGTTTTATTTCAATGATCATATTATGTCCATATATATATATATATATATATATATATATATATATATATATATATATATATATATAAGAGAGAGAGAGAGAGAGAGAGAGAGGGGGGAGGTAAATGATTCGGTCCCTATATGCCTATATATTTAACTAATGCTAATACTTAAACGAAAGTATTAAAAATTGCCGTTGGAATTGAAGGATCAGAAATAAATAAATGATTTCCCGACAATAATGCTAATCCACTATTTATTTTTTCCTGAATATTTTCATTTCCAACGGATTGTAATGTCAATACATTTTTTTGCAACATTTTCTTTGGGTATTAAACATTAGTTAAATATATGGGCCTGTTTTGTTTTTCATCAAATATTTATTGGAAAGCATACCTGGAACCCATAATATAAATATGTATCCTATATTATATATATATATATTATATATATTATGAAGTTTGTTTCTTTATAGTATCAATTGAAGCATTTGTGTGTAGTGTAATATAAAGATTTTGAAAGGCAATTTTACAATGCATATGTGTTGAATTTAATTTAACTTTTCTTTTTTTTTTTTTCAAAACTAAAATATTTCGACCAGCAAATTCCCATCTTCAAAGTTTATTGAAAAGTTGAAAGTATTTGTAAGTACTAGGTGAATTTTTTTTATAGTACTTTATCCCACGGCGATTTTAATTGTAATCACTGCTTAGTTTAAGAAGTTGGAGGACGCCTAATATTTGAAAAATTTTTTCCGTGATGTTAAATCGGCGTAATTCCGTGATGTTAAATTCGGCTCGGCTGCTCCCCCGCGCGTGGTAAATGTTCAATTCTTTTAATTTTTACTATAAATATAGGCCTTGCTCGGCATAGTAAAATAAGTTTGTTTCTTTACAGTATACACTTGAAGCATTGGTGTGTAAGTGTAATATAAAGATTTTGAAAGGCATTTATAATGCAATATGTATTGATTTATTTAACTTTTTCTTTTTTTTTAAAAAACTAAATATTTTCGAAAGTAAAATTCCATCTTTTGTTTTTTTTTTCCAAAAAATCCTTAAAACAGAAGATTACAATATCGAACGTGGGATACCCGTACTAATAAAAAAATCACCTAGTACTTTCAATACTTTCAAAACTTTCAATAACTCTGAAGAATGGAATTTTTACTTCCGAAAATATTTAGTTTTTGAAAAAAAAAAAATTAAATAATTCCAACACATATTGCATTGTAAATTGCCTTCAAATCTTATATTATATATATAATATATATATATATATATATATATATATATATAATATATTACCTTCACTACAATTATATACTAGCAGGACCTGGTGCATATATCAAACAGTTTCATAATTTAATTATTAATACAAAAAGTGATAATAATTTGATTTAACTACCTCTCACACACTTTTATTCTTTCTTTCCCTTCTTTTCTATCTTTTCAATTATTTTCACATATTGAAACAGATTAGCGTTACGATGCGCACGCTCACCTCCTATCTTATCTTGCCTAGTCCCTTTCTTCCTTTCTTGTTTTAATTTTTTCTGTGTAGTATGGTTCTTTCTTTTTTAATAAAATCGATAAATGGTTCGATTATTTAAGCTGAGGTGTCGACACTCATAAGAAAATGAGAATTGGGGGATTATACACCATAAATCATTTACATTTGTGCATTTCATTTGGACGATTTGAGGTCTTAGTTTTAATAGAGGCTTTTACAAGATGATAATGTTCCGTAATTCAAGGAATACAGTATTAATTATATATATGAGGGGGAGCGAGAGAGAGAGGAAGAGAGGAGGAGGAGAGCTCATATCAGGGATAGAGCATATATACCTAAGTTAGAGATGCGTAGACTAAATCCCTTGTTGCCTTTGGTAACAGACAGTTGCTCGCTTGCTGTGAATTTTTAACCAAGTATACAATGCGAAGGCATGGGCGGCCACAAAATAGATTATAGTCATATGGAGGTCCGATCTCCCTGGCAAGCTTGAAGGCGACCAGTTCTTCCAGGCTGTGGTTGTGTCGGTGCTGCTGTATGGCCTGCAACCACCTGGACCCTGGACAAAGCGTCTTGAAGAATAACTAGATGGGAGCTTGCACAAAGAATGCTGCGCTGCTGTCTTGAATAAGTACGTGAAACAGCACCCACAAGGAAAGACAGCTGTAAACAGGTCACCTGCCACCATCTCCAAACTATCCGAGTGAGACGGACAGGGCATGCAGGACACTGCTGGGAGAAGCAGGATGACTCATAAGCGACGTTTCCTGTGGAAGCCAACCAATGGACATGCAAGTGTGGGGCCGCCAGGCAAGGACATACATTGACCAGTTATGGGTGAAGATGCCTGGCTGCTCCGCAGAGAGCTTCCAGGTGTAATGAGTGATAGGAGGGTTGGCGAAGATTGTCATGGATACCGTGCTGCATGCGCGACATATGATGAAATGAATACAGATGCGAAAGTCGCACAGGCAGTAAATATCGTTACTAGCGACGTTGACTTTATGTCTACGGCTACCCTAATTATATATAATATATGAATATATAAATTTAATATATTATAATAATATAATATATAGTATATTATATATCTAGCAATATATGCAACCCTTCGGTGCAAATATCTTTAGGTTTTGATGTAATAAAATATTATAAGAACTATTTAGAAAATGATCACTGAGGGGTATAATCAAAAATAGAACAGCTTTAAATCTAACTCTTTCCATCATTTTCCTTTCACTCCCGTCTTTTTTTTTTTTTTTTTTTTTTAGTCTTTTTTCTGTTTTTTATGTTTTTCCTTAATTTTATTCTATTAGTTAGATTATGAAGTATTTAATAACATTACAGTTTTATCGTCTTGTTATTGGATTTCTTTTAAAGAATTTATCCGAGATCTTTGCTCAGATTCGTTAAGAGAAAACCAAACAATTAGAAATCACTAATATTAAAAGCATATATTTACTAAAACTCAGTTTTAACATATCAATATGGCAATTAGCCTTCTCGTTCACACTGCTACCGCTATGTTGTTGTATCATATAAATCACAATTAATGCTAATTTAGTACGTAGATATGGTCAACAGTATTAAACTAAGCATAACAATTTGTAATCATAATTGAGGTTTAAAAAAACAATTCTGGTACAATGTGACGTCTAATAACTAGGGAATTGTGACTTGAATAGTGAATTTAGTTATTCTGTTACAAGACAAAACACTGCAATCTCCATTCATAATAAGATATATTATATATATATTAGTAATTACTAGTATTATTAATTTATATTATATAATATGAAATTTAACAATTTTTTGAAAAAAACAAATGATGTAATTAATTGCTGACAGAAATCTTGTTTTCGACAGTTTTCGATAGAATCGGTTCTATCTCAGACAACATATGAAGAGAAAGACGCATTTTTTTTAAAAGAATTCCAGCAATTGAATATAGCGTTTGTTAGTACCCAGTCTTTTAACGGTTATTTTTTCCCGTCTTTCCTCATATGTTGGCTCTTGATGGTGACCGATCTATCGAGGGCTGGTCGAAAACAGATTTCTTGTCATCAATTATATAACATCATTTGTTTTTTTCAAAAATGTTAAATTTCATACTGTCGGATTCAATTTCATCTATTTTTCATCCCTATATCATATATATTTATATAACTTCTCTAAGTTAACGAAAAAAAAATATCTACCCCTTTAAATTATGCACTAAAGCATAAGAAGGAATGAAAAAATGCCCTATATATATATATAGATAATATGGGGG
>CM042173.1:54765333-54777833 GCA_023376005.1 Doryteuthis pealeii
GCAAAAAAAAAGAAGGAAGCTTTTTTTCCTTGGTTCCGGGACTCGGGAACCCCTTCTCGACAAGAAATACCCCAAGAAGGCCGGAGGGCACATCGACCAAATGTTGCACAGAAAATAATGAAGATGAGGACAAATGTCCGAATAATGCAGATAATACTAATCATTAAGCCTCATCTCAAAATTCAGAGAAATAAAATAGTATATAGACTATGAAAAGGTAAAAAAGAGGAGGCAGATGAAGGAGACAGAAGGAAGAAGAAAATGTTGTCACAGAAGTAGGTAGTATATATGTTTGGGTAGGATTAGGATGATCAAAAGGTGAAGGGGGTAAATGAGACAGGAAATAATTAGTAATAATGCTTAAAGGTGTGGCTTTAGAATTGGAGACTGTTTTGATGTGCCTGAGTGTTTTTTTTTGGGGGGGGATGTTGCTTTTTTAGTGATTAAATATTTCTCTCGTATCATTTGGTTTGTTGGTTATTTTATTTAATGGAATATCAACCGTTGTGGAGTATCTAGTGCCAAATCTTGTTATTTTCTTTTTATGCCAATATATTGTAAGTTGTCGGGCTGGCCTAAAGTCGGTATCAGCTAGACAGCGAGGGAGTCTATATACTTTTCACTAACACTAGACCAAGGAGATTGTTTTTGCGTCTGTTTTTGCACCATACCTACCATCAGCTCCTCACTTTACCTCACAGATCCCTGTGATACCCATACGCTAAGTTGGCGAGGGCCGGTATCGAACCCAGAACCTTGCAGTTCTTAGTCCGACGCCCTACTGAGCTAAACCGGTCCTTTTATATTGTACATAAATATTTTTTGTTTGTTTTATATATATATATATATATATATATATATATAATATATATATATATATATATATAAATTTTCATTAACTCCATATATTTCAATAAACTGTTAGAAATGATTTTTATTAATTTCATATATATGAATAAACTGTAAGAAATAAGTTTCATCTTTCTATATATCAATTAACCGTTAGAAATAATTTGTATTAACTTCATATGTATTAGTAAATTAGTAGAAATAATTTTATCAACTTCACGTGTATAAGTAAATTGATAGAAATATTTTTCATCAACTTCATTTGTATTTATAAATTAGTAAAGATAATTTTCATTAACTTCATGTGTATCAATTATATAAATAAATTGTTGGAATTAATAAACTGGTGGTTAGCACTCAGACACCGCCTTCTAGCACGTTTTAAGTTTTTTATGAGCTATTTGAAGAATGCGATCGGGACAATAATAGAGGTGCTAGGGCTTGACATAACCAGCTGATTGATCGGATTGTGTCTTTCAAACCGCCCATCTAACTAAAAAGTAAAAAGTGGAGTGTTTTATGTCAAGGGACCATTTAGTAAACGAGCCTCAGATCGTTCAGTCACAACCATTGGAGAGTCTTACCCCTCTGCAGAGATTCAAATGGTTTATTCTACTGCTCCAGCCAACAATGTGATTATTTATTTGAGCACTGCTGTTTGTAAATACTTTCCTTGGTGGGGTAATCCATTTTTGACGATATTAGGATAGGGGTATTTTTAAAATATTTTTGAATAAGGGTCTTTTCATAATCCAGCACATTTCTAAAAAGCAATTCAACTTTGCCTAAATAGTTTTATTTGACCCTCGGTATTTACGGTAGCTCAAGGGACCGGGTTAGCTCAGTCGGTAGAGCGTTCGGCTAGAAACCACAAGGTTCCTAGTTCGATCTCGCCAACTCAGCGCATGAGTAGCACAGGGATCTGTGCGGTAAAGTAAGGAGCTGATGATAAGTGTGGCGCTCCACCCCAGACGCAAAAAACAATCTCCTTGGTCTGGCGCTAGTGAAAAAGGGATAGACTCCCTCACTGATTGGCTGATACTGACATTAGGCCGCCCCGACGACTTTACTTACTTACTTATTTACCGTAGCTACAATTAACCACCTCCCGGTCCAATGAATTTATTGGCGCGAAACACTAAGAGAAAACTTAACTTAGATGAGACCATCAATACTGTTTTGTTTTTTGCCAAGATAACCCTTTCTTGAGTGTGGGTGGGAGTATTACTTCTCTGTAGGGGTTAGAGTCAGCGTATTCAGAGCCACGCGCACAGAGCTATTGAGACATAATAAAAAAAAGACTAATTCGTCGAGAGGTTTTGAAATTCTTAAAATTACTTTTTAGACAGTTTAATGCATGATTCCTGACTTGTTTTTTGATATTTTGATTTTGGGGTCTGGCATAAAAAGTATATTATAGAGATAATTGCTTAAAAATGGCCTTTTTCTCTTTTCTTTCTCGTCACTTTATACACTGTCCTTTTTCTTTCGTTCTTTTTTCTCGTCACTTTTTCTCTTTCTTTTTTCTTTTTCTTTCTTTTATTCTTTTTTATTTCTTTCTTTCTGTCTTTTTATTTGTTTTTCTTTTTGCTCATTATTTCATATTCTTTCCTCTTTTCTTTGCTCCTCTCATTATGCACTGTCTCTCTTCTTTCTTTCTTTTTCTTTCTTTCTTTCATTATGCTTTCTTTTTTCTACTTCTTTATATTATTATTTTTCTTTCTTTCTTTCTTTCTTTCTTTCTTTCTTTCCTTTTTTCTTTCTTTCTTTTTCTCATTCTTTATATTATTCTTTCTTTCATTATTTTCTCTTGTCATTCTCCTCTCTTTGTGAACTTTTTCTTTCTTTCTTTCTGATTTTCTTTCCTTTTTCTCATTCTTTATATTTTGCTTTCTTTCATTCTATCTCTTTTTTATTCTCCTCTCTTTGTGAACATTTTTCTTTCTATCTTTTGGTTTTTTTTCCTCTCTTTTCCCTTTCTTTTTTACTTTTTTCTTTCTATTTGCTTTCTTGTATTTAATTTCTTAATATTTCTCCTTTCTTTTTATTCTTTCTTTTAGTCTTTCTTTGCATATTCATTTCTCTTCTTTGTGCTCTTCACTTTTTCTTTCTTTCTTTCTTTTTTTTTTTCTTTCTTTCTTTCTATAGATTATTTCTTGACTCTGCCACCAGACCTGTCAACTATTATCTGACTTTTGTTTTTTTTGTTTTATTTCTTTCAAATTGAAAAGTTTAAGCTGGATCTTATAAGTCTTCGTTCGCAAAGAGTTGATCCCAGGGAGAAAAACAAAGTTTGATATTTTAGTTGGACAAAAAATAAGCAAAGCGTCTTATTTATTTCAACGACAACTACAACAGATTAAGTAGTGCAATAACACGTTATGATAGAGCAGTTTTTCAGCTACAAATTGCCACTGCTATATATTCTCTAGTGGCAATCTCCATATTGGTTATATCGCATGCAACACTCCACTTAGATCCTTACTTAGGCTAGACCGGCGGTTGGAATGTCCCTCTTCTATCAACCAGTTGGTCACGTCAAGCTTTAACGCCTTGTCCCAGCCTTATTGGCCTTATGACAACTCCCTAAACCTTTTTACCATATATATATTTACAAACTCCCCCGCACGAGCAGGATGTGACACAACGTCAATTTCTTAAACTGAATTCAAACCTGTTAAACTCTGCTTTCCTTCTCCTAGACTGGTGGCCTAACCAAGGTTAAATAGCCCAATCTTCCCTACTATTTACCCATAGCTGGAGGGAGAGTAGAATTCATACCTTTCCCAATGGTATTAGCTCTAAGTGAAATGCAATTACCACGTCCAGGATTTGAACTCGGGGTGACGAGTCCATTTCCTATGACTTTAACCATTACACCACGCGCTTCCTACCATATTCCTATATTTTACCATGTATGTGCTAAAAGATGATGACTGAGGGTCTTAATGTTCTCTGTATGAAGTTAATCTCTAACGATGATGAATTTCCAATTCAGGTGCACTCGGAAATGTGAAGTACCCTAAAAAGTACTACATTCCGTCAAAAAGCTGACTTGAAAAACATCCAAGTCAGGGCGGAAATTCGCCTGACACGGCCACGCTAAAAATATAGGACAAGAGGTAACATGATGAAAAATACCGAAAAGTTGTTCATGCCATAAAACCAAGCAAGCAACCAACTCACAAATATTATCGCTTCCGGAGAGTAAACCGAATGAAATGATTTTTTTAGCTTATATGAATATGTACATTTCAAATGAATTAATAAATACAAACATTGGAATCAGAGCCAGTGTAGCGGTTTCGATCTCACTTGTGTGTCGTTAATTTTATGAATAGGCATATAAAATAAAAAATCTGGATAGTTATGAATGAATAGAGTTGAATTAGCGATTCTAGTGTTGCCCTGATGAGTCGTTTCTTTGCACAAAAGACAAAATGTCTGAATGCCACTCTGACATGCGCACTAGCGAAGCGAAAAATGGCGGGAAATGTATACGTCCATCCGGGCAGAAACTGAGACAGAATAACTATTGTTCATTATTATCAATCTTGTCTTATGTAAAACATTTAATGATTGACGAGGCTATAAAGGGGGGGGGGTAAAGGAGAGTGGGTGAGGGGAGTAAGGGCTGGAAGGAAGGAAGGGAAAAATGGAAGGAGGAGGAATGGAGGTTACATGAAAGAAAAAAAGGAGGAGAAAGGAAGTTTGTGGGGAGAAGAAAGGGGAAAAAAAGGAATATAAAGAGGGAAGGGAGAAAGAAAGAAGGAAGAGAGAGAAGGAAGAGAGAAAGAAGGATTAGAGAGGTGGAAAGAAGGGGAAAACGAAGAGAGGAGGGATGGTGGTTAATGGAAATAAAAAAAATGAGTGGAGGAACGAAGGCAAAGATGGAGAAAAGGAAGGAAGGAAGAAAAGCAAGAATGGAGAAGGAGAGGGAAGAGACTTGAGAGGGAGGGGAAAAAGAAACGAAAGGAAATAAATAATGGAGGGGGTGAAGGGACGGATGTTTAGGAAAAAAGACAAAGGAAGATGTGGAGAGAAAGAAAGAAGAGGATAGGTACGGAGAAGTTAAGGTATCGTGGACATGGAGTCAACGGCGCTTGGTTAGTGACAGTTTCTAGCTTATGATTGATCTGATGATCGTATTGGTGAGAAACTGTCACTAACCAGTTGCCGTTGACTCCATGTCCACGCTACTTTGATTTTGATATAAATGCTCTATCTATGATATTGAACATCTTTAACTTATACATGTTGCCCCCATATTATCTATAATATATATAGGCATTTTTTCATTCCTTCTCTATGCTTTAGGATAATTTTAAAGGGGTAGATTTTAGAAGTATATATATATATATATATATATATATATATATATAGGGATGAAAAATAGATGGAAATTAATCCGACAGTATGAAATTTAACATTTTTGAAAAAACAAATGATGTTATATAATTGCTGACAGAAATCTGTTTCGACCAGCTCGATAGATCGGTCACCATCAAGAGCAAGATATGAGAGAAAGACGGGAAAAAATAACCGTTAGAAGACAGGGTACAAACAAACGCTATTATTCAATGCTGGAATTTAAAAAAAAATGCGTGTTCTGTGTTAAAAATAAAATAATTTCCCGTCTTTCTCTCATATGTGCTCTTGATAATGACCGATCTATCGAACTGGTCGAAACAGATTTCTGTCAGCAATTATATTACATCATTTGTTTTTTCAAAAATATTAAATTTCATATATATATTATATATATATATATATATATATATATATATACATATATATCTTATTATAATGGAAATTGTGTGTTTGTCTGTAACCGAAACTAAATCACTATTCAAGTCACAATTCCCTTAGTTATTGACGTCACATTTACCATGAATTTGTTTTTTTTAAACCTCAATTATTGATAAAATTGTTATAGCTTATTAATACTGTTGACCATATCTACGTACTAATGCCATGTAATTGTATTTATATATACAACAACATAGCGGTTTACAGTGTGAACGAGAAGGCTAATTTGCATATTGATATTTAAAATTTGATTTTAGTAAATATATGCTTAGTATTATTGATTTCTAATTGTTTGGTTTTCTCTTAACGAATCTGAGCAAAGATCTCGGGGATAAATCTTTAAAGAAATCCATAAACAAGACGAAAGAACTGTAATGTTGTTAAATACTTCATAATCTAACTAAATAGATAAATTAAGAAAAAATAAAAGACGGGAGTGAAAGAAAATGATGGAAGAGTTAGATTTAAAGCTGTTCTATTTTTTTATTATACCCCTCAGTTGATCATTTTCTAAATAGTTTATAATATTTTATTACATCAAATCCTAAATACTTGCACCCGAAGGGTGCATATATTTGCTAGTATATATATATATATATAATATATATATATATATTATATATATATATATAATTTAGGGTAGCGTAGACATAAAGTCAACATCGCTTAGTAACGATTATTTACTGGCCTGTGCGACTTTCGCATTGTATCATCATCATCATGTCGCGCATGCAGCACGGGTATCCATGACAATCTTTCGCCAACCCTCCCTATCACTCATTACACCTGGAAGCTCATCTGCGGAGCAGCCAGCATCTTCACATAACTGGTCAATGTATGTCCTTGCTGGGCGCCCGACACTTGCATGTCCATGTGTTGGCTTCCACAGGAGAACGTCGCTTATGAGTTCATCCCTGCTTCTCCAGCAGTGTCCTGCATGCCTTGTCCGTCTCACTCGGATAGTTTGTGAGATGGGGGGCAGGTGACCGTACAGCTGTTTCCTTGTGGGGTGCTGTTTCCACGACTTATTCAAGACTGCACGCAGCATTCTTGTGCAGCTCCCATCTAGCTTATTCTCAAGACGCTTTGTCAGGGTCCAGGTGGTGCAGCCATACAGCAGCACCGACACAACCACAGCCTGGAAGAAATGTCGCTTCAGCTTGCCAGGGAGATCGGACCTCCATATGACTGATAATCTATTTGTGGCCGCCCATGCCTTCGCATTGTATACTTGGTTTAAAAATCACGCAAGCGAGCAACTGTCTGTTACCAAGCAACGATGATTTAGTCTACGCATCTCTAACTTAGATATATATGCTCTATCCCTGATATTGAGTTCTCCCTCCTCTCTCTCTCTCTCTCTCTCCTCTCTCTCCCCCTCATATATATATATATATATATATATATTAATACTTGTTTTCCTTGAATGTACGAACATTATCATCTTGTAAAACCCTCTAGTTAAAACTAAGACCGTTCAAATCGTCCAAGATGAAATGCACAAATGTAAATGATTTTATGGTGTATATATCCCCCGAATTCTCATTTCTTATGAGTGTCGACACCTCAGCTAAATAATCGACCATTTCGATTTTATTAAAAAGAAAGAACATACTACACAGAAAAATATAACAAGAAAGGAAGAAAGACTAGGCAAGATAGAGAGAGGGGGTGGGCGTGCGGCATCGGTAACGCTAATCTGTTTCAATTGAACATAATGAAAATATGAAAAGAAGTAAAGAAAGAAAAAAGTGTGTGAGAGATAGTTAAATCAAAATTATTATACTTTTTGTTGTAATAATTAAATTATAATACTGTGGTATATGCACAGGTCCTGCTAGTATATAAATGTAGTGAAGTATACACACACACACACACACACACACACACACACACACACACATATATATATATATATATATAATGATATCGAGCACTTTTTACAAATTAGCCTCTCCTAGCGGTTATATGAATATATATATATCTTATATACATATATATACATATAAATTGTTTTTTCTTTTGTCCAAATACTATACCAATAGATTATTTTTTGTTGGTACGAATATCTTGGTCTTTTCTTTTTTTCAAAAATTTTTTTCTTCCTGGTTGATGTTTGGTAGTATATTTTTACAATCAAACTCTCTGCCGGGTTTTTTTTCTCTCCGCAAGGATCTACCAACACGCTTGGTATATTAAATATATATATATATATATATATATATATATATATATATATATATATATATATATATATAGGATACATATTTATTTGTGGGTTCCACGTATGTTTCTTCCATAAATTTGATGAAAACAACATGGCCCATATATTTAACTAATGTTAATAACCCAAAGAAAATGTTGAAAAAATGTATTTACATTAAATGCCGTTGGAAATGAAAAATCAGGAAAAAATAAATAGTTGATTAGCATTATTTCGGGAAATCATTTATTTATTTCTGATGCTTCAATTCCAACGGCAATTTTAATACTTTCGTTTAATTATTAGCATTAGTTAAATATATAGGCATATAGGCCGAATCATTTCCCTCCCCCCTCTCTCTCTCTCTTACATATATATTTATATATATATATATTTATATATATATATATATATTTATATATATGGACATAATTATGATCATTGAAATAAACACGAAAAAACTATTTAGATATGAAGAATTATATTTCCAAGAGATAGATAAATACACAGAAATAGAAAATATTTGGGTAGATATGAACATATATATATATATATATATATAATATATATATTATATATATATAATATGTGTGTGTGTGTGTGTGTGTGTGTGTGTGTGTGTGTGTGTGTGTGTGTGTTGTACAGCTGATTTCTTGTGGAGAACTGCTTCAAAGAAATACGTAGCATCTTGGATTAGCCTATATCTTTTCTCTAAGCACTTCGTTCGAGTCCTAGTGGTGCAGCCGTTCAGTAGCACTAGCACGTATATGGCTAAGAAGAAATTTCGGTTTATCTTATCAGTGAGATCAGTTTCCATATGAATAAAAAGGAAAAAAGTTAAATATAAAGTCTATGTCAGTTTTCATCAAATTTAGATACATGCATATATATATATATATATATATATATATATATATATATATATATATATATATATTATATAACAGAGAGAATTAATTATGATCATACTGAAATATATATGAATAAATAATTAGATAGGAAAATTGTCATTTCCAAGTAAACATAGGTAGATAAATACGTTGAAATGGAACATATTTGAGTAGATAAGAATAGATTAAAACATATATATATATATATATATATGCTATACATGACTGGCAGATTATTACCGTCGGTTTCAAGGCATTATATGGCTTTCGTCAGATAAATCGCCTTGAAGTGATATCTCTTAATAATGGAGATTTGCTTCCGGTTTTTGTCTGTAATAAAAATTACGTCACAGCTTACGTCACATTACCCAAAATCGTCATAAC
The DNA here is from genome assembly GCA_023376005.1 of Doryteuthis pealeii. Taxonomy (NCBI): domain Eukaryota; kingdom Metazoa; phylum Mollusca; class Cephalopoda; order Myopsida; family Loliginidae; genus Doryteuthis; species Doryteuthis pealeii. The sequence continues at coordinate 54,774,469 of CM042173.1, forward strand.
ATAGAATAAATACACTCAAAATTTGAACATGCAACATTAGACAGTCCTCATGGTTTTTTAAAACAAGTTTTAATAAATACATGACTGGTATTATATATTTATATATAGTTTGTTTTATTTTAATACATATCTAAAGTTTACATTTCAAATTGTTTTATTTTTTAATCCTTTAATGAATTTGATGATTTTACTTTCTTAGGGTAAAAACTCGCTGACATTGAATTTTTAATTCCCACCCCTCAGACAATATGTTTCAAAAATCTATTTTTACATCGCCCGGAAGGTGTTTTTTTAAATTTTGTACTAGTTTAAATGAATATCCATTATAAACAGCGTTCTCGCTTTATTTCACCTCGTGAATTTCTCGTGCGTTCGGGATGTTAACATACTGTTCAGAAAGATTTTCCTTTTAAAGTGGTTTATAACCGACGGTAATAATCTGCCAGTAATGTATAGAATATAATAAATATAGCTCTTACAATTGTAATCGAGCACTATATTTTTCTTCTTCATTCAAAAAAAAAATGACTATATATATTATAATATATATATATATATATATATATATATATATACCTTTCATAATACTTTCTTTTATTGTCTCTCCTACAAATATCTCTCTCAGGCTACTTCGTTTCTGTATTATTATTCTCTCTCTCACCCTCTCTCTCTCTCTCTCTCTCTCTCTCTCTCTCTCTCTCTCTCTCTTTCACTACTTGATAATATCCTCTTATATAAGTAAGTAAAGTCGTCGGGGTGGCATAATGTAGGTATCAGTCAGACAGCGAGAGTGTCTATACACTTTTCAGTAGCGCTAGACCAAAGAGATTATTTAAGTGTCTGAGGGAGAGCGCCACACCTACCATCAGCTCTTCACTTTACCGCACAGATCCTTGTGCTACTCATACGATAAGTTCGCGAGGGCCGATATCGAACCAGAAACCTTGTTATATACAGAACATCGAAAGATACAAACTGAAATGGATATGAAAAAAACAACCAGATAGGTTGGTTGGTTGGCTGGTTGGTTGGTTTATTTTACGTCATATGTAACCTTGTTGGACAATTTAATGCCAAAGTCCGTTTTATATGGTTTCAATACTGAGAATAATTTCTAAACATTCTAACTTCAAGTTATCATCATCCGGTCCCGCTGAGAGTACGGATTCTCATCTTTGCTTATATGAGCATGCATATCTTCAATGATGATCAGTACGTTGAGCTCGGAAATGTGATGAACATGAAATCAATGTCACTTACCTACTAACGAATATCTTTGTACCTCACCCACGAACAAAGATACTCGTTAGTAAGAGAACTAAATTCTCCAATACAATAACTCATCTATGTCCTAAAGAGGTCAAAGTGACCGAAAGGTTATGGAGTTGACATTAACACCAACAATAAATATTCATCTCATTGTAACATCCCATGTTTGTCTATATTCCTCCAACTTACACACACACTCACACACACACAACACACACACACACATATATATTATATATACATCAGTCGGTAGAGCGTTCGGCTAGAAACCACAAGGTTCCTGGTTCGATACCGGTCCCGCCAACTCAGCGTATGAGTAGCACAGGGATATGTGCGGTAAAGTAAGGAGCTGATGGTAGGTGTGGCGCTCTACCTCAGATGCTAAAACAATCTCCTTGGTCTAGCGCTATTGAAAAGGGGATAGACTCCATCGCTGACTGGCTGATACCGACTGTAGGCCGCCCCGTCGACTTTACTTTACTTTTATATATATATATTGGGTGCAGCATAAGTAACGCCCTTTTTAATTTCATATCTTATGGGATAAGATTTAGGGAATGGTTAAATGAAAATTTTGAAGGTAGATTGAGATGACAAAGAGGACCAATTGAATGGCCATCACGTTCACCAGACCTAACATCCCCGGACTTTTTTTTGTGGGGTGTATTGAAAGATGAGGTTTACAATCTTAAGCCGAAAACAATTCCAGAAGTACAGAATGCAATTTCAGATAAATTTCATGAAATTACCATTGAAATGTATCAAAATGTTTGTAAAAGTGTTGCTGGTAGAGTTCAGAATTGTATGGAACATGAAGAGGAACTAAATTCTAAAACTTTATATCTTTTGTAACTTTTTTTTTCTTAAATTTGGTTTGATTTCATTTGTATTGAACATTATTAAACCGAACAAGCATTATATCAATTTTGTTAATATATCATATTAATCCATTAACCTGTGGCAATACATTCATGTTCGAAAAAATATAGGATAATCAAAAAGATTTCGATTTTGTTCCACTTAAACAACCTGAATATATTTATATATCTATAACTATATCTATCTATCTATCTATCTATCTATCTCTCTCTCGCTCTCTCTCTCTCTCTCTCTATATATATATATATATATATATATAGATGTAGATGTAGATATAGATATAGATATAAACACAAGGAGCGATGATTAAATTATTGTTATTCTAAATCAGTTATTTCGCGTATGGTAACCTTACCTTTGAGATTACCCTTGTATTCAATGTCTAACTTTTAACGTCGGGATATTGAAAGTATTCTTGTATCTAAGTAGGTTTGGTCTGGACTCTGTAGCTGACTTTTTCGAACACTGAGATCGCATCTATGACCTCAGCAGACTACACCCCTTGTTGACTAGCATGATGAGCTAAGAGGTTTTGACATTTGGTTTGGGTTCGAATCCTGCTAATCTTTCAGTTGATATTTTCGTTAGATCATCAATAGGCGAGTAGCTGTAGTTTACAGACTGAAAGATTCGATTCTGGTCGTTGACCTACGAGGTCAGCGTCAGGTGAAGAGCACCGTTACCATATTTCAGTTTTAAGATACAAGATAAACTTAGATCACTCAAGTTTCTTATTTTATCTCGCTTCATCTCATAATATAAATACTGTAATATTGCTTTATATTTTTGCGCGCAGTGTTACGGTTATCGACTTCAGAAATAAAATCATAGACAACACTTTATGTGTTCATTTTGCGCTAATGCCCATTGGAAATGTATGAAACAATCTATCCACCCTGTTATCGGTGAATAATAGGATTGACTAGGTTCTTTAGCTTGGGTAAGGTAAACAGTCTAGGAGAAGGATAACCCCGAATTGAAACCAGTTTTACAATGTTTCAAAATTAACCTTCTATCATATCCTGTCCGTGGGGATGAGGGGTTGTATAAATAAACTTTTGTGTGTAGAGTTTTATTGTTGATTGCGACGATTTTATTGGTAAATTATATATACTAGTACAAAATAAAAAAACACCCCCCGGGTGATGTAAAAATAGATTTTTGAAACGTATCGCCTGAGAGTTGGGAGTAAAAGAGTCAATGTCAGCGAGTTTGTA
>CM042173.1:54782833-54797833 GCA_023376005.1 Doryteuthis pealeii
ACCAACCCCCCGCACGAGCAGGATGTGACACAATGTCAATTTCTTAAGCGGAGTTCAACAGATTTGAACTCAGAGTTTTCCTTCTCCTAGACCAGTTGCCTAACCAAGGTTAAAGAGCCCAGGCTGCCCTATATTTATCCATAGCTGGAGGGAGAGTAGGATTCATATCTTTCCCAAGGGTATTAGAACTAAGTGAAATGCAATTACCACATCCAGGATTTGAACTTGGGGCGACGAGTCCATTTCCCATGACTTTAACCATTACAGCCTTTTCTTTATAAGAAACTAGAAGCGGCTACCCGGCGTTGCCTAAGTAGAGGAGGGGGTAACAAGCTAGTTTCGCAGATCCATTATTGTTGAATCACGGGTTGGATCATCGCAGGAGGCCCCATTAAAATCCTTATGTGAAAGACCATGCCTTGATCTAGCCACTCTGAAAAGAAAAAATAATGTCTCCTATTTAAAATACTAAATGCAAAAAAAACCCAACAAAAAACCAAAAAAACAAAACAAAAAAAAACAAACAAAAAACAAACATGTTAGTTGAATTTTATTTTTTTTAATTATCTTCACAAATATAAATCAAATCTTCATTATTTCTGCTCAAAAACCAAGCCCTGGTGATATTTAATGTGTATATATATTTACTTTGTCGTTAATTGTTTTATTTTCGAAGTTTTCCCTGGACATACAGATATACACAACTGCCCTTTATTTATGTATAGATGGTAATATTGTTAAAGCGTTAATAATTACATTTGAAAGAATATAGTTCATAGCATTTTTGTTTTGTTTTATGAGGTAAGATCGTTGTGTGTTTAGGATTTTGATCGGTTTTGACTCATGTTCGCTGGTTATTGCTATTTCCTCTACTTAAAAACCAATTATATGTGGATTTTATTTTTTATGGTTTAACAGGCTGAGAAGGAATTAAGGAAGAGAAAAGACAAAATGTATTTCTAGAGTTTAAGTCTTTTATTCGTAGATTCACAACCATTTCTTGAAGAGGAGATATTCTGCGGAGTCAGTTAATAGCGTGTGCATTAACTGACTTTCCCATTCTAAAAGAAAAAGATTCCTTTTTTGGCACCAGGAAGGGGCATTTTCCTGTGCATGCCCAGAGGGCTCTTCCTGTGTGAGGGCTTCTGTAAGATTGTTATTTTTTAGTTTCTTATTTTATTTTGATTTTATTTTAATCTCCACTATTTTAAGGAGACAATGAAATTAGGTAAAAAATACCACCAGTAAAAATTGTTCAACCGAAGAAATAGGAAAAAATGTCACAATAAAAATAAGTTTATCAACTTAAAAATCGTGTAGGAATATTGTTCAGACACAAAAATACTTGCTAAAGCATAGTTTTTATAATTCGCCAAAATCGGCTAATTATCCGGTTTTAATACAATTTTCGATACAAATGCAGAATAGTACGCAAGAGATAATATCATTATATTACGTTTAAAAAGCATTACATTTCATGGAAATGCCTAAAACCTTTGAGACGCGAAGATTAGGTTTAGGGTTATTAAGTTTAGGTTAATATTAGGATTAGTCTACTTCGGGAGTTTCGGTAATCTAATGCTATTTATATGCAAAATGTGATTCTGGTGTTATCATCTCTTGCGCGCTATTCTGCATTTGTACTCAATTTTCGGTATTTAAAGCAATAACAGATGAGTTTTTTTTTAAAAGGACATTTTTGTCAAAATTTTATAGACATGTTTGCTTCTTATTGTTGTCAAGCGTTAACACACTCTCAATCAATTTAAAACGGATTAGAAAATATTTTTCCAAGTATTAACCCATTTTTCTGTGAAACAACTGTCTTTGTCAAACATTTCTTTCTCTAAAAAGCCGGTATTCCAATTTAGAAAAAAAAATTAACACAAAAACATGTATTATTACGCTTTTGGATCGCCATATTTTAGAAATAAAAATTCGTTGATATTATCGAGAGTAAACATTTTGGAGACAAAAATGACTTTAACATCGCTCAAATTACAGTTCTGAATACTGAAACTTGGTTTTCTTTTCTTTTTGCTTTTACATAGAAATCTAATATCTATTCTATAGTTACAAAATGAAAACAAACATTGTACATCTCTATTATTATTTTCGTCTGAAAGGTTTAATACTTTTGTTTACTATGAAGATCAATTGATTTTCTATAAACATCCTTCTTCTGGATCAATATATAAAACACACACACACACACACACACACACACACACACACATATATATATATATATGTGTGTGTGTGTGTGTGTGTATAATTCGTCTCTATCTTTAGATTTGGTAGACAATTAAGGTGCCATTTACTAAGTTTAGCTGAAATTGGCATAAGGCCAGCAGTATAGTGCGCCCAGTGAAAATCAAATTAAATAAAGAGGGTGTGACAGCTTAGCTCGCTAATTCTTACATCCCTTAAGACACCCAGCCAAATAGACTGTTGCCTTTTAGCAAGATTAGTTTGGAACAAGTTGGTTGGTTGGATTTTATGGCATGAGCCTTGGGTTATTTTATGCCGGAGATGTTTTTGTTTTATTCATTCTTGTTGGTTATTTGGATTTTTTAAAACACATTTATTTAAAACTCATTTTTTTAAATTTATTTAACCCATAGATGAAACCCTAACAGGTACTACCAGTCCGGGTCAGAGTGGACATTGGAATAATGACAACGATAGTGTACACACACTTCCCAGAACTCACCTCGAGATGCGGTTTAGCACCATACTCAGCAAATTAAGATCGGCAGCAATCGCCTTCTAACACATATATCAGAACAATCATAGATGCTAGGTACTGGACGGGACCAGCCGATTAATTGGGGGGGGTTCCTCCACCGCCTGTCTAGTTAAAGTAAGTGGAGTGTTGCATGTCATAGACTCCACAGCCACCAGAATTCTGTCGTAAAGCATCACGGTCACTAACTACGGTCAACAGGTGCAGTCGGCGTATTCCACAGCCCCATAAGCCAGTACATTGTAAAAGTATATATATACATATATTCTTACTTCACTGGCTTGGTCATGCTACGAGGATGACAGAGGCCGCATTCTCAAAGATTCACTGTATCTTGAATTAGCAGAAAGCTCCCGACTGGCTGGTAGACCACGCCTATGCTTCACAATCATCTGTAAGAAAGACATAAAGACATACCACAATAACACCAGCACATGGAGATCTGTGCAGATATCCCAGTAGTCTGGCGCCTCTCTGTCAAACAAGGTATAAAAAAGAGTGAAACGGAGAGAAAATTATCCCCACAGCAAAGAGAACTTGAAGGAAGGAGAGACAACAACAGCCACAGGAAGCATTACTGTTTGTGTGCACTTAGTGTACCAGAGACTGTCATTCAAAAATTGACCTGCTCAGCCACTCACGCGAATGCAGATACAACTTTTTTGACACTACGTCACTAGTAGATGGAAGGATGCCTATATACAATTTTATTTTTACTTATAGACGTGTTGAAATTATATTTCTATATTTCACTTTTCCAATTTATCTCTGTCTCTTTCTCTATATATATATATATATATATATATATATATATATATATATTTATCTCCACCCACATTCTATATGGGTATATAATTGTCTCGTCATCTTTCTCTAATGTTGTCTCTCTAAGTGTTCGTATATGTATATTTTTATATATATCGTTTCTCATTTCAGAAAGTCTTGTTGGATTTGATTTTTTGCTATATCGTTTCTGCATTAAAGAATTACATTTCTATTTTCAAGTGTCTATTACGTAGAAAACCTTTCTTGTGTAAGACAAAACGGTAGCGTCATGTCGCGCAATTTTATCCATGAAACCCTCCCTATCACTCATCGAAGCATGTATCTTTACATATCACGTTAGCATGTCCATGTGTTGGCCTCCACCGAGCTCATCCCTACTTCTCCAGCAGTGCCCCGCATGCCTAGCCCTCCTTACTCTCATTGCTGTCCACGACTATTTAGGACTGCTCGCAGCAAGCTCCCATCTAGCTTATTCTCAAGGCGCTTCGTTAGGGTCCAGGCGGTACAGCCATACAGCAGTACCGATATGACCACAGCCTGGAAGAATCGTCTCTTTATATCGGATTTCCATACTGATAGTTTATGGCCAACCATGCCTTTCCTATATATATATATATATATATATATAATATATATATATATATTCGAGGGTGAGTCAAAAAGTAATGCCAAGGATATCTTTATAGTATAGACTTATCTGTGTTCGGGTGGGGAATGACGGCATTCCTTTCGGGGGTTCCTCAGGACTAACCCCATCACTTTTAGCCAACGGGAATAAGTGTACAGGGGAGCATAAATGTATATCACCCCCCACACACACATACACACACACGCGCGCGCACGCACATACACACAGTCAGGTATCTAAGCTATATATATATCTTACTCCTATCCGCCCTGTCGGCTGGGGCGTTAGAATGCACCGACTGCACCCCTGCAGAGGGGTAAGACTCCCCCAATGAGGCCACCTGTTGGCCGTGGGTGGCGACCCGTGATGTTTAAGGATAGAGCCCAGGTGGATGAGGAGTTCATGACATGCAATACTCCACTTTGGCCCTATCTTGGGCTAGACGGGCGGTCGGAGAGGCCCCCTTCAATCAATCGGCTGGTCACGTCAAGCCCTAGCACCTATATGATTTTCCCAACCCTATTGCCCTTATGGCAAGACCCAACCCCTTTTTATCATATAGGTGCTAGAAGGCGGTGGCTGCGGGTCTATATGTCCTGGGAATGACGTTAAACTCTATCTGATTGTGAGGTTCCAGTTTTGGAGGTTTAGGGAATGTGGAGCACCACTTCATCACCATTGCTCCCTGGTCCACTCTGACCCGGAGTGTAGTACCTGTTAGGGTCCCATCTATGGGTTAAATAGAAAAATGTATTCATAAAAAATTGTATTATCCATTAAGAATTGATTTATTTCAAAACTTTATCGGCATTAAATGACCCACTGAGGTTGATATGCCGTAAAACAAAACAAACCAAACCAAACCCTAATCCTATATATAAATATATATATATAGGAGATTCGGTCTCAATTTACCGGAAGTTCTAATACAAGGACTTCAGAGTGTTTGGGTGTTAATCTGAGGACGCTGTGGAGGATTCGAAATGGGTTGGGTGAGTCCAGTGGTACTGACGAAAGTACGGCAGCTCAGAAAACTCATTCTGATCGTTCTGACAAGAAAAGAATTCCCGAATTTCTTGGTGAGATCCGCGCCATGATTGACAACGATCCCAGTGTTGGGAGGCAAAATGAGTGACTCCCCTTGTCACAGGATTTGAGGGACTCTCCTACGCCACGAATGCATTTTGATCACGCGATAAGGCGAACACTAGAATCATCATTTTTTATTACCACGACTTGAGAAGCGACTGACCTAGTCATTCGCTCTTCAGCAGCGACGCACTGTGATGCACATGGTGCCTGTGTTTGTTTTAAGACCTGAGAAATAGTAAGTGGTTTCAACCTATTTGTTGTTTGGACTTTTCTTCATGTTTCTTGAACATATTGTAACTCTTAGTTCCTTCTTTGTATGTTGTAAAAATTAAATGTCATATAGACGTTTTTTCCTACCGAATATTCTGTGTTAGGTTACTCTCTTTTTGATAACCTAATGCATTATAAAATCAAATGTTAGCTACAAGTTAACATCTCGCTAATTCTTATAACAAGTAAAGGAAAGTCTATTAATAATGGAGATTCGCTTCCGGTTTTTGTCTGTAACAAAAACTACGTCACTGCCTATGTCACACTACCTAAAATCGTAATGAAAGAATAAAAACACTCAAAATGTGTGCATGCAATGTTATACAGTCCTCATTGTTTTTTTAAACAAGTTTTAATAAATACATACCTGGTATTATCTATCTATATATAGTTTGTTTATTTTAATATATATTTATAGTTATCAGTCAATTTTTTTTTTTTACTCCTTTTAATAAATTTGATGATTTTACTTTACTTATGATTCAAACTATCTGATATTAAATTTTCAACTCCCATCCCCTCAGGCAATATATATTTTACGTCACCCAGAGGGCGTTTTTTATTTTGGTAGTATTTAATTATGGATATAAATCAATCATGGAATACACAAGATTTACAGAGTTTGAACGATTACAATAGAGAAGAACCCCTTTTTGAAGGGATCTTACTCCTCTAGAGGGGATACATTGAGTATTTTCAAAGCCTGCAAACGGCACAAATAATACGAGGTAATTCTGCCTCCTAGCACATATGATAAAAAAGGTTTGGGGGTTTGCCATAAGTGCAATACAATTATAACAATCATATGTGACCGGCCAATTGATTCAAAGGGACCTCTCCAGTCTTATAGGTTGTAGAAATTAAATGTTATATAGTATTAATTGACTTGTCTTTTTTTTCCCTATCGCATATTCAGTCTTAGGTTATTCTCTTTTAGATAACCTAATACATTATAAGAACCAAATGTTAGCTACGACTTAACACCTCGCTAATTCTTATACGTTCAAGTCGGTCAGGTCCATAGCCAATGACGTGGGAGTGTCTGAGTTTCTCATCTGGCACCTTACTTTTCTTGTTCATTTAAAAAATGACATTAGCTAAGAACAAGACAAGAAATGTGTGTGAAACGTATTCTTAAGTCGTTGTTTTCATGAAGTTTTTTGAATTCCAAATCTCGTCTATTTTTTCATGTTTATTTCCTTTGGTTCGAAAAACAACAGCACATTCACTTTTTAATATATTCTTCGTCTCTTAATCTTGAAGCATACACGAAATCCTCACAACTGTGCATATATATATATATATATATATATATATATATATATATATATATAATATATATATATATAACCACTGTGTATGGTTTCTTTCTTTTCCTACGTGTATGTACGCTGTAGACGCGTCTGCGCTTACACAAAACACATTTACATATGAAAATATCCAAATGGTCGATGGGTACTGTTACACAATTTCAAAACAACAAGGCATAACACTTCTTTTCAATTCCAAAAAAATGTTTTTGCTGTCTGATTATGCTCTGTTTAGACCAGTATGAAAGCAAATGGTTGCAGATAAGTCTGTATGTAATCAAATGTATATACCAAAGCACAAACACACACACACACACACACACATATATATATATAGAGAGAGAGAGAGAGAGAGAGAGAGGGAGAGAGAGAGAGAGAGAGAGGAGTGAGATCATACACCATTTATTTCTGTTTCCAAATTAATATAGGAATATTATTTTTGCACTTCGCTTTCTGGGCATGTTATGAAGATATGTCTTGTTTAATACGTCCAAACAAGAGAGAGGGACAGAGAGAGAGAGAGAGAGAGAGAGAGAGAGAGAGAGAAGAGAGGGGGAAGAGGGAGAGAGGGGGAAGAGAGAGGGGGAAGAGAGGGGAGAGAGATAGGGGGTTGGAGATGAACACACATTCACCTACAAACACACAAACATATTCAAACATGTATGCATCAATACACACAAACGCCCACAAAACGCCCACGCAGAGACAGCAACAGACGCCCAATAATTTCGTATTACTTTTGAACTCATTAATTTTTCTTCAACTTCGGCAATTTTCCATTAGGAATTGATTATATATAATACAATTCATCCCTAATTTTCCATGAATATGAAAGTACGATGTTACCAATAGAAAGACAAACAGTTTAACGGCATTTCAACTCCTCATGGTGTAATGCCAAAATGTGATTCGTTTATAAATATATAACTATATATTACAATGCTCCAACCCAGCACGATGAACCCACCCGCTGCCAGTGTTGAATAGCAAATGAATTTTCTTGGTGTGGGTAAAAGAGAAAAAATATCATTTTTGGCAGAGAAAAATTTAGTTCTGAAGAAAATTATAAGTTTATGATTTAAAAAAAAAAGATTTTATTCAAAATAAGTGTTTCTATTTTAGTTTGTCTCGATGTATTTTATTATTGGCTTTTTGTAAATCTTTTTTTGTTTTATGGAGATTTTTCATCGTACAAACCCACACTGCTCAATTTCACTTTTTGTTTTTGCTGAATCAGGAAATTTGAGATTTTATTTCTATTTTGGTTGGTTTGATTTAATGACATTTCAACACTTGTTGGGTCATTTTATGCCGAAGACATTGTTTTATTCAATCTTGATGGGTGTTGGATTTTTAAAACTCAATTTTAAAACACATTTTAAATCATTTTTTCTATGTAACTCATAGATGGACACTAACAGGCACTACCACTCCAGGTCAGAGTGGAATTGAGAATAATGGTGATGAAGGGGTACTCCACACTCCTAAGAGTTTCAGAATCGGAACCTCACCACTAGATCCAGTTTAACATCATACCTAGAACACTAAGAACCTCATTCACCGTCTTCTAGCAAATATATGATAGGATAGGATTTTCTATAAGGGCAATAAGGTTGGGATAATATCACAAGTGCAAGGACCTGGCGTGACCAGGCGATTGATCGGTGGGGGCCTCTACGACCCCCCTCCAGCCGAAGTAAGGACTAAAGTGGAGTGTTGCACATTATGGACTGCTCAGTCACCAGGAATACCTCCTTAAGCATCATAGCTCGCTACTCACGACCAACGATAGGCCCCACAAACAGAGAGAGAGAGAGAGAGAGAGAGAGAGAGAGAGAGAGAGAGAGAGAGAGAGAGAGAGAGAGAGAGAGTTAAATCAAAAATTATTATACTTTTTAATTATTGAAATATTTGCATATTTTGAACTATACGCTTGTTCGTTAATCTTCCGACCGTTATCATCTTGTAACAAACCCTCTGGTAAATAATCGACTGAGGTGAAATGCAAGTTAAATCAAGATTATCAAACTTTTCATAAATTGAACCAATAGCTCTTAAGTAAACATATCTAGTGTTGTAATAATTATATTATCATACTGAGGTATATCCACAGGCTCTGATAGTATGTATATAATTACCAACGCCCCCCCCCCCACACGAGCAGGATGTAACACAAGGTCAATTTTTAAGGGGAGTTTAACTAGTTTGAATTCATAGTTTTCCTTCTCCTGGACAGGTTGCCTAACTGATGTTAGGTTAGTATTTACACATGAAGGGAGAATAGTTGGATGCATACCTTTCGCAGGGTTTGAACTCGGATCACCTAGTCAGTATCTTAGGACGAAACCCATCACTCAACGCGCATCTATAAATGATTTAATATGTATGTATAGGAAGTTTACTTATTTGTGGACGGCTTCATATATACATATTCCTGTATTTTTGCTTTTGAATGTTGCCATGACAACCAAATATCCGTCATATCCCATTGTCAAAACTTGAAAGGTAACAACGGGAATCTGTCATTGGGAAATTTCGTTTGTAAGCTTTTCAATCACCTGCTGTTTTATATTACACACCTATGGCAACTTACGGCGCCTCTACTGAATAATAATCACATGATACAATTTGGTTGTTAGCCAGTAAAAGGCGTTTATTCTGTTATTGGTCAGACAGTCACTTCGTTTTAATATTAAGTTTTTGGTCGGTCGACATTTGCGTCTTTATTCAATGGTGAAACTCCATAGCGACTTCCAAGAAAACACAACAGAAAAAGAAAATGAAAAAATAAAGACAATAGTTTTTCCGTTAAGATAGAGACAGTAATACGAAACATTGGTAATCTCAGAATTAGAGAAAGTTTATTAATAGCCAAATTAGGTCCTAGTATAAACAATAGATTAGAGCTAAACACTGAATACATAATTAATTAAAATACACGTTCCTCACAGTATATAGTACATAGTATGTACATTTCATTATACATATATCAAATGAATATTACATAAATATATATACAGATGAAAATAATTAAAAAAAAAAAAAAAATTGAAATTGAATGAACGGCTATGTCTATCACGGCTTTGCGCGTGACGTTTAAAAAAAAAGAACACCACGAGACGCGTGTTTATAACATAAAAAAAATAACGACCAAAAAAAACAAAAAAAAACGCGTCCATTTCCGAAAATCGTCTCTGAAATAAAGTTCTACTTTGAAATCGATAAGACAAAAAATAACATCTTTTTGTTTTTATTTTTTACTTGCATTGTAATGGCTTTCAAATTAATACATTATAATATATATATATATATATATATATATATATATATATATATATATATATATGTGTGTGTGTGTGTGTGTGTGTTTGTGTGTGTGTGTGGGTTGAGCTCACTGGAAATGTAATTTTCTGATCGCTAATTAAGCAAAACTTGCATAGCTCTCCATGATACGGATAGAGCACTCCCTAGTGGCATAGTATGTTTATAACAGTAAAATTCAAATTTAAAAAGTGGTTGTGTAGATGGCGTGGTGGTCCAATCTGTGACTGATGACAATTCGGTCTGGTTTCAAATCTAGCATGAAGTAGCCTGTCTTGTCTAGCCACACTGATGAGCCATGAAACGGCGAAACAGGACTGTATGTGAATGACAATATATATATATATATATATATATATATATATATATATTTGCACCCTGTAGCGTTATGGTTAAGTAGCCAGTCCCCAGAAATTCAACTGAGACGAACAAGACAATCTGGACACTGTTGGAGATGTAAGGACGGAATCTCTGTCGACTGGGGCTGTAGAATACGCCGACTACATGTTTGTAATTGGTAAATTACTAGTAAAATAAATTTTCTCTCTCAGTCAACCCCCGTCTGTCTGTATATATATATATATATATATATATATATATATATATATATATATATATAAAGCAAACTACAGACACGTGTTTCGAGGTATCACCTCTCATCAGTGCAGTTATACCATTTTTACCTCTGGCCGGGTTCGAGACCCGAACGAACTTACGCTCGCCGAACCTTCTTACCCATACGGCCACAATCAGCTGCCAAGTATAGCAGGCTATTTAATCGCTATATTTCTAAGCGGAATTGAATTCACTAAGAGTTCTCAAACTTTGTAAACAAAGTGAGATTTGGCTTAACGCCGAATACGGTGAATTTGCAATTAAATTCCTCCTAAATAGAGTGCTCAACTGAAATTAGGAGCGTATAATGTATATATATATATATATATATATATATATATATATATATATATATATATAAATGTGTGTGTGTATGTGGTTGAGAATAGAGGAAAAATGTGAACAAAAACAGTACGAACAAGCAGTAGATGTAGTGGAATATTTCGTTTCACGTTGAGTGAAACATCTTCAGCCTTTATTTGAAAGATTGGTACAACATACAATTGCATATATAGTGAAGAAGGTGAATGGGTGAGGGGTGAGGCACTGCTGGGTAATGGTTTTTGTAGGGTCAGTGGATTGATGTAGAGGAGGAACTTGACCAAGTGATGAGGTCAGATGAGTGGATATGCGTTAGGGGAAATTTGATAGAGGGGTCATAGAGTGCAGAGAAGGTAGATCGTTTGGAAGTGAGGAAGATGTAGGTCACCATTCTTTAGTTGGGAAAGAAAAATTATTTTAGAGTTTTTTTTGGGGGGGCGGGGATATTTTTGTTGGGACTTCTGTTTTATCCGTTTTCAAATTTGATATATGATCGTAAATTAGTAGACCAATTGATATACCGAAGCAGTGATATCTCATCTATTGAAAGCAATGTTAATATATGCATGGTGTTAAATATTAAATAGTGTAGCCTATTCATTTTGTAATGTAGTGTAAATAACTTGAATTTGAAAATACAATAAGACTTATAAAGTATGATAGACAGCATTTTACGCTTGACTGACATGTGACATGATATCCTTATTGGTTGAGAATGTCACGTGACATGTCAGGTGAAAATCTCGGTAAGTGTAATCTAAAGCCGGACATTTAACACCTAATTTTTCCGATACAGGTATCATTGGGGGAACGAGAAGAGTTGACATTGGTGCGTTTATTTCATTTTTCGTTCCCCAATGATACTTGCATTGGAAAAAAATTGTCTGAAAATTTTCAGCTTGGGGTTACCCTTACGCCCCTTTTTAATCTGAACCATGGTCAATCTTTTCGTTTTAAGGTTGAACATTTGACCTAATTATCTTTTTTTAAATCAAAAAGTAAAAAAGTAAAGTTGACGGGGTGGTTTTAAGTCGGTATCAGCCAGACAGCGAGGGAGTCAATCCCCTTTTCAACAGCATTAGACCAAGGAGATTGTTTTGGCGTCTGAGCTGGAGCGCCACACCTAACATCAGCTCCTCGCTTTACTGCACATATCCCTGTGCTACTCGTACGTTGTTGGCGAGGATCGGTATCGAACCCAGAACCTAGTGTTTCCTAGTCTGAGGCTCTACCGACTGAGTTAAACCGGCCTCTCTCTCTCTCTCTCTCTCTCTCTCTCTCTCTATATATATATATATATATATATATATATATGCATGCACGGACTGCAATCAACAAATTAGCTATCATACGGAAATTGGATCTCCCGGATAAGAACTCTACCAAACTGTAGCTGTATGAGTGCTACTGTATGGCTGCACCACTTAGACTCTAATGAAACGCTTTGAGAAAAAGCTAGATAGGAACTACACAAGGATACTGCATTCTGTCTTGATTAAAGCAGCAACCCACAACAAAAAAAACCCAAACAGAACAGACACCTACTTCCTATCACTCAAACATAAGACGAACAAGACATGTTGGAGAAGCAAGGATGAACTCATAAGTGACAATCTCCTGTAGACACCTTTATGTGTACACACTAGTGTAGACTGACCAGCAAAAAACTATATCAATCAGCACTGTGCGAATACTGGGTGTTGTGTGGAAGACCTGACAGGAGCGATGACCGATAAGGAGGGGTTTCTAGAGAGAATCATGGGAAACTGTGTCAGTATGACCTGATGGTGATGATATATGATATAATTAACCTGTTTGTTTGTTTTACCGCATATCAACCTCAGTGGCTCATTTAATGCCGACAAAGTTTTGAAATAAATTCATTCTTGATGAATACTCAATTTTTTTATAAACTCATGTATTTCTATTCAACCCAGAGATGGGACCCTAACAGGTACTACCACTCCGATTCAGAGCAGACAAGGGAGCAATGGTGATGGAAGATTGCTCCACATTCCCAAGACCTCCAGAACTGGAACTTCACAATTGGATAGAGTTTAATGTCATAGCCAGGACATGAACACTGCCTTCTATCATACATATGATAAAAGGGGTTGGGGGTTTCCGTAAGGGTTTAAGTTGGTAATCTCACCCAACGCCTTCGTTCGAAAGAATTAATTTGTAAAAACAAACCACATCAAACATAACTATTTCTGTTTCTTTTTATCATTTTTTTTTACCGGGTTCTTAGAACATCGAACTGATTTCTGCATCTCGTTTTGCAGTTGTTTTCTTTTATACATATCGCAAATATCAAACGAGAAAGCTTCATTGATTCTTTTCTTCTTCTTTTGCTGATATTCTTTATGTAGGCTGTGAAAAAAAGACCCGACGTATCATTCATTGTTTCATATCAGTATATAAAGAAACATTGATTTATTTGCCAACCACAATCTACTTGATAGTCAGTTGCCAAGTTTGTATAACTTCTTGATATTGCCCCGAGCAATTCATAAAAATAAAGAAAAAAAGATAACTGCTTTCTGTCGCGTCCGTAAATTGAACACACAGACAGGAAATGCGCATTACACACACACACACACACACACACACACACACACATATATATATATATATATATATATATATATATATAATTTTAAAAAATAATTGAAAAAAAAGGAAATGAACAGACACACAGACATAAGCGCGCATGCATACACTTACACACAAACACACATATAAACAAGCCCATCCCCCCCACCACAAGCACACAGAATTTGGAATACATGAGACAGAACAAATGAACAACCACTAGCAACAAATTCGGTTCTAGTAATCTTCTGTAGAAGGGATTTTTATCCCGTAATATTACGAATTGAGAATAAATCACAGGTTAACAAACAACACCACAGTTCCCTTCTTTTTTTCTTTACACTTGCATTGTGATAGCCTTCACAACAAACCAATATATATATATATATATATATATATATATATATATATATATATATATATACACTCCGCATAAGCAGGATGCGGCACAAGGTCAATTTCTTAAGCGGAGTTTAACAGGTTTGAATTCAGAATTTTTCCATTGGTCGGAGTGAGTCTTACACCTTAGCAGAGGTGCAGTCGGCTTATTCTACAGACCCAATCGACAGGACTAGGCAAAGAAATGACACACTGTGAGAATCGTACTAGCTAACCGTTACCACACGAGATGCCTGACACACCTAATCAGTTAGTTTATTGTTGGCGTATAATGCGCATGTAATGGTTAGAGTTGAAGGAAATGGACTCATCGACGCGTGTTCGAATCCAATACGAGGCTGTTTGCATTTCACGTGCCTTTGATTTTATGGACACGCTAACCTACCTTATATATATATATATATATATATATATATATATATATATATATATATATATAATATATTTCTGAGAGAGATACGTCTGCATGAAAGACATAAAAATGTGTGCAGAAAACAGAGCAGTCTGTCGTCTCACCGTCAAAGAAAGCATGAAAAGGATTGAAACAGGAAAATAGTGTAGCATAATTGGCGCGCCCTACCCGGGAACACTATATTTGTGGCCTTGTGCCAGACACAGAGAAACCTTAATAGGATGTAGCATGATTCTCAGACCTTACAGGAGTGGGCAATCAAGAGGATAATGGAATTCTTATTATCACCTGTGATTGGGTCGAGAGCCAGGAAGTCTTGGATTTTGCTATTAAAATTGATTTTAATCGGTTTGTCAGAAGAAAGGATGGTTGACCCGTTGACCTCTTAGGTGACACATGCGATTTGGTAGAACAGTTAGAACCTTTGAAAAGTTCCACGACATTCTAGAAAGTTCCTCACCCATTTCTATATAATGAGGGAACCTTAGATTTTGGGACAGTTGGG
>CM042173.1:54800333-54831331 GCA_023376005.1 Doryteuthis pealeii
CGAGATGTTCGAAAAAAGAACTCAGAAATGCGTAAATAAATACGAGGGTCATTCAATAAATAAGAGTATTTTTTCAGCCACCTGGATTCCGTCCTTAAGCATGATGGGTTGCACTCCACGGCCAACAAGTGGCACCATTGAGGAAAAGAATATATGTTTGTTGAATGTACGTTCCAAGCGAAAAGGGTCTTTGCAGAACATAGAATCAAAGACATCAATCATTATTTAGAAAGGCCACAGGTACGTAGAATGCCTCTGAGAAGCAAAATCCCTTGTGCTGTTGATAAAAAAAAACGACGATTAAACTTTGATGGTAGAACCTATTTATACTAAAAAATTTGGTTTGAGAAACTGTCAGTAACAAAGAGTCATTAAATCTTGGTGACTGTCCATGGGATGCAAAACTCCACTTTGGCCTTTACTTGACGCACGGTCTGAGAGGCCTCCTCGAATTCATTGGCAAGACACACCAAGTCATAGCATCGATATAATTATCCCAACTCTATTGTTCTTGTGGTAAAAAAGACGCTAAAAGACGGTGGCTGAGGGTCTTCATGTTCTGGGAATGACGTTGAACTGATGATGAGGTTCCAGTTTTAGAAGTTTGGGGAATGTGGAGCACCCATTCATCACCATTGCTCCCTGCCACCCCTGACCTGGAGTAGTACCTGTTAGGGTCATATCTATTTTCCCAACCCTATTGCTCTCATGGCAAAATCCCAAACTTTTCATCATAGATGTGCTAGAAGGCGGTGACTGAGGGTCTTGGTACTCTGTGTATGACGCTAAACTGTATCTAATGGTGAAGTTCTAATTCTCGAACTCTGAAGGATGTGGAGCACCCCTTTATCGCACATTACTCTCAGGTATACTCTGACCCAAACTGGTAATACGTGTTATTGTTCCGTATTGGGTTAAATAGGAAAATCAGTATGAAAATAAATGTTTTAAAAATTGATCTTAAATTTAAAAAAAATGTAGAATACCCATCAGGAATAAATAAAACAACACGTCTTCTGCATAAAATAACCCAAGAAGGGTTGACATGCCGTAAAACCCAACCAACTACCCTCCTAAATAATAAAAATAAAAAACATTTTTTTCCTTAATGACATTGTTTTGTTTTATTTTTTCTATGTTTTCTATATTTTTCGTTTTCTTATGGGGAGGGGGGGCTGATATCAAACTCCATAATTGGATAGAACATTGTAGGCCATCAAGATCGGCAAATCAATGCATAATTTACAAGCGATATTATTACAGTGTGAAAATTAATAACGAGCGTTTATAGTATCCATTTATTCTCAGTAATGACAAATTCCGATTATTGAGAGGCTGATACTCTTACAATATACTCTTACGATAACACTGATGCTCAATCACGTGACCCATTTAGGAAAATAAGGTTTATGAATAATTTTGTTGTTGCTCTCTCTTTCTCTCTCTCTCTCTCTCTCTCTCTCTCACACACACACACACACACACACATACACAGTTTCTCTTTCTCTCTCACACAGTTTCTCTCTCTCTAACACACACACAGTTTCTCTCTCTCTCTCTCTCTCTCATAGCTTCTCTCTCTCTCTCCCCGCTGTCTCTATTGATTAATGGATTTTCATGATAAAGAAAATACATAAATTTACCGCTTCCTTTCACGAGGCTTAACCCCAGATTTTCTCAATAATTCTTGGGTGCCCTAGGCTTATAGCCATGTACTAAACCAGTGGTTCTCAACAGGGGTCCATTTTTGATATCCCAATCATTTAATCTATACTAGCGAGACCTGTGGATATACCACAGGATGATAATTTAAATATTACAACGTTTGATATGTTTACTTAAGAATTATTGTGAAATAGTTCAATATGTAAATAATCATTTTTTTGTTTTATTTCTTCCATTCTTTTCATTATGTTCGATTGAAACAAGTGAACGTTATCGCTTCCGCTCGCTCAACCCATCTCTCAATCTTTCCTCTACTCTTTCTTATTAATTTTTCTGTATTCCAAAAATGGAATGGTCTATCATTTAGCTGAGGTGACAACCTTTTTATCTTGGACAATTTAGACGGTCTCATTTTTAACTAGAGGGTATAGCAAGATAATAACGGACGTATTATTTTTTTGAACATCAGTATTATTATATCTATATATTAATACTCTTGTCCTTTAATTGTACGACCGTTATGAACTTGCAACACAATCAACTTAAAGATTAGCCCGCCAAATCGTCCAAGATGAAATGCAAAAATGTAAATCCTAATTATCAGAT
Source organism: Doryteuthis pealeii (assembly GCA_023376005.1). Lineage (NCBI taxonomy): Eukaryota > Metazoa > Mollusca > Cephalopoda > Myopsida > Loliginidae > Doryteuthis > Doryteuthis pealeii. Next base: position 54,802,605 of record CM042173.1, read on the forward strand.
GTCACTTATTCACCGAATTCTTATTTATTATAAGTGTCGTCACGTCAGCTAAATAATGGACCATTTGGTTTTTCATATAAAGGAAAGAAGATGGATATACTACACAGGAAAAATACAATAGGGAAGAAAAAATAGAGTAGGGAAAAGAGAGATTGTGTGAGTGCACTGAAGCGATAACGCTTATCTGTTTTAATCAAACATTATGAAAAGAATGAAAAAAAAAGATAAAAAAAGTATGCGAGAAAGTTAAATCCAGATTATCTTCCTTTTTACATATTGAACTATTTAGCAATAACTCTTAAGTAAAACATATAAAACTTGTAATAATTAAGTTATCATACTACGGTATATCCAAAGGTCCAACTAGTAGAAATATATTGTACATAATTAGTTGTTTGTGCAGACACACCTATAAAAATACGCATGCCTATTTTTTAGTATTAGCTCTACTGCATATATTTATAAAAAACAAACTGCGATCATATCTATCTTGATCAGTGTTTCCAAAAAAGGGGTTCACCTAGACCCCTAGGGTCCACGTAATATTACTGGGGTCTACACACAAAAAAGATACTGAATTGTGGCTCCATGGTGATATTTTATTGGTCCATAGAACAATTCTACTTCAAAGCAATTATTACTGAGAATTAAATTTTAACAGGAATCTACGCCATATTAGAATACTAAAAGTATAGATGTTTCCTCGGTTGTTTGGATTTTACGGCATGTCAACCCTTGGGTTATTTTATGCCGAAGACGCCTTGTTTTATTCATTCTTGATGGGTATTGCGCAGTATATTAAATGTCAAGTGGTGGCAACATGTTTCAAACAGGACCATCCTGAAGAAAACTGGACTCCCTGTCATGCACGAAATACTTGTCCTACGCAACCTGAGATGGGCTGGTCACTTAAACAGACTTTGGGATGACAGACTACCAAAGCAGATTATGTACTCTCAACTGAGGGATCACGTGGAATCGGTAGACCAAAGCTCAGGTACAAAGACAACATCAAGAGAAATCTGAAAGACTTGAACATTCCCATAGGCAGTTGGGAAGACGCAACCAGGGACTGAATCAATTGGAGGAAAAGGATTTGCATGGTGTCATCATCGGATACGTGTTGTATACCCTTTTCATTACTTCTATTCTTCTTCTGACGTCTTTTCTATCTTACGTCTTCTTCTAACATTTCTTCTAGCGTCTGGACTTCTCTTGGTGGTCGGTCTCACTTAACTCATGTCTTCTTCTAGATCAGTCTTGTTACCAAGACATTCACCAACTACAAAACCGTGTTATTTTCTTAAGCTTTTATCTACTTAACTAAACATGTCATGTAACTAACATCTGACTAACATAGCGCGCGTATGCAGTGAGTTCCAGTTAAGGCAGGACATCTTCTCTGCCCGACGTCCAACTGAAAACTGAGGACCAAACCAGTTCCCACGTGACTTCACGAATTTCGCGGGCTTTCTGTACTTTTCCATGGAAAGTCCCGCCCGTGATATGAAAAGGGCCATCCCTTTAGAAATACAGGGGATTGACAATAATCTTATGCAATCGCATAGATTATGTAACATACGATGGACAGCAATGATGATTGATGGGTATTGATTTTTTAAATTTAAACCCAGTTTTTCTAAAACAACGTTTTCTATTTAACCCTTAGATGGCAATTATACGTTTTGTTTTAACAAATTTGCACAATATAGATTTTGGTCATTTCGACACTCGTGACTTCGGCGCGAACGTAGATTAACGTAGATTAATGTGACTCTGACGTTTGTAACAAAGCTTGGGAGTGAGAAACATGCGCATAAGGAAGGAGAAACTACCCAAATGGAAGGACTAGGATCCGAGGCAACTCAAATTACTGCAACAAATGATATTTTTGAAATTGTCATCGCATTTTATTCTTCTTGAGTGAAATATGCCAAAATTATAAATCAGATATGAAATATGTAATATACATCTACGGAACGAATCTATCTACAAAAATAAACCAGTAAAATCTTATAACTACGTGTCATTTTTGCTGCATAGCTGTTCTACATGCAAACTGAATTTAATGATCTCGTTTTATTTTGATTTATCCGGTAAAATTTCTGGATTTTCAAGAATGTTGTTTGAGTGTTAGGTTCATGGCTATCACGTCTAGACGTTTGAGTTATGTATCATTAATATTGGTCTCAATTGGTCGCGATAATCAAATTTTATATAATGATATAATGATTTTGTCCTATGAATATTTTTGCGATACTATGACACCAAACATGTGAACGTGATCGTTACGCACATGCGTCTTGCTTAGTCAATTAAATAACTTGGCGAGTTTAAGCGACAGAAATATCCCATGGTGGTGGACAGAAGTAACAAGGTTTATTTCCCCTTTTAATACGTGTACATATGTGCGTGCGTGTCGCTGTCTTATATATGGTTGTGAATATATATATATATATATATATATATATATTAATATTATGTATATGTGTGTATGTGTATATAATATATATATATATATATGTGTATATGCGTGTATGTGTATATATATATGTGTGTGTGTATGTGCATATATATATGTGTGTGTATATATATATATATGTGTGTGTGTATGTGTGTATATATATATATGTGTGTGTATGTGTATATGTGTGTATATATATCCGTGTGTGTATGTGTATATGTGTGTGTATATGTATGTGTGTATGTGTATATATACGTATGAATGTATATGTATGTATATATATATATATATATATATATATATATATATATATATATATAAATGAGGGCTCATGAGAGGATAGCTTCTGGTGGTGGCGTTATAGGATTGTGTGGACGGCAGTAATCTATAAAGATTATGCTAATGCTATATTGTGTGTATGTATACACACACACACACACACACACAGACACAGACACAGACACACACACTATATATATATATATATATATATATATATATATATATATTTGGGAGAATATGTGCTTAATATATATATATATATATATATATATATATATATATGTGTGTGTGTGTGTGCTTTTATATATATATATATATATATATATATATATATATATATATATAGAGAGAGAGAGAGAGAGAGAGAAAGTATACATGGCAGAGCGTGTGATGTGTCAATGAAGGAAATTATTGATCGGATTATTGAAATATTTAAAAAGTTAAAACTTTCAATTGGGAGGAGGAAAAAAAAAAGCAAGTCAGTTATGGTCATGATTTATACGGTAAAATGTTTTCAGTAAGAAGAAAAACAGAGGAAAGTTCTGATATAAAAAAAATATTTGTGTCCTATGTATCAAACCGGAGATATCTGGGTTTAAAAATTAATTCATTTACTTTAGTTTGCACTAAAACAATTTTCCCCAACTTTTTAAAGTTTGGGTGTCACAAATTTTAACTCATGAGGGTTCAAAATCAAGCTCATTGCTAATTACACAAGGTAACAATAAAATCTATATATTAATACCCGTATTCTTTAATTGTAATTCCCTTATAATCTTGCAGCATACTCTCAAATGAGACCGTCTAAATCGTCCATGCAAAAATGTAAATCTGGATTATCTGGTGTTGCTTATCCTCAGAATTCTTATTTGTTGTGAGTGTTATTACCTCAGCTAAATAATGGACCATTCTGTTTTTTTTTATAAAAAAGAAAGGGAAGAAAAAGAACATGCTAGATTGAAAAATATAATAAGAAAGGAAGAGAGCAGGAGAAAGATAGAAAGCGGTGGTGAGCACGCGGAATTGATAACGCCAATCTGTTTCAATCGAACATAAGGAAAATATGAAAAGAAGAAAGAAAGAAAAAAAAGATTGGAGGAGAGCTAAATCAAGATTTTTATTCTTTTTACATATTGAATGATTTTTCAATTGCTCTGACGTAAACATATCTAACGTTGTATAATTAAATTATCATACTATGATATATCTACAGGTCCTGCTAGTCATTCATTATTTTAGAACAGACTTGTCTCTTTAGCCTTGTTAAGGCAAGTCAAGAAGGATTGTTTGTTTGTTTGTTTTGTTTTACGGCATATCAACCTCAGTGGGTCATTTAATGCCGATAAAGTTTTGAAATAAATCAATTCTTAATGGATAATACAATTTTTTTATAAATACATTTTTCTATTTAACCCATAGATGGGACCCTAATAGGTACTACCACTCCGGGTCAGAGTGGACCAGGGAGCAATGGTGATGAAGGGGTGCTCCACATTCCCCAAACCTCCAAAACTGGAACCTCACCATCAGATAGAGTTTAACGTCATTCCCAGGACATGTAGACCCGCAGCCACAGCCTTCTAGCACCCATATGATGAAAAGGGGTTGGGGCTTGCCATAAGGGCAATAGGGTTGGGAAAATCATATATGTGCTAGGGCTTGACGTGACCAGCCGATTGATTCGAGGGGGCCTCTCCGACCGCCCGTCTAGCCCAAGATAGGGCCAAAGTGGAGTATTGCATGTCATGAACTGCTCATCCACCTGGGCTCTATCCTTAAGCATCACGGGTCGCCACCCATGGCCAACAGGTGGCCCCATTGGGGGGGGGGAATTCACAATCTAGTGGAGCTAGCTACTCAACCCCTATAAAACCTAATTGCCACTGAAACGAATTTAAATTAAATAAAGGATCACTACAAAATACCTGTAATAGATTTAATCTCAGGTAAAATTTCTGTGTTTCTTTACGTATTCTTTCATTTGCTATTTTAAAACTTTTTTATTAATTTATTTTCATCTTATTCTTGTGTCTAACATTGTCTCAATAATATTTTACAACTATAGTGAAATTAAAAAATAAAGAAACGTAAGCGTCTGTGAATTGCTAAAAACTTCCGGTATCCTGTCATTAGCCTCGTGTTGATTATAATCTCCGATCTTTTATTTCTTTCTGTTCTTTTTTGTTCATCTGAATTGAGGTTGTCTTAAGTGTGTAGCAGCCACCACGAGATTTGGTTCTTTTATTGTCGGGTCAGAATTTTCACCTCCGTTTAGGAGGTGAAAATTCTGATACTACATTAAAATAGATAAAGATGTCTTTAATTAACTGTTATGTCTGGAAATATTTCACTTATCGTTAAAAAAATCTACCAATTTAAATGAAATAAATGATCGCCGTATATCATCTTCAACACTTTTAATCTCATATATTTTTCTTCTTTTCTTCTTTTTTATTTTAAATTTTTAAACTCTTTTTATCAATTCATTTTCATTTTCTTCTTGAACTTGACATTGTCACAGTAATATTTTAGAATTAAAGACTGATTAAAAAAAAACGTAAGCGTTTTTAAACTGTTAAAGACTTCCGGTGTCGTGTCATTAGCCTCGTTTTGATTATAATTTATGATTTTTTCTTCCTTTTCTTTTTTGTTCATTTGAATCGAGAATGTCTTTAGGTTATAGCTGGCCACCCGTTGTTCAAAATTTCAAAGAATGATTATGCAGTCTTGTATCATATCGAGGGCACCCCTGTTTAAGGAAGGTCTTACCATTATACAGGCGATACTGTCAGATTATTGTAATCCTCACCGGTAGGATGGGGACTGACTCTTTTCAGAATACCGAACTCTCGTGTGACAATTTCTCGCATCTATCACGAGAGGTCTCGTTGCTCTTTCTTTTGCTGTCGGGTCAAAAGATATACCGGGGATAGAAATGCTGATACTACATTAGAATAGATAAAGATGATTTTAATTACCTGTCATGTCTGTCAAAATATATTTCTATTATCTTTTGAAAAAAATATCAACCAATTTAAATGAAATGAATAATACTTCAATTCATTTAATGTCAAGTATTTTATTTGTTTTTTCTCTTTGCTTTTTAAATTCTTTTTATTAATGTATTTTCATGTTATTCTTGTATCTAACATTGTTGCAGTTATATTTTAGAAGTATAGGCAAGTAAAAATAAATAAATAAACAAACAATAAAAAACGTAAACGTAAACTGCTAGAGACTTCCGGTGTCGTGTCATTAGCCTCGTTTTGATTATAATCTCTGATCTTGTATTCCTTTTTGTTTTCTTTTTGTCTTCATTTGAATCGAGATTGTCTTTAGTGTATAGCAAACCCGCGGGGCTTAAAATTGTAAAGAACTATTTTTCTTGAGCATCGCAGAAAAGGTTTTAGAAGAACTGAACAACAAATCGTAAATGAATGTAATACCTAGTTTAGCCTTTAGGAAAATACAATACATCTTCGAGTTATATTTGGATTGTTTTCAAAAGAAAACATATTCTTATGAATAATCTAAACTCTATGAGAGCAATGCGGTTCAACAATTCTAGGCAACATATTTAATTATAGATTATAAGAATTATATTCGAGCATTGAAATTTGTTTGATTGGTAGAGCTGCTGCTGCTGCTGCTAGTTCAAGTTCAACAACAAAACTTTTATTACAACTAGCAAGAATATGCACCCTCCAGGTGTAAGTTTTAAGGTAATAAAATAGATTAAAAAGTGTAATGAAATTAAGAACGCATATAAACGTATTGGGTTAAATCGAACTTAACGGACCTAAATTCCACCATCATATATCACTCTGTCGAAAGAAAAAAATACCAAACATCAGGGAATTAACCGAATTTAATGAAATTTTCAGTGTTAATATATTAATGAATAAAAGATATAATGCACTAGTTATTTCATTTAAAAACTTTTACATTTTTTCAGGTCAGTTAACTTTGGACCACGTATCTTTGAGATGTAACACAGATTCTTAAAGATACGTGGTTCAAAGTTAACTGACCTGAAAAAATGTAAAAGGTTTTTAAATAAAATAACTGGTGCATTATATCTCTTATTCATCAATATATCAACACTAAAGATCTCATTAAATTCGGTTACTTCCCTGATTTTTGGTATTTTTTCTTTCGGTGGTGTGACAAACGATGGTGGAATTTAGGTCCATTAAACTCGATTTAATAAAAAAGATTACACTTCTTTGTTAGTTTTTACCAGCCAGAATAGTCCCTCAGGCATATGAGGCTACTGCCTGTAAGTCACGTCTCAAGAACTACATAGTAAATTACTTTTCGACATGTTTTTGGTGCCACCAAGAATTGGCGCGAAATTCGTTTTCCCTTTTGTCTTTATCCCTTCTTATCAGTTCAGTACAGTAAACGAACGTGTAAGTGAGTCTATTATCTCTGTAAAATGCGTATTTTGTTCTCATTTTTACTAACACTATGAGTTGATTAAACCATTTCATATCGACATATTTTAACTGGTTTCTTTATAAAATTATTCATAGGATTGATTTTAATATGTTGGAGAATAAAACAATAATATTAAAGATTAATAACAGCAAGTAATTATCTACTAAACTCGGTTTTGTTAAAACCAGAAAGCAGATTAAACACCATATGTTATGTAAAGCTTTATTTCTTTGTGATGTATAAGACATTGTAGGATTTTAAACGGACTAATAATATGGGCTGTTTTAAGGTAAATATAGCTCAAATTTTCATAGAGACATCGTTTATAAATAAGATTTATTCAATATATTAATGATTTTAACTATGAATTAGATGCTCTTACGCAATTCCTGAAGGCATTGTGGCGTAAACAGTGATGTAGTTTCGGTTACAGACAGAGACACCGAACCTCCTTTATAATAAGATGAGAAACGAATATTTGCAGAAAAGCAAAATAGAAGCATATTAATAATTTTGATGTTTCGGACTGTCATCTTTATTGTGGTATATATAAGCATAACGTTTAGACTGCTGTATCCTCGGGTCTTATTCAGGTGTTCCTTATTTACCTTAGACTAAAGTCACTATCAGACCCTGAGTTCAAGCGTGGTTTCGGAGCTTTAACATCATGACTACTTGTTTAAGACTAATAATAATGATATTAATTGAATTTTTTGTACATTCTACCAGTGGCGGAGGGGTTAGGTAAATTCATAAATATTCTAATCCTAATAAAAAACAACAAAAAGTGGTTAAATCCCCCTCTCCCAATGGGGTCACCTGTTGGCCGTGGGTGGTGACCCGTGATCTTTAAGGATGGAATCCTGGTGGCTGAGCAGTCCATGACATGCAAGATGACATGCAACATCCCACTTTGGTCTTTACTTAGACGAGATGACCGATTTGTTCTTATGGCAAACCCCCAACACTTTTTATCAGATGTGCTAAGACGGTGGGTCTTAGTGTCCAGGGTATAATGTTGAACTGTATCTAGTGGTGAGTTTCCAATTCTCGAGCTCTAGGGAGTGTGGAGTAACCCTTTATTTCTAGTACCACTTTATTGCCAGTACTCCCAGGTCCACTCTGGTCTGGAGTGGCAGAAGCTGTTAGAATCCTATCTACTGGTAAAATAGATGAAAAAAATGAGTTTAAAAATGTATTTTAAAAAAATTAAAATAAATTGAATACCAAACAAGAATGAATAGAACAGAAACTTCTTCGATATAGCCCTGTCGGCTGGGGCTTCAAGATAAACCGACTGTACCTCTGCAGAGGGGTAAGACCTACCTCAACGGGGACACCTATTTACTGTGGGTGAGGACTCGTGATGCTTACAGACGGAATCCTGGTAGCTAAACAGTCCATGGCATGCAACACTCCACTTTTGGTCCTAGATGGGTGGGTGAAGAGGTCCCTCCGACCAATCGGCTGGTCATGTCAAGCCCTACCACCTATATGAGAAATCCAACCCTATTGCCCTTATGGCAAGCTCCAACCCTTTTTATCATATGGGTGCTAGAAGGCGGTGGCTGAGGGTCTTCATGTCCTGGGTATAACGTTAATCTCTAACTGTTGGTGAGGTTCCAGTTCTAGAGCTCTGGGGAAAGTGGAGCACCCGTTCATCACCATTGCTTCCAGAGTAGTAGTACTTGTTAGGGTTCCATCTATGGGTTAAATAGAAAATATATTTACAAAAGAAATTCTTCCAAACTATCGCTACGAATCTTTCAAAAGATTGCCGGCATCATATGACCCCCATGGTTGATAAGCTAACTAAATGATTGTCACTTAGGATTGTATTGACTCAATTATAGAAATTCAAGGGAATATAACTGAATCCTGTATGGTCAGTATTATAAAATTAATTTCTACACAAATAGTAACCTAGTATTATTAGTTACTACAGCTACGTCTTTTTATTACGTTATGAATGAAATGAAAGTGAACAATGTTGATCAACAATAACTTGTTTTTACCCTGCCTAATATTGCGTATTCATACCGAAATATAAATGTTTATTTTAAAGAAAATAACTGAAGAAGTCATTTGTATTTCTTATTATAAATTAAGCTGTAAACTTTAATGGAATAAGATTGACGGTAATTGAATACAAAGAATAAAAAATAAATCGAATACAAAGTCAGTGTCCAGTTATAGGTTTTATATAAGTTGTAAACTAGACCCTCACTTTATGGCTGGCTACCCCTCGAAAAGGAAAATTCCCCGAAAGTGGGTAATTTTTAACAGTTTTAAGATTAAACTGTTGCGCAACGATTGAAACAGCATTCTCTCGGTGTGGGTTGAGTCAGTTCCACCCATTTAAATATGGAGGACCGGGTTAGCTAAATTGGTAGAGCGTTCGGCTAGAAACCACAAGGTTCCTAGTTCGATACCGGTCCTCGCCAACTCAGCGTATGAGTAGCACAGAGATCTGTGCGGTAAAGTAAGGTGCTGATGATAGGTGTGGCGCTCCACCTCAGATGCAAAAACAGTCTCCTTGGTCTAGCGTTAATGAAAAGGGGTTAGACTCCCTCGCTGGCTGGCTGATACCGACTTCAGGCCGCCCCGTCGACTTTACTTTTACTTATATATGTAACGCGTAGGGAGACACTCTTGTTTGGCACATATTGTTGCATACCCTTCTCATTACTTCTTACTTTCTTCTATTCTTCTTCTGTCGTCTTTGACATCTTACGTCTTCTTCTAGGTCTCTTCTAACATCACTTCTAGCGTCTTGGTGATCGGTCGCACTCGGCTAATTTCTTCTTCCAGTCAGTCCTGTTACCAAGACACCCATTAATCACAAGACCGTGTTATTTTTTCTTAAGCTTTTATTTCCTTAACTATACATTTCATGTAACTAAATATCTGACTAACATAGTGCGCGTATGCAGAGTGAGTTACAGTTAAGGCAGGACATCTTCACTGCCTGACGTCCAACTGAAAACTGAGGACCTAACCAGGTCCCACGTGACTTCACGTAATTTGGCGGGCTTTCTGTATTATTCCATGGAAAGTCCCACCCATGGTATGAAAAGGGTCATCCCTTTAGAAATACAAAGGATTGACAATAATCTTATGCAACCGCATAGATTATGTAATAAATTTAAACAAGTAGATGCATGAGAAAGAAGACCAAAAAGTAACCGTTTGGCCGGGTTGTGGATCTAATACCACTGCGTTCCATACATGTCCGCATTTGGGTGGCCATACCAGAAACTCAAGTACTTGACGGCATGTCACTGACACTGCCATGTTTACACCATCCTGTCGCGATGAGAGGGGTTGAACTTTAGAAATAATGTGCTAGAGGGCTATTGAACAAAGAGCTTCGTCCACCCTTTTGCAGGTTTTGTTTCTCGTCCTGTAGGGTATCTAGCCACCCTCCTTACCAGACAAAAATTAGGTTTACCTATTTAGTCGCCGATGATGCGCTGGCAAGACAAAGTGCCCAACACAGATGTGCTGGACCGAGCAAACATGAACTGCATGTTCGCTATCATCTATGAAGGGCGCCTCTGGTGGCTTGGTCATGTCAGGGGGATGGACAAAGGCCGCATCCTCAAAGACCTACTGAATGACGAATTAGTAGAAGGCTTCCGACTGGTAGGTCGACCACGCCTACACTTCAAATACGTCTGCAAGAAGGATATTGTTTTTCTGAGTTTGTTTAGTCTTCAACGATTCGTTTGCAATTTCTCACTTCTCTGTGTCAAGTTATCTTCCCTGATATTTTGTACTGACTGAAAGAGTATAGATAATTGAAAGTAATTACTTTCTTAATGATCGAAGATTTAAATTATTCACATGTATGTACTTTGTTGAGAGTGAACTTAAATAATATAAAACAAACAAAAAACACTTATCCAGACTTTGAATTCAGGTTTCCCTACTTCTCGACCAGTTGCCGAAGCTAAACAACCGAATCTGCACTCCTATTTACCCATAGTCAGAGGGAGAAAAGAATAATTTATGGCTTTCCCAAGGGTATTAGTGAAAAGTATATATATGAATATATACATGTAGAAATATTTAGATATATTTAATACATGGACATATTAAAAAAGAACTGCTGCCGTTATTTAGCGTGAGCTTATTGACAAAAACCAAACAATAGTTTAGTCAAATAATAAACAGTCTTGATAATGATAATTTAAACCAGGGATTGGCTATCTTTTGGAGAAAGAGAGCCAAACAGCTATGCAGAGTCTCGAAGGAGTGTCATGATATAAAAGCATTCATTGGATAATTAGAGTCGAGTTATTAAGTTCATGGGCCGGACGAAAATGATTAGAGGGCTGGATGCGGCCTGCGAGCCGGGTGTAGCCGACCCTGGTTTTAGACAAATAATAAACAGCCTTGATAATTGTTCAGAAAGAAATCGAAAATACTTGGTTAATTAATAATAACTGTTTCAGACAACTGATTAACGCCTTTCAAGATGATATAAAGAAATTGTTAGAAAATTGAAAAAAAGTTTTTATAAGTTTTAACCAATTTTTTTAAAAATATATACATATATATGTATACATGTATGTATTTTTATGAACGTCCTCAAAAATCTGTTTCTTCGAATCATTCTAGAGGATGAAATCCAGGAATCAAGTTTGGTATTTGTGAATCATTCTAGTTTATATATATATATATATATATATATATATATATATATATATATGGATAGATATAGATATAGATAAAAGTATCCAATAGACAAGGAAGTTGCGGACGATTCTATTTAGGTTCATCTATATCCTACATATATCCACATGCAGATGCACACCTAGAGATTTATACAAGGATTATTTCAAATCCCTGAGAGAGCTCAAAGTAAGATAATTAATATATCAATTATATACAGAGCAATATATACACTTTCAAGAAGAAAGAAAAAATCAACAAACCGTCATTTGACTGTTAGAAATTTATTTCAACTACAACTCAATAAAGATTAACCTCATTATGAATTTATTTCGGTCGGTAACTCCATAAATGAGCCCAGTCTCGTCGGATAGCCATGGGTTAAATAGTATGTATACTGTTCTTTATGTAGGTTGACTTTGGGATTAAATAATTGATGAAAGTTAGTATACCATTGAACAAAGAAACCAACCACTCATACAGACGCACTCCCACATATATATATATATATAAGGCAGTGTAGACATTGAGACATATATATATATATATATATATATATATATATATATATATATATATATATAAGCAAAACTTTAACATAATGAAGTCAAAGAAAGATAATGTACTACTACACTAGGACTATAAATTATCTCCCCTGGCATTTTGTACTGACTGATAGAGTTTGAAAGCAATTAGTTTCGTAATGATCAGAGATTTAAATTATTCAGATGTATGTTCATTGTTGAGAGTGAAGTTCATTTACAATAATTAGATTGTTGAAAAAAAAATCTTGACACCATTATCTAACACATCGATGTATATAAGTGCGAATACGTCTATGCATGTATGTGGGCATTACATTGGTCTATTGTATACAGTGGCATTACATTGGTCTATTGTATACAGTAAACGAGAATGGGCATTACATTGGTCTACTGTATACAGTAAACGAGCAAGGGCATTACATTGGTCTACTGTATACAGTAAACAAGGTATTACATTGGTCTATTGTATACAGTAAACAACAAAGGGCATTACATTGGTCTATTGTATACAGTAACAGGGCATTACGAGAAGGGCATTACATTGGTCTACTGTATACAGTAAACGAGAAAGGGCATTACATTGGTCTACTGTATACAGTAAACGAGCAAGGGTATTACATTGGTCTACTGTATACAGTAAACGAGAAAGGGCATTACATTGGTCTACTGTATACAGTAAACGAGAAAGGGCATTACATTGGTCTAGTAAACGAGAAAGGGCATTACATTGGTCTACTGTATACAGTAAACGAGCAAGGGCATTACATTGGTCTACTGTATACAGTAAACGAGAAAGGGCATTACATTGGTCTATTGTATACAGTAAACGAGCAAGGGTATTACATTGGTCTACTGTATACAGTAAACGAGAAAGGGCATTACATTGGTCTACTGTATACAGTAAACGAGAAAGGGCATTACATTGGTCTACTGTACAGTAAACGAGAAAGGGCATTACATTGGTCTACTGTATACAGTAAACGAGCAAGGGTATTACATTGGTCTACTGTATACAGTAACGAGCAAGGGGTGCATTACATTGGTCTACTGTATACAGTAAACGAGCAAGGGCATTACATTGGTCTACTGTATACAGTAAACGAGAAAGGGCATTACATTGGTCTACTGTATACAGTAAACGAGCAAGGGCATTACATTGGTCTACTGTATACAGTAAACGAGAGCAGGGGTTACATTGGTCTACTGTATAAAGTAAACGAGAAAGGGCATTACATTGGTCTACTGTATACAGTAAACGAGAAAGGGCATTACATTGGTCTACTGTATACAGTAAACGAGAAAGAGCATTACATTGGTCTACTGTATACAATAAACGAGCAAGGGCATTACATTGGTCTACTGCAGTAAACGAGAAAGGCATTACACTATTGTATACAGTAAACGAGCAAGGGTATTACATTGGTCTACTGTGTACAGTAAACGAGAAAGGGCATTACATTGGTCTACTGTATACAGTAAACGAGCAAGGGTATTACATTGGTCTACTGTATACAGTAAACGAGAAAGGGCATTACATTGGTCTACTGTATACAGTAAACGAGCAAGGGTATTACATTGGTCTACTGTATACAGTAAACGAGAATGGGCATTACATTGGTCTACTGTATACAGTACACGAGAAAGGGCATTACATTGGTCTACTGTATACAGTAAACGAGCAGGGTATTACATTGGTACTGTATACAGTAAACGAGGGGCATTACATTGGTCTACTGTATACAGTAAACGAGAAAGGGCATTACATTGGTCTACTGTATACAGTAAACGAGAAAGGGCATTACATTGGTCTACTGTATACAGTAAACAAAGGGCATTACATTGGTCTATTGTGTATACAGTAAACGAGAAAGGGTATTACATTGGTCTACTGTATACAGTAACGAGAAAGGGCATTACATTGGTCTACTGTTTGAACAGTGCGGAAGGCTGTGTCAGAGCAGATCTCGCCTGATGAGTCACCAAACTGTGCATCGGCGAAATGGGCCAGTAAGCTACGCTGTACTCTCTAGAATAACTTGTTGTGAATGTGGGAAGATGTGCAAGACTAAAAAGCCACATTCGTGCAGCTCACCGATGAAATTTTTTTACAAGGGAAATACACGAACACTAATTTGCTGCCATCATAGTTATTTACTAAGCTTAGCTTAGATGTAGCACAAGGTCAGAAGTATGGGACACCCAGTGAGAATCGAACTCACTATAACAATTGTCTATGAATCTAGCTTGCTAACCATTACACCACGTGAGTGGCCATAAATCCAAGACTGGTTATTTGTTTTTAGTTGTCTGTTAGAAGGAGAGGAAGAAAGAAAAGCCACCGGTTGAGAATGCTTGAAAGTGAAAAAAAAGTTGGGAAGTTTGTAGGAAAGAAAAACATTAGTTAGTCGAAGGGAGCCAAGCAGGTCGACTAGTTAGTCGGAGTAGGGTTGCTCCATCTTGGTCTGTTTAGGCAGGGAGAGAAAGACTAGTAGAGAATAATTGAACCGGAGAGAAGAATTAGACAAAGTTGTTCTTGCTGCTGTATGGCTGCACTACTTGGACCTTAACGAGGCGCCTTAAGAACAAGTTGGATGGGAGTTGCACAAGAATGTTGGGCGCGGTTCTGAACAAGTCGTGGAAGCAGCACCCCACAAGGAAGCAGCTGTATGGACACCTGCTCCCCATCTTACATACCATCCGAGTGAGACGGACAAGGCATGCTGGACACTGTTGGGGACGCAAGGACGAGCTCATAAGCGACGTTCTTCTATGGAAGCCAACACATGGATATGCTAATGTGGGCTGCCCACCAAGGACCTACATTGACCAACTCTGCGAGGAAGCAGGATACTGCACAGAGGACCTCCCTGGGACAATGAATGATAGAGAGGGTTGGGGAGAGAATTCATGAATATCCGCGCTAATAGCGTGACATGATGATGATGATGATGTTTTAAGTGTCATACAACCTTACTCTGACCAAAAAGCTTTCACTCTACTTCTACAAAAGTTGTCGTTCACTGTTCTCTTGTGATGTGTTTGTTTTATTGGACTGAGATGAGAAGAAGGATACCGGGAAGAAGACAAAGGAATGTATCCCGGCCGAGGGTCAAACCCCAAACCCAACCGGCACAATATTTAGTTGCCCAATATTAAAGAAACCATAGAAATGTTTTTGATCTTTACTCAGCTCTGTATTGCTTGTGTGATATAAGTAGAGGAGCCTATGATATTTTCTGATACTGAGGTCATCAACTGCGGAAACTTTGATTGACGTGCGAGGGTCATAGATCATCCTTACATCAGGTGAGAATCTAAGAGTACCGATGTTTGTAGAATTCTGATCACTGATTAGCCGTGGGTTGTGGCATGATTGAAGGGATAGAAAGAGTTCATTTTCATTGGGAGTTGCTTTTCAGGCGCCGAACAGAACGGAGAAGTTGAAAAGTTCGCATTCTGGGGTGTTGAGCTCTCATGAGACCTGAAGAGATTATATGCCATTTCAAAAAAGAAACGTTCGTTGTGTTCATCTAAGCGCTGGCAACACCTGTCACGATATTGCGGCTCAATGGTATGGAAGCTTATAATTTCATTGGTTAAGGAGGCGCTTGTATCGTAATGATTATCATCATAGAAAATAGACGCGGCAACAAGAGTTCAAATCCGGAATGATGCGGTTTGCATTTTCAAATAGAGCTAATTCATTTGAACGCTGTAAACCCAACTAATCTCCCTCCAGCTATGAGTAAATAGTAGGGCGGACTGAGATCATTAACCTTGGTATGGCAACCAGTCTAGGAAAAGGAAACCAATGAAGTTGAACAGCAGTGAATATGGTCCATTACAAAGAATTCAAGGAGTAGCATTACCAAAACAATTTTGGATCCATCATTGTTAGAAGAGAAAGCTCAAAAACTGAATGATGCTCTATCTCCAACATTACATAGCAGACCCCGACTCCAGTCACAAAACACTTTTGATAAAGCACCAGAACCAAGTTAAGACCAAGAAAAAAACCCCAAACTTTCAATATTCACATCTGGTAAACTTGAAATTTGACCTTATTTCGCATCCTGCTCATTGGGGAGTGGTTGGATGTTCGATTGATTTGATTCTACGGCATGTCAAGAATTGGGTTATTTTATGCCGATAACAACGAAGGCGTAACTCCACATTCCAGGAGTGGAAAAATTCTTCTCGACAAAATGATGGTGGTATAAATCAACATAATGTGTTGGCATCCTTCTTCTAAAGACAATGGCGCAGTGTCCATTTTTTATCTGTAACTGCGTAAGTGGCTGAACAGACCAATTTTT
Source organism: Doryteuthis pealeii (assembly GCA_023376005.1). NCBI lineage: Eukaryota > Metazoa > Mollusca > Cephalopoda > Myopsida > Loliginidae > Doryteuthis > Doryteuthis pealeii. The sequence goes on from CM042173.1 coordinate 54,819,329, forward strand.
GAATTGCAATCTCTGGTGCAGTGATTGCAAACAAACAGTGATGCTTGCTGGAGTTGCTGTCGTCTCTCCTTCCTTTTCGCTGTCTTTTCTGCGGCGACTACTTTCCTCTCTTTTTCACTGCTTTTCGTTCCTTGTTTGACGAGGAGTCGCCAAGTCACAACATAATATGGCGATATAAAATTCAAATGTGTCTTTGTTTCATCTTTCAACGACACGGCTTTTGGGCCCGGTTCATGGTCGGTTGTTTGGTAAGGTTTTACGGCATGTCAAACAATTGGGTTATTTTATTCCGTAGACGTTTTTGTTATATTCATTCTTGATAGGCACACTTTTTTAAAGACTTAATTTTTATTTAAACACATTTTTTAAACTCATTTAGATGGGACCCTAACAGTTACTACTTCTCCAGGTCACAGTGGACCTGGGAGTAATGGGGATAAAGGGGTGCTTTACATTCGCCGGAGCTCCTGAATTCGAACCTCGCGATCAGATAGAGTTTAATCCAGGACACCAAGATGATCAGCCACCGCCTTCAAACACATATATGATAAAAGGGGTTAGGGTTGCCATAAGGGTAATAGGGTTGTGACAATCATATATATATTTATCAACCCCTCCGCACGAGCAGGATGTGACACATTAACTCTTAAGCGGAGTTCAACAGGGTTGAATTCAGAGTTTTCCTTCTACTAGACCGGTTACCTAACCAAGGTTAAAGAGCCCAGTCTGCCCTACTATTTATCCATAGCTGGAGGGAGAGTAGGATTTATGCCTTTCCCAAGGGTATTAGCGCAAAGTGAAATGTAATTACCACATCCAGGATTTGAACTCGGGTCGACGAGTCCATTTTCCATGACTTTAACCATTACACCACGCGCTTCCTAAATCATATAGGTGAAGGGTTTGATGTGACCAGTCGATTGATCTGTCTAGCCTTAGTAAGGGCCAAAGTGGAATGTGGCATGTCATGAACTGCTCAGTCACCAGGGTGCCATCCTTAAGCATCACGGGTCGCCCTCCCCCGACCAACAAGTGACCCAATTGGAGAGATTTTACCACTGTCGAGATCCAATGGGTGTATTCTAAAGCTCCAGTTGGTAGGGCTGTTCCCGGTTCAGGAACAAGAGGTAACCAGACATGCTTGTTATGGTGCACCTGTCCAACCAAACACCTGTATATGATTTATTGTCTGGCTTAAGATAGGTACGCAATCTACAATGTGGGTAGCAGATGTGATTCGGAAATGAACATGAATCAGCATTTAAAGACTTGTTTTCCCGTTTTACATAAAGAGGTGATAACATCTAAAAGAGTCTGGGTTAGTGAAAATGTGAATTATTACAATAGAAAATAAGAAAATCGTGAATAGATAGATACAATCTTCCTTCAATTGCTCAACTTAAACAAAATCTTCTAGGGAAATGTTTTTTTGTATTTGTTGGAATTTTTTATCTTTCTCATTTTGAACATCTCTCTCCTCTCTCTCTCTCTCTCTCTCTCTCTCTCTATTATATTATATATATATATATATATATAATATATATATATATATTTAAAAACAATCTCCGATGATGATTTTTATAAATCGAAATATTGTTCAATATTAGCTATGAATATGATATAAAAATATTTCATTTTAACAGTATTGTGTGTTTTCATACACTTTCATCTCTCTCTCTCTCTCTCTCTCTCTCTCTATATATATATATATATTATATAATATATATATATATATATATATATATATATATAGAGAGAGAGAGAGAGAGAGAGAGAGAGATGAAAGTGTATGAAAACACACAATACTGTTAAAATGAAAATATTTTATATCATATTCATAGCTAATATTGAACAATATTTCGATTTATAAAAATCATCATCGGAGCTTGTTTTTAATCCGGACTCATCAAGAGAGAAGCAGATATATATATATATATATATATATATATATATATATATATATATATATATATATATATATGTATTGTGAAAGTTATAATTATTATCATCATTTAGTATAATCATATCTATTGTTATAGTTATTATTATTATTGTGGTTATTATTATTACTACTACTACTATTAAGTCGTGCTATTAATATTTTAAACTGTTTAATGATAAAGTAAACATATGAAATAGCAAAGGTGGTTCACTACTAGACTAGGCTCAGTTCTAATTAGTTATCATCCTTCACACATTTCTTTAGTGTTATGTGTGAGAATAAACATATTTCTTTCTTTTTTAACCAGCTTTAGTGAACGGTAAGAAAATGACGAAAAAGAAAACCAAAAAAAAAAAAAACGTTTAAAAAAAATCAAGACGCAACTAATAGAATTAAATTCAAACGTAAAATATGAGTAAAGAAATCTAGCTAAGTAATTGTTTATATTTACGCAACTTCGAAAAAAAGAATCTTATAAATACTTTATAAATTTGTAAAACAAACAATGAATTTAAAACATTAATGAGAGAAAACATTTGGATTTACAATCAGTATTAAAAAAACTGAACTACTATACCAGCCCGCAGCTTGCAATCCACGTCTTGTAAATCCATCTGTCTTCATTGATGGAAAAGCATTGAAGATTGTTGACACATTTAAATATCTTGGATCAACAGTCACATCTGATGGAAAAATGGACAAAGAAATCCATTCCAGAATAGGTAAAGCTAGCACTGCATTCGGCAATCTAAAACATCGTTTATGGAGTACCAAAGATGTATCTCTTAAAATAAAAATTAACCTCTACAGAGCAGTCGTGCTCTCTACTTTACTGTATGGTGCTGAAGCTTGGACATTTTACCGCAAGCACATAAACCAACTTGACGCATTTCACATGCGTTGTCTTCGTGTCATTGCGGTATAAAATGGGATGACAAAGTAAAAAATAGCACAATTTTAAAAAGATGTGATATTGGCATCGAAACCCTACTAGCCAAGATTCAACTGAGTAGGCTGGTCACGTTGTCCGTATGAATGAGAACAGGCTTCCAAAGAAGTTTTTATACGGGCAACTACCAAATGCTAAGCGTTCCATTAGACGTCCTCTTCTACGCTACAAGGACAAATTGAAGGACAATTTGAAACGCCTCGATATTGACCTGAGTGCTTGGGAAGATCTAGCATCGGATCGGAAGGAATGGCGTAAGACCTGTTTCGCTAGACTAAAGAGCTTTGAACAAAATAGACTGAAGCATAGAGGTCGGCTCCGCATAACTTTAAAAGAAAAACATTTAACTCCTGCCTTGGATCATTTCGTTTGTCAGTGTGGCTTCATGGCTCACAGCAGGGCTGGGTTGCTGTCACACTCGAGGAAACATAAAATGTCTTCTTGACAGCATGCACAACATGGGAGGAATCAAATCACTCACTGCTGACACTCATCTATCGTTCTCGATAGGAGAGTCCACCAAATATATATATATATATATATATATATATATATATATATATATATATATAATATATATATATATACTTTGGTGGGATATCAAGTTCTTTGGTATTAAGATGGTCCTTTCCTCCAACAGTTGGGTGTTGCCAAGTCCAGTTCCGATTTGAGTGCTGAATGTTTAATTTTTATAAACAGAGCAAAGTAATTTCTAAAGAAAAAAAGCTTAAAAACCGGGGATATAGCGATTATGGTCCAATGGGTGGAAATGAACCATAATTGCTTAATACCCGGTCTTTACCCCTTTTTTCTTTACAAATAATTATATATATATATATATATATATATATATATATATAATCATTCTGTACAAACCCATCTGTCTGTTTATGAAAGAATTTGTCTCTCCCGATAGAGCGTTCGGCAAGGAATCAAATGGTTCCTGTTTCGATACCGGCCCTCGCCAACTCAACGCATGAGTAGCAAAATGATATGTGTAGTAAAGTGGGGAGCTGGTGGTAGATATGGGGCTTCTCCTCAGATGCTAAAATAATCTCCCCGTCTAATGCTTGTGAAAGGGGGATAGACTCACCCGAGGTATGGCTCATATGGAAATTAGGCCGCCCCAACGACATGTTTTACTTATATATATATATAATACCATAACCACCGCTCTTTACACCAAACCAACTGATAATCAAACATTTCTAAACTACAACAGCAACCACCCCCATAAACTAAAAAAATTGATAATCTACAGTGCATGCATAAGACTAACACGCATATGTGAAGAACAACAAGAATACATGCAACACACAGCCAACCTAGTAAGCAAATTCCTAAATAGTGATTACCCTATAAAATTAATTAAAAAAAGCGTTCAACAAAGCATCATATCTAAATAGACAGGAACTACTCAAATATAAACCACACCAAACTAATGACCGAATCCCCATGGTATTTCACCACTGTCAACACGTGTACAAACTAACTAAGCTATTCCCGAACAATATAAAACCCTACAAACCGACCCCACAACAAAGTCTATCTTCAAAACCCCGCCCATCAACGCAAAAAAAAAACAACCACCCAACCTACGTAACATCCTCACTGCATCCAGAAAACATCTACATAACACTGTACAGAAAGGTAACAAAAGATGCAACAAGCCTAGATGCCAAATTTGCAGCCATATACACACTGAAACCGAAATAAAAATACCCTACACGAACATAACAATCCATCCGCCACACCTAACATGCGATAGCCTAATATCGTATATTACATATACTGCACACAATGCATAAATAGCGGATATATGGGAGAAACAGCTACACCTTTTAGACTAAGATTAAATAACCACAAATCCACAATAAAACTCAAATCACCCCATAGCACGATAGCACTTCACTTTAACACCCCACCACACAACCTTACACACCCCAAATGTATTTTAATAGACTACGCATTTCCAACAACGCAATCTCGAAAACAAGCAGAAACCAAATGGATTTTAAAACTACGAACTCACGTGAGGGGACTAAACGCCGATATCGGAATACTCCGTTATTACAAATATTTTACAGACGCTGCCGCTGTCAATAACAACAAAGACAAAGGATCCGTTCAACAGAAGCGACATTCACCTGAAGAAGGGAATCTAACGACCCTGAAAATTTATAACAAATAATCAAAAAAATTAGTGAATCCAGTACTCCATAACATCGAGTTCCTTCATTTTTAAATGCTTAATAATAACGCCCAACTTCAAAATAAAAATACATAAAAATATATACCGAGAGAAGCATACAGAGACCCCTAAACTACAACATATATATATATATATATATATATATATATATATATATATATATATGTACCAAACTCCCCGCACGAATAGGATGTGACGCAAGGTCAATATCATAAGCGAAGTTTAACAGGTTTGGATTCAGAGTTTTCCTCTCCTCGACTGGTTACCCATAGCCGGGAAAAATAGTTGGATGCATATCTTTAACAAGAGTATTAGCGCTCGATAAAATGCAAAAATTCTCTTCCAGGATTTGAACTCGTGTCTCCGTGTCTATTTCCAACGACGATAACCATTATACAATTCCCTGGTGTCTAAACGATTATTAATTTTTAGTTCTTCTATGTTTTCCCGAATTCAATCTCTAATCCATGAGTCGATAATGAAGACTTAGAAAATTCACGGAGATTTATTCCCGCGGTTATTACGAAATACTTATGATTTTATTTGATTCTTTTCTTATTAACATTGTTTATAGTGTTTAAGTTGGCAAACATTACTTATATATATATATATATATATATATATATATATAATATATTATATATATATTATAATGTCTTTCTGGACTGGAAGCGACTGATTAATGAATGTGTAAGTCTTCAAACGCAAACGAATACATTGTAGGATGTATGAACAATTAAATGAACATTGCCCGAGTTTGTAATATTGGTAGACAATTTTTGAGTCCACACGGCTTCTCATTGGACAACGAAACAACCAGTAAAAGCGAGCAATATATATATATATATATATATATATATATATATATATATATATTTGTGTGTGTGTGTATGTGTGTGCGTGTGTGTGTGCGTTTAACAATAGTTGATACACAGCCATCGGCAACCATCTATCTATCTAGACATATATAAAGGGCAGTTGGTGTGTAATTATGTATGTATGTATGTATGTATGTATGTCCGGAGGAAAGTACGAAGTAAATATATATATATATATATATAAATATTCACTGTGTAGCGCGTACACTTGGAATCCGATCATAATGAAAACTTAGACACACGTTAAACTAATATTCAGTAACAGTACTGTTCATATATATATATTCACTACCACCAAGCTAGATTAACACAAGGTCTTTTTGACGTGGTGATTTCTATGGAGCATCCCACAAGGACCCAACTCCCGAATCAGTAATAATGCTTCTGCGAGACTAACATTACCCAGGTGATGCAGGATAGCCACTTCTAGTTTACAACACAAATCACAATTTCAGTTTGGTCAAATCCTACTGAAAGCATGGTTCCCCGAAGTTAAGCAACGATGGGCTTGTTAATATTTAATTGGGTGATCACTTAAGCAATCAACTCAAGTCCTTGATTCGGTATTAAATGACCCGAAAGGGAGTTGATTTGCCGTAAAACAAAACAAAACAAACACCTATTTGTCTGTGTAGCGCGTACACTAGGGATCCGATCATAATGAAAAATTACACACACGTTAAACTAATATTCTGCAACAGGACTGGTTATTTGGATTTCATTTAAATGAATGTGTACGTCTTCAAACACAAACAAATGCATTTATAGCATATAAGAATGAATTAAATAAACATTACCGGAGCTTGTAATATTCGACAGGTCCGCATTAGGTCTCATTAGACAAGAGAAAAGCCTGCAAATCTCATCAAAACATATATGTATATATTTGAGACTATCAATATTAGAACCATTCGATACAGAGCCGCCCACACATATTAACCTAAGATTCAGGAACAGGACTGCCTAATTGGATTTCAATAAATTAAATAATAGAAACTGAGACATCTTTACATTAGGGGAGGAAAAAGAAGACGTTTCAGTGAGAAAGGGGAAAGTGTATTGGTAGTAACGTTGAAATCAACTAACAACGAGAGAACCTCAACTATGTCACGATCACTTAATCTAATTGAATAAGATTTTTGGATGTTTGTTTATTTAGAAACGTTGCTGAATAAAGTATATATTAAATTTTTTACTTGAAGGCACTTACAACGCATGTATCGCATAAAATTTCGGAGGGAAATCGTTAGTATATACCGCTGATGAGACTTAATAAAGTCGAAACAGTCTGTACGGTATTCTACACATCGGACCATCCTTTGCTGGGATTACACTTGTCAAGTTCATTTTCTATAAGAAAAAGTATCGAATTTTATGCGATACATGCGTTGTAAGTGGCTTCAAGTAAAAAATTTAATCTAATTGTTTTAAAGATACTCTTAAGGTATAAAATAAGATAAGCAAATATTTTTGAAGCCGTAACCGTAACAGTGCTACTGTACAGCTGTGCCACTTCGAATCTAACGATGCGACTAGAGAATTTGATAGATGGGTGCTACACAACAATACTATTTGTTCTCGTGCACAAATCTTGGAAGCAACACCCACAAGAAAGCAACTGATTGGCCATTTATCTCCTATCACACAATACACCCGAATAAGACGAAAAAGACATGGCTTCGTTTGTTTTTATGGCATATCAATCTCTGTGGGTCATTTAATGCCGATAAAGTTTTGAAATAAATCAATTCTTAATGGATACTCAATGATTTTTTCATAAATACATTTTTCTATTTAACCCATAGATGGAACAAGTACTACCATTCCGGGTCAGAGTGGACCAGGGAGCAATGGGGATGAAGGGGTGCTCCACATTCCTCAAACCCCCAGAACTGGAACCTCACCATCAGATAGAGTTTAACGTCATTCCCCGGACATGTAGACCCTCAACCACCACCTTCTAGCACCCATATGATAAAAAGGGTTGGGGCTTGCCATAAGAGCAATAGGGTTGGGAAAATCATATAGGTGCTAGGGCTTGACGTGACCAACCGATTGATCGGAGGGGCCTTTCTGACCGCCCGTCTAGCCCAAGAAAAGCCTAAAGTGGAATATTGCAAGTCATGCACTGCTCAACCACCTTGGTTCTATCCTTAATAATCACGGGTCGCCACCCACGTCCAACAGGTGGCCCCCATTTGGGTGAGTCTTATTCCTCTGCAGAGGTGCAGTCGGTGTATTCTAACGCCTCAGTCTACAGGGCGGGAAAAAGACATGCTGGACACTGCTGGAGAATATAAGAAATAAGTAACATTTTCCTGTGGACATATAGAGGCGAATGATGTAATAGCTAGAGTCGTAGGAAATGACAATACGAATTCAAATCCTGGACGAGGCCATTTACATTTCACATAATCCTAATATCATTGGGAAAAGAATCCGATTATTCTCCCTCCAGCTGTGGGTAAATAGTAGGGCAGGCTCCGCTTAAGAAATTAAGATTGTGTCCCATCGTGCTCGTGTGGAGAGGTAGTTAAATAAACACCAGTGTAGGCCGACCAATAAAACTCTACATTAATCAGACTGTGCATATACTGCGCTGAACCGATAGGGACGATTGGTGTGTGTGTGTGTCAGAGAGAGAGAGAGAGAGAGAGAGAGAGAGAGAGAGAGAGAGAGAGAGAGAGAGAGAGAGAGAGAAGAGAGTCATGTATATCCATATTACCAGCACAACCGGATGATGATGAAATGTCTTTAATACTTTAAATGGATTTTATACCAAGTGTTCCAGTTACCTGTTTAAATCGGAAGTATCTGAACAAATGATGTGATTAGGCTCCAATAGATTTTGTCAATTACTGATTTGATTTTTCACAATAGGCCACCCAATAGCCCTAACCAAAACATCTATTACTGTAATCAGATGCACCAAAATTATAAACTGGACGAAAATGCATTAAAAAAAATTAATACGTAACAATGTCTCTTCCACTGACACTAACGGAAAAATCAATTTAATCATTTATTACAAAAAATTCAAAACTACAAATCTGGTCACCTGCAACAACACCTCCCCCAAAACTACCCGTCTTAATGAGACCAATATCGTGTATGAATTCAAATGTACCGTAGGAGACTGTCTCTCCAAAATCAATAATACATATATTGGCCACACGATGACTACATTATCACGTAGATTAACCCTACACTTATCAGATTCCAGGTCCATTAATCAACATCTTAAAATACATTCATGCACCCCCTCTACCTACCGCAAAATTCTAACTGAAAATACACACACACTACATAGAGAAAAAAACAAACAAAAACTTCAAATAATTGAACCTTTATATATAAAACAAAAAAAACTACCCTAAACGAAATAAACTTTGAAGTAAGTCAACATATCCTAAAATGCTTATAATTTTCTGCCTACATTACTTCCATTATCACAACCTGTGCCCCCCTCCAAAAAAATCACCACTGCTTTGTTCAAACTACTACCATTCCAAAAACCTCCCACTACCAATTGATATTACCTCCCACTAATTCCTTGCTTCTACTCGTTCTCGTTAAAAACGAGACATGAAAACTATTCCATCGTTTTCCCACCTGAGGATGGCAAAGTGTATTGCCGAAAGCGCTAGTGTTGAAACATTCGGTGGACTGTTATACCAGTTCCACCCTGACACCAGAAGGATGGCCCGAAGATTAGAACGGATCAACGAAAGACTTGTCAGACAGGAATTATCTGTTCCATTTAACGAAACCTATATATATATATATATATATATATATATATATATATAAGATAAGAAAATAAGATAAATACGACCGGAGAATTTAAAAAAAATCAAAATCATTTTGTAAGATTTCTAAGAAAGGAAAAGTTTGACCTGATTTAAATTTATTCAGAGCCAATATGCTGAAGCTACGAACTGGCTGCTTATAAAACTTAACATACAAATACGTTTCAAATTCTCCCATCTCTCTCACTCTCTCTCTCTTCTCTTCTCTCTCTCTCTCTCTCTCTCTCTCTCTATCCACTCACTAAGAAACTAACATTAATTTTTTTTTTCAAACATAACTCAATCCTAAATCTAAGGAATATTTTACTATTTTTTTCTGTTATTAAGTAAACAGGAAAATCTTTTAGAAAGAAATCATTCATTCTCTCAGCATATGTACAATAACTACACACACACACACACACACACACACACACACATACACACATATATATATATATATGTATAGTCATCCACAGTCACGTGTTTCGATTTATCAAGTATTTTCAGTGTGGCTAGACATTTGTAAGCTACCTACAGCCGGGATTGAAATCCGATTGCTTCAGCATCAGTCGCACAGCTTAACCGCTAGGCTATCGTCACCTTCAGAATGCGAAGGGGTTTTTAATTGTTTTAATACACACATCTGTATGTATGTATGTAAAGGCCGCAACAGAGCGCTCCATCCCTTATATAGGAGAGCGTTGCGTTTACGCTTAATGAAGAGTTATAAAAGTAATCATCATTGGTATTGTTAAGATAATATTTCTTTAACCTTTTGTAGTGTACACAAATTAGTAGCAGAACTACCAATTTTGAACTGTGCATTAAGTTCCTACTTTTCAAAGAAGAGCACCTAGAATATTTGCACACATAGGATAGATTAATAATGTTGTATATTGTACAAACGGAAATAGGAATTTCCGGTTAAATTAAACGAAGAAAAGACGAAAAAAATGACAAAGGACGTTTTTCCGGTAAAAGCGAACAAAAAGTTTAAAAACGGAAGAGAGGGTTTCCGGTCAAGGAAGCAGGGAGAAGATAAAGAAATATATGACAAATGTCCATTATCAGATCAAAAGATAAAGATGCGCAGGCGCATCTATCAATATAAATGCGAGAAGATTCGAGCCGACACACAGAGACGCCAGCCGGCAGCCAAAAAGGACACTTCACGTCTCCCGTCAGCAACCACCCCTCGGGCACTCATTATAAGCTCTGCGCCTTCACCACCCACACACCGAAGAAATTAAAGAAAGGTCCTCTCTTTTTACATACGTATCTGTTGTTTATTGAAGTCCAGTAGTCGGTAACAGCTGACTACTAACATACATCGCTTTGGGTACAGTGAAAACCCCAGTACTAACGTACACGATTTAGAGTAGCGAAGAAGGCCGATACGTAAACTGTTGTACCGGCCGTTCTACAGTGAGAGACATGCACCGATTCTCACTATAAATAGTGAGACACCGAGTGGAAAGGAGCACTGTTCCCGTTAACGACAAGCTAGTCGTACATGTACCATTAATTGTAAATACACTTGTCTTATTTACCCCCATCTCGACTTGACTTCTTTTTACTGTTGGGACTAACATCCCAACAGTAACAATAATTGTATCCATTAATCACGTTCAATTGTTGATATCTATCTAAGTATGACAATTTTCATAGCATTGTCTTTATTTGATTTCTATAAAAATAAGTTTATTGCATTCTTTTGTTTTTATTTCCGTCAATATTTATTCATTTATTGTTGGTTTATTTTTGAGTTAGTACCAAATTCTCCCGCAAAAATCACGAATCCATTTTCTATTTTCCCGTTGCATTTCTTATTCTTATTCCTATACTAGAAATAGCTACCCAGCGTCATTTGGGTAGAGATGGGAAGCGGTAAAAATCGCTGGTGTATTGATTTATTTACTTTTGAGATTTACAAATGCTAAACATTTTAAAGTCGACTTTCAATGCTATTTATATGTATATTTTTAATTCGGAAATATCTTCGAATATAAATGAAATCTTCATAATTTTTGCGCAAAAGTCCAATACATAAAACTAAATGAAAAATAAGTAAACACAACAAGAAAAACTCTGAAGAATAGAAACACCATTGTTTTTTGTTTTTTTGTCTGTTTTTTTTTTTTGTTTTTTCTTTTGTTATTTGTTTTTGTGTTGGGATGTTCTTTTCTTAAATAGTTCAAATTGTTAAAGTTTTCATATTATCTCTCTTCTGG
>CM042173.1:54831431-54878931 GCA_023376005.1 Doryteuthis pealeii
GGGTCCTGTTACCACTTACCAGTTATCGAGATAAAAATAATGGACACTGGCGCCATTGTCTTTAAAGAAGGGTTGAGCCAGACACATTATGTTGATTATACCACCTATCATTTTGGTCGAGAAATTTTTCCCACTCCTGGAATGTGGAGTTGTACGCCTTCGTGTTATTCGGCATAAAATAACTCCAATTCTGACATGCGTAGAACATCAAATCAATCGAAACATCCAACCACTCCCTCATGAGCAGATGCGAATAAGTCATTTCAAAGTTATTCCACAACGATGTGAATATTGAAAGTTGGGTTTTTTTCTTGTCTTAACTTGTTCTGGTGCTTTATCAAAAAGTGGTTTTGTGACTAGGAGTCGGGGTCTGCTATGTAATGTTGGAGAATAAGAGAATCATTCAGTTTTGTTTGAGCTTTCTCTTCAACAATGATGTCAAAATTGTTTTGGTAATGCTACTCCTTGAAATTCTTTTAAGGACCATATTCCACTGCTGTTCAACTTCATTGGTTTCCTTTTCCTAGACTGGTGTGCCATACCAAGGTTATGATTCAGTCCGCCAGCTATTACTCATAGCTGGAGGGAGATTAGTTGGGGTTTTACAGCGTCAATAATTAGCTCTACCATTTGGAAAATGCAAACGAGCATCATTTCCGGATTTGAACATCTTGTTGCCGCGTCTATTTTCTATGATGATAATCATTACGATACAGAGCGCCTCCTTAACAAGTGAAATTTAAGCTTCCATACCATTGAGCCGACAATATCGGAAGGTGTTGCCAGCGCTTAGGATGGAACACACGAACGTTCTTTTTGAATGCATATAATCTCTCAGCGTCTCTCGAGAGCTCAATCACCCCAGAAGCGAATTTCCCCTTCTCCGTTCTGTTGGCGCCTGAAAAGCAACTCCCAATGAAAGATGAACTCTTTTCTATCCTCTTCAATTCACGGTAGCCACAACCCACGCTAATCAGTGATCAGAATTCTACAAACATCGTACTCTTAGATTCTCCCTGATGTAGGATGATGCTATGACCCTCGCACGTCAATCAAAGTTCCTGAGTTGATGACCTCAGTATCAGAAATATCATAGGCTCCTCTACTATATCACAAAGCAATACAGAGCTGAGTAAAGATCAAAAACATTTCTATGGTTTCTTTAATATTGGGCAACTAAATATTGTGCCCGGTTGGGTTTGGGGTTTGACCCTCGGCGCGGGATACTTCCTTTGTCTTCTCCGGTATCCTTCTCTCATCTCAGTCAATTAAAACAAACACATCAGCAAGAGAACAGTGAACGACATACTTTTCGTAAGAAGTAGAGTGAAGCTTTTTGGTCAGAGTAAGCGGTTGTATGACTTAAAACATCATCAAATCATCATGCATGTCAGCTATTAGCGCGATATTCATGAGTTCTCTCCCCAACCCTCTCTATGCATTCATTGTCGACCAGGAGGTCCTCTCTGTGCAGTAATCCTGTTCCTCGCGAGTTGGTCAATTGTAGGCCTTGGGTGAGCAGCCCACATTAGCATATCCATGTGTTGGCTTCCATAGAAGAACGTCGCTTATGAGCTCGTCTTAGGCGTCCCCAACAGTTCGCAGCATGCCTTGTCCGTCTCCACTCGGATGGTATGTAAGGATGGGGAGCCAGGTGTCCATACAGCTGCTTTCTGGGGGTGACTGCTTCCACACTTGTTCAGAACCGCGCCCAACATCTTGTGGCACTCCCATCCAACTTGTTCGTAAGTGCGCCTTGCGTTAAGGTCCAAGTAGTGCAGCCATACAGCAGCAAGGAACAAACTTTGTCTAATTCTTCGCTTCCCGGTTCAATTATTTCTAACTAGTTCTTTCTCTCCTCGCTAAACAGACCAAGATGAGCAACCTAACTCTCCGACTAAACTAGTCACCTGCTTGGCTCCTCGACTAACTAATGGTTTTTTCCTTTCTACAAACTGTCCCAAACTTTTTTTCACTTTCAACATTCTCAACCGGTGGCTTTTTCTTCTTCCTCTCCTGTCCAACAGACAACTAAAAACAAATAACCAGTCTTGAATTTATGGCCACGTCACGTGGTGTAATGGTTGGCAAGCTAGATTCATAGACAATTGTTATAGTGAGTTCGATTCTCAAACTGGGTGTCTACTTCCTGACTTGTGTCATCTAAGCTAAGCCTTAGTAAATACTATGATGCAGCAAATTAGTGTTCGTGTATTTCCTGTAAAAAAATTATTTCATCGGTGAGTTGCACGAATGTGGCTTTTTAGTCTTGGCACATTTTCCCACATTCACAACAGTTATTCTAGAAGAGTCAGCAGCGTAAGCTTACTGGCCATTTGTCGCCGATGCACAGTTTGGTGACTCATCAGGCGCGAAGATCTGCTCTGACACATGCCTTCCGCACTGGTTCAAACAGTCAGACCCAATGTATGCCGCTTTCTCGTTACTGTATACAGTAGAACAATGTAAACCCTCTCGTTTAGCTGCTCTACAGTAGAGCCAATGTAATCCCTTTCTCGTTTACTGTATACAATAGACCAAATGAATGCCCTTGTTTTGTTTACTGGTCATACAGTGAGACCAATGTAATGCCCTTCTCTCGTTTACTGGTATACAGTAGACCAATGTAATGCCCCTTTCTCGTTTACTGTATAGAGTGACCAATGTAATGCCCTTATCTCTTTATGTATACAGTAGACCAATATGTAATACCCTGCTCGTTACTGGTATAACAAGTAAGACAAAAATGCGCTTTCTCCGTGTACTGGTATACAGTAGACAATGTAATGCGCCATTCTCGTTTTACTGTATACAGTGACCATGTAATACCTTGCTCGTTTACTGTATTCAGTAGACCAATGTAATGCCCTTTCTCGTTTACTGTATACAGTAGACCCAATGTAAGTACCCTTGCTCGTTTACTGTATCAGTAGACCATGTATGCCCTTTCTCGTTTACTGTACAAGTAGACCAATGTAATACCCTTGCTCGTTTACTGTATACAATAGACCAATTAATGCCCTTTCTCGTTTACTGTATACAGTAGACCAATGTAATTGCCCTTTGCTGTTTATTGTATACAGTGACAATGGGTATTTAATGAGCTACTTATCTCGTTTACTGTATACAGTAGCCAATGTAATGCCTTTCCTCGTTTACTGTATACAGTAGAAACAAATGTAATGCCCTTTCTCGTTTACTTAAACAGTAGACCAATGTAATACCCTTGCCTCGTTTACTGTAACAGTAATCCAATGTAATACCCTTGCTCGTGTTATTGTATACAGTAGACCAATGTAATGCCCTTTCTGCGTTTACTGATACAGTAGACCAAGTGTAAATGCCCTTGCTCGTTTCCTGTATACAGTAGACCAATGTATACCCTTTGCTCGTTTACTGTATACAGTAGAACCAATGTAATGCTCTTCTCGTTTACTGGTATAAGTAGACAATGTAATGCCTTGCTCGTTTACTTATACATAGAGAACCAATGTAATACCGCTTGCTCGTTACTGTATACAGTAGACCAATGTAATGCCCTTTCTCGTTTACTGTATACAAGTAGACCATGTAATGCCTTTCTCGTTTACTGTATACAGTAGAACCAATGTAATACCCTTTCCTCGTTTACTGTATACAGTAACCAATGTATACCCTTGCTCGTTTCTGTATACAATAGAGATCAATGTAATGCCGCCTTTCTCGTTTTACTGTATACAGTAGACCAATGTATGCCCCTTGCTCGTTTACTGTATACAGTAGACCAATGTAATGCCTTTCTCGTTTACTGTAATACAATAGACCAATGTAATGCCCTTTCCTCGTTTACTGTATACAGTAGATCAATGTAATACCCTTGCTCGTTTACTGTATACAGTAGACCAATGTAATGCCCTTTCTCGTTTACTGTATACATAGACCAATGTAATACCCTTAGCTCGTTACTGTATAAGTAGACCAATGTAATGCCTTTCTCGTTTACTGTATACAGTAGACCAATGTAATGCCCTTTGTTGTTTACTGTATACAGTAGAACCAATGTAATGCCCATTCTCGTTTACTGTATACAATAGACCAATGTAATGCCTTTTGTTTATTGTTTATACAATAGACAATGTAATACTTGCTCGTTTACTGTTATCAGTAGATCCAATGTAAATGCCCTTGCTCGTTTACTGTATAAGTAGACCATTAATGCCCATTCTCTCGTTTCTGTATAACAATAGACGGCAATGTAATGCCCTTTTGTTGTTTACTGTATACAATAGACCAATGTAATGCCCACATACAGCATAGCGTATTCGCACTTATATACATCGATGTGTTAAGATAATGGTGTCAAGATTTTTTTTTTCACAATCTAATTATTGTAAATGAACTTCACTCTCAACATGACATACATCTGAATAATTTAAATCTCTGATCATACGAAACTAATTGCTTTCAAACTCTATCAGTCAGTAACAAATGCAGGGGAATAATTTATAGTCCATGTAGTAGTACATTATCTTTCTTTGACTTCATTATGTTAAAGTTTTGCTTATATATATATATATATATATATATATAAATATATATATATATATATGTCTCAATGTCTACACTGCCTTTATATATATATGTATATATATGTGGGAGTGCGTCTGTATGAGTGGTTGGTTTCTTTGTTCAATGGTATACTAACTTTCATCAATTATTTAATCCCAAAGTCAACCTACATAAAGAACAGTATACATACTATTTAACCCATGGCTATCCGAACGAGACTGGGCCATTTATGGAGTTACCGACCGAAATAAATTCATAATGAGTTAATCTTTATTGAGTTTGTAGTTTGAAATAAATTTCTAACAGTCAAATGACGGTTTTGTTGATTTTTTCCTTCTTCTTGAAAGTGTATATATTGCTCTGTATATAATTGATATTATTATCTTACTTTGAGCTCTCTCAGGGATTGAAATAATCCTGTATAAATCTCTAGGTTGCATCTGCATGTGGATATATGTAGGTATAGATGAACCTAATTAGAATCGTCCGCAACTTCCTTGTCTATTGGATACTTTTATCTATATTATATCTATCCATATATATATATATATTATATATATTTATATATATATATAAACTAGAATGATTCACAAATACCAACTTGATTCCTGGATTTCATCCTCTAGAATGATTCGAAGAAACAGATTTTTGAGACGTTCATAAAAATACATACATGTATACATATATATGTATATATTTTTAAAAATTGGTTAAAACTTATAAAAAACTTTTTTTCATTTCTAACAATTTCTTTATATCATCTTGAAAGGCGTTAATCAGTTGTCTGAAAACAGTTATTATTAATTAACCAAGTTTTTCGATTTCTTTCTGACAATTATCAAGGCTGTATTATTTGTCTAAAACCAGGGTCGGCTAAACCCGGCTCGGCAGGCCGCATCAGCCCTCTAATCATTTTCGTCCGGCCATGAACTTAATAACTCGACTCTATATCCAATGAATGCTTTTATATCATGACACTCCCTTCGAGACTCTGCAATAGCTGTTTGCTCTCTCTTTCTCCAAAAGATAGCCATCCCTGGTTTAAATTATCATTATCAAGACTGTTTTTATTTGACTAACTATTGTTTTGGTTTTTTGTCAATAAGCTCACGCTAAATAACGGCAGCAGTTCTTTTTTAATATGTCCATGTATTAAATATATCTAAAATATTTCTACATGTATATATTCATATATATACTTTTCACTAATACCTCTTGGGAAAGCCATAAATTATTTTTTCTCCCTCTGAACTATGGTAAATAGGAGTGCAGATTCGGTTGTTTAGCTTCGCAACTGGTCGAGAAGTAGGGAACCTGAATTCAAAGTCTGGATAAGTTTTGTTTGTTTTATATTATTTAAGTTCACTCTCAACAAAGTACATACATGTGAATAATTTAAATCTCGATCATTAAGAAAGTAATTACTTTCAATTATCTATACTCTTTCAGTCAGTACAAAATATCAGGGAAGATAACTTGACACCCAGAGAAGTGAGAAATTGCAAACGAATCGTTGAAGACAAACAAACTCAGAAAAACATATCCTTCTTGCAGACGTATTTGAAGTGTAGCGTGGTCGACCTACAGTGAAGCCTTCTACTATTCGTCATTCAGTAGGTCTTTGAGGATGCGCCTTTGTCCATCCCTGACATGACCAAGCCACCAGAGCGCCCTTCATAGATGATAGCGAACATGCAGTTCAAAGTTTGCTCGGTCCAGCCACATCTGTGTTGGGCACTTTGTCTTGCCAGCGCATCATGGCGACTAAATAGGTAAACCTAATTTTTGTCTGGTAAGGGAGGGTGGCTAGATACCCTACAGGACGAGGAAACAAAACTGCAAAAGGGTGGACGAAGCTCTTTGTTCAATAGCCTCTAGCACATTATTGTCTAAGTCAACCCCTTCCGCGGACAGATGGTGGTAAACATGGCAGTGTCAGTGACATGCCGCAAGTAAGCTTGAGTTCTGGGTAATGGACCACCCAGAATGTGGAATGTTGGAACGCAGTGGTATTAGATCCACAACCCGGCCAAACGGTTACTTTTTGGTCTTCTTTTCTCAATGGCATCACTTGTTTAAAGAGTTTATACATAATCGTATGCGGTGGCATAAGATTATGTCAATCCTTTGTATTCTAAAAGGATGAGCTTTATACCATGGGTGGGACTGTTCACATGGAATAATGCAGAAAGCCCGCAAATTAACGTGAAGTCCACGTGGGACCTTGGTTAGGTCCTCAGTTTTCAGTTGGAACGTCAGGCAGTGAAGATGTCCTCCTTAGACTGTAACTCACTGCATCGCGCACTTGTTGTCAGATTATTTAGTTACATGAATGTTATAGTTAAGGAAATAAAAGCTTAAGAAAAATAACACGGTTTGTTGATTATGGTGGTCTTTGGTACAGGACTGACGGAAAGAAGAAATTAAGCCGAGTGCGGACCGATCACCAAGACGACTAGAAGTGATGTTTAGAAGAGACCTCAGAAGAAGACGTAAGATGTCAAAGACGACAGAAGAAGAATAGAAGAAGTAAGAAGTAATGAGAAGGGTTTGCAACAATATGTGCCAAACAGAGTGTCTCCCTACGCGTTACATATATAAGTAAAGTAAGTCGACGGGGCGCTGAAAGTCGTATCCAAGCCACACGCAGCGAGAGTCGTACCCCTTTTCATTATACGCTACGACCAAGGAGAACTGGTTTTTGCCATCTGAGTGGAGCGCCACAGCCTATCATCAGCACACTTGACTTTTACCGCACCAGATCTCTGTGGCTATCATACGCTGAGTTGCTGAAGGAACCCGGTATGAACTAGGAACCTTGTGGTTTCTAGCCGAACGCTCTACCAATTCAGGCTAACCCGGTCCTCCATATTTAAATGGGTGAACTGACTCAAGACCACAACCGAGAGAATGCTAGGTTTAATCGGGTGCGGCAACAGTTTTAATCTAAAACTGTTAAAAATTAACCACTTTCGGGGAATTTTCCTTTTCGAGGGTGCAGCCAGAAAGTGGGGTCTATTTACAACTTATATAAAACCTAGATAACTGGAGCACTGACCGTTGTGTATTCGATTTAAATTTTTTATTCTTTGTATCAGTTACCGTCAATCTTAATTCCATTAAGTTTACAAGCTTAATTTATAAATAAGAAATAACAAATGACTTCTTCAGTTATTTTCCTTTAAAATAAACATTTAATATTTCGGTATGATAGGATATTAGGCAGGGTAAGAAAACAAGTTATTGTTGATCAACATTGTTCACTTTCATTTCATGTCATAACGTAATAAAAAGACGTAGCTGTAGTAACTAATAATACTAGGGTATGACTATAGAAATTAATTTTTATAATACTGAACCATGACAGGATTCAGTTATACATTCCGCTTTTGAATTTCCTATAAAATTGAGATCAATTACAATGCTAAGTGACAATCAATTTGTTAGCCTTATGCAAGCGGCATGGGTCATATGAGGCGGCAAGCTTTGAAGATTCGTAGCGATAGTTTGGAAGAATTTTCTTTTGTAAATATATTTTCTATTTAACCCATAGATGAACCCTAACATAGTACTATACTTCGGAAGCAAAATGTGATGAACGGGTGCTCCATTTGCCCCGAGCTCTAAGAACTGAACTCACCAACAGTTAGAGATTAACGTTATCCCAGGACATGAGAAGACCCTCAAGCCACCGCCTTCTAGCAACCCATTGATAAAGAAGGGTTGGAGCTTGCCCATCAGGGCAATAGTTGGATTTCACATATAGGTGGTAGGGCTTGCATGACGCAGCCGATTGGGTCGGAGGGACCTCTTCACCGCACACCGATCAGACCAAAGTGGAGTGTTTGGATGCCTCATGGGACTGTTTAGCTACCAGGATTCCGTCTGTAGAAGCATCACGAGTCCCACCGCACAGTAAATAGGTTCCCGTTTGAGGTAGGTCTTACCCTCTGCAGAGGTACAGTCGTTTATCTTGAGACCCAGCGAAGGGCTATTCGAAGAAGTTTCTGTTCTATTCATTCTTGTTTGGTATTCAATTTATTGTTAATTTTTTTAAAAATAATTTTTTAAACTCATTTTTTTCATCTATTTTTACCAAGTAGATAGGAGTTCTAAACAGCTTCTGCACTCCAGACCAGAGTGGACCTGGGAGTAACTGGGGCATAAAGTGGTACTAGAAATAAAGTGGTTACTCCACGACCCCTAGAGCTTCGAAGAATTGGAAACATCACCACTAGATACAGTTCAAGCATTACCTGGACACTGAAGACCCACCGTCTGTAGCACATCTGATAAAAAGTGTTGGGGGTTTTTGCCATAAGAACAAATCGTTGTCAATCCTTTCGTCTAAGTAGAAAGCCCAAAAGTGGGATGTTGCATGTCATCTTGCATGTCCATGGATGCTCAGAACCACCAGGATTCCATCCTTAAAGATCACGGGGTCACCACCCACCGGCCAACAGGTGACCCCATTTGGGAGAGGGATTTAACACTTTTTTGTTGTTTTTTATGTAGGATGAATATTTATAATTTACCGACCCTCCGCCACTGGTAGAATTGTACAAAAAAATTCAATTAATATCATTATTATTAGTTCTTTAAACAAGTAGTTTCATGGTGTTAAAGCTCCCGAAACCACCGCTTGAACTCAGGGCTGATAGTGACTTAGTCTAAGGTAATAAGGAACACCCTGAATAAACCCCCGAGGATACAGCAGCTAAACGTATATGCTTATATATACCACAATAAAGATGACAGTCCGAAACATCAAAATATAATTGCTTCTATTTTGCTTTTCTGCAAATATTCGTTTCTCATCTTTTATAAAAGGAGGTTCGGTGTCTCTGTCTGTAACCCGAAACTACAACACTGTTTACGGCCACAATGCCTCAGGATTGGCGTAAGAGCATCTAATTCATAGTTAAAATCATTATATATTGAATAATCTTATTTATAAACGAGTTCTCTATGAAAATTTGAGCTATATTACCTTAAAAAGCCCATATTATTAGGTCCGTTTTAAAGATCCTGACAATGTCTTTATACATCAGAAAGAATAAAGCTTTCACATAACATATGTGTTTAATCTGCTTTCTGGTTTTAAACCAAACGAGTTAGTAGATAATTCTTGCTGTTATTGAATCTTTAATAATTATTGTTTTATCTCTCAACATAACTTAAAATCAATCCTATAATAATTTTATAAAGAAACCAGTTTAAAAATATGTCGATATGAAATGGGTTTAATCAACTATAGTGTTAGTAAAAAGAGAACAAATACGCATTTTACAGAGATAATAGACTCACTTACACGTTCGTGTACTGGTAACTGAACTGATAAGAAGGGATAAGACCAGGGAAAAAACGAATTTCGCGCCTAATATCTGGTGGACACCAAAAACATGCTCGAAAAGGAATTTACTATGTAGTTCTTGAGACGTGACTTACAGGCAGTAGCCTCATTGCCTGGGGACTATTCTGGCTGGTAAAACACAAGAAGTGTAATCTTTTTTATTAAATCGAGTTTAAATGGACCTAATTCCACCATCGATTGTCACACCACCGAAAGAAAAATACCAAAAATAGGGAAGTAACGCGAATTCTAATGAGACTTTATGTTGATATATATGAATAAGAGAATAATGCACAGGTATTCTTATTTAAAAAACCTTTTCATTTTTTTCAGGTCAGTTAAACTCTTGAACCACGTTCTTTAAGAAACTGTGTTGACATCTCAAAGATACGTGGTCCAAATTAACTGAACCTGAAAAAATTAGAAAAGTTTTTTAAAATGATAACTTAGTGCATTATATCTTTATTCAATTAATATATTAACATCTGAAAATTTCATTAAATTCGTTAATTCCCTGATGTTTGGTATTTTTTCTTTCGACAGAGTGATATATGATGGTGGAATTTTAGGTCCGTTAGTTCGATTTAACCCAATACGTTTAGTATGCGTTTTTAATTTCATTACACTTTTTAATCTAATTTTAATATCCTTAAATACTTAAATCCTGGAGGGCTATTCTTGCCTAGTATGTAATAAAAGTCTTTGTGTTGAAACCTTGAACTAGCGCAGCGAGCAAGCAAGCTCATACCAACAAACAAATTTCACTGCTCGAATTAATTCTTGATAATCTTAATTAACTATGTTGCCTAGAATTGTTGAAGCCGGCTTGCTCTCAATAGAGTTTAATATTCATAAAGAATATGTTTTCTTTTGAAAACAATCCAAATCTACACTCGAGAGATGTATTGTATTTTCCTAAAGGCTAAACTAGGTATAACATTCCATTTACGAATTTGTTGTTCATATCTTTCCTAAAACCTTTTCTGCGATGCCTCAAGAAAATAGTTCTTACAATTTTTAAGCCTGCGGTTTTGCTAATACACTAAAGACAATCTCGATTCATGAAGACAAAAAGAAAACAAAAAGGAATTACAAGATCAGAGATATTAATAATCAAAACGAGGCTAATGACACGACATCCGGAAGTCCTCTAGCGTTTACGTTTAGTTTTTTATTGTTTGTTTAATTTAATTTATTCTTTACTTGCCTATACTTTTTAAAATATAACTGCAACAATGTTAGATACAAAATAACAGAAAATACATTAATAAAAAAAAGAAATTTAAACAAAGAGAAAAACAAATAGAAAAATACTTGACATTAAAAATGAATGAAAGTATTATTCATTTCATTAAATTTGTTGATATATTTTTCAAAAGATAATAGAGAAATAAGTTATTTGACAAGATGACAGGTAATTAAAAGTCATCTTTATCTATTTAATGGTAGTATCAGCATTCTATCCCGGTATATCTTTGACCCGACCAAAAGAAAGACAACGAGACCTCCTCGTGATAGATGCGAGAAATTGGTCACACGAGAGTTCGGTATTCTGAAAAGAGTCAGCCATCCTAAACCGGTGAGGATTACAATAACTGACAGTATCGGGCTGTATAATGGTAAGTACCTTCCTTAAACAGGGGTGCCTATCGATATGATCACACAAGACTGCATAGAATTCTTTGAAATTGAACAACGGGTGGCCAGCTATAACCTAAAGACATTCTCGATTCAAAGAACAAAAAGAAAAGGAGAAAAAATCAATAAATTATAGATCAAAACGAGCTAAATGACACGACACCGGAAGTCTTTAACAGTTTAAAAACGCTTACGTTTTTTTTTAATCAGGTCTTAATTCTAAAATATTACTGTGACAAATGTCAAGTTCAAGAAGAAAATGAAAATGACTTGATAGAAAAAAGAGTTTATAAATTTAAAATAAAAAAGAAAGAAAGAAGAAAAATATTGAGATTAAAGTGTTGAAGATAAATATAACGTGGCGACAATTATATTTCATTTAAATTGGTAGATTTTTTAACGATAAAGTGAAATTTTCCAGACATAACAAGTTAATTAAAGACATCTTTATCTATTTTTAATGTAGTCTCAGAATTTCACGCTCCTAAACGGAGGTGAAAATTCTGCAACCAGCAATAAAAGAACCAAATCGCTGTGGTTGGCTTGCTACAATCACTTAAGATAACCTCAAAATTCAGATGAACAAAAAAGAACAGAAAGAAATAAAAGATCGCGAGATGTTAATAATCAACACGGGCAAGAAGGATACCGGAAGTTTTTAGCAATTCAAGACGCTTAGTTTCTTTATTTTTTAATTTCACTATAGTTGTAAAATATATTGAGACAATGTTAGACACAAGAATAAGATGAAATAAATTAATAAAAAAGTTTTTAAAATAGCAAATGAACAGAAACGAAAGAAACCAGAAATTTTACCTGAGATTAAATCTATTACGAAGTATTTTGTACAGTGATCCTTTATTAATTTAAATTCGTTTCAAGTGGGCATTAGGTTTATAGGGGTTGAGTAGCTAGCTCCACTAGATTGTAATTCCCCGCCCCCAATGGGGCCACCTGTTGGCCATGGGTGGCGACACCGTGATGCTTAAGGATAGAGCCCAGGTGGATGAAGCAGTTCAATGAAGCATGCAATACCCCATTTCTTTGGCCTATCTTGGTGCTAGACGGCGTCGGAGAGGCCC
This sequence comes from Doryteuthis pealeii, assembly GCA_023376005.1. Taxonomy (NCBI): domain Eukaryota; kingdom Metazoa; phylum Mollusca; class Cephalopoda; order Myopsida; family Loliginidae; genus Doryteuthis; species Doryteuthis pealeii. The sequence continues at coordinate 54,844,053 of CM042173.1, forward strand.
CCTCGAATAATCGCTGGTCACGTCAAGCCCTAGCACATATATTGATTTTTCCCCAACCTATTGCCTTATGGCAAGCCCAACCCCTTTCATCATATGGGTGCTAGGAAGGTGTGGCTGCGGGTCTACATGTCCTGGGAATGACGTTAAAATCTATCGTGATGTGAGGTTCCAGTTTTTGGAGGTTGGGGAATGTGGAGCACCCCTTCATCACATTGCTCCCTGGTCCACTCTGACCCCGGAGTGGTAGAACCTATTAGGGCCCATCTTATGGGTTAAATAGAAAAAATGGTATTATAAAAAAATTGTATTATCCATTAAGATTGATTATCAAAACTTATCGCATAAATGACGCCACTGAGGTTGATATGTCGTAAAACAAAACCAACAAACAACAATCCTTCTTGATTTGCTTAACAAAAGGCTAAAGAGACAAGTCTGTTCTAAAATAATGAATGACTAGCAGGACCTGTAGATATATCATAGATGATAATTAATTAATATCAACGTTAGATATGTTTAACGTCGAGGCAATTGAAAAAATCATTCAATTGTAAAAAGAATAAAACCTCTTGAATTTAGCTTCCCTCGCCAATCTTTTTTTTCTTTCTTTTTTGCTTTCTCATATTTTCCTTATGTTCGATTGAAACAGATTGGCGTTTCATTCCGCGTGCTCCGCACCGGCTTTCTATCTTTCTCCTGCTCTTCATTCCTTTTCTTATTATATTTTCATCTAGCATGTTTCTTTTTTTCCTTACCCTTTCCTTTTTTTATAAAAAAAAACAGAATGGTCCCATTATTTAGGCTGAGGTAATAACACTTCACCAAATAAGAATTCTGAAGGAATAAGCCAACACAGATACTCAGATTTCATTTATTGCATGGACGATTTAGACGGTCTCATTTGAGAAGTAATGCTCAAGATTAATAAGGGAATTCAAATTAAGAAATCGGGTATTAAATATATAGATTGGTTTATTGTTAACTGGTAATGGTGTAATAGAATGAGCTTGTTTTGAACCCTCATGAGGTTAAATTTGTGACACCCAAACTTTAAAAAGTTGGGTGAAAAATTGTTTTAGTGCAACTAAGTTAATGAATTAATTTTTAAAACCCAGATATCTCCGGTTTGATACATAGGCCACAATTATTTTTTTTATCGAGAACTTTCCTCTGTTTTTCTTTTACTGAAATTTACGTATAAATCATGACCATAACTGACTTGCTTTTTTTTTGTCCTCCTCCCAATTGAAAGTTTTAAACTTTTTTAAAAATATTTCCAATAATCCGATCACTAATAATTTCCTTCATTGACACATCACACCCTCATGTATACTTTGCTCTCTCTCTCTTCTCTCTCTATATAATATATATATATATATATATATATATATATATATATATAAGCACACACACACACACATATATATATATATATATATATATATAATATATATTAAATTAAGAGGCACATATTTCTCCAAATTATATTATATAATATATATATATATATATATAATATATATATATATATAGTATATAAGTGTGTGTGTGTCTGTGTCTGTTTGGGGTCTGTGTTGTGTGTGGTGTGTGGTGTGTATACATGCACACAAAATAGCATTAGCATAATCTTTATAGATTACTGCGTCCACACAATCCTATAACGCCACCACCAGAAATCTATCCTCTCATGACCTCATTATATAATATATATATATATATATCTATATAATATATACTATATATATATACATACATATACATTTCATACGTAATATATACACAATACCACTACATATACACACACATATACACATAACACACAACGGAATATATACACACATATCACAGTACACACAACATATATATATATACACACAGTAAAACACCATAATAATATTATACTAAGACACCACATATATATTATGAGCCATACACACACACATATATATATACAACATACAAGCAATGATACAGCATATATATAATATAATATATATATATACAACATACAACACATATAATATATTAAATATATATATATATATATATAATATATGTATTCAACACCATATATAAGACAGCGACAGACGCAAACGCACAATAATGTACACGTCATTAAAAAGGGGAAATAAACCTTGTTACTTCTGTCCACCAACCATGGGAATATTTCTGTCTCAGCTTGAAACACTCGCCAAGTTATTTAATTGACTAAGCAAGACGCATGTGCGTAACGATCAGGTTCACATTTTGGTGTCATAAGTATCGGCAAAAATATTCATCGCTGAAAAAATCATTTATATCATTATAAATAAAAATTTGATTATCGCGACCAATTGGAACCAAATATTAATGGATACATAAACCAAACGTCCTAGACGTGATAGCCATGAACCAACACTGCACACATTCTTGAAAATCCAGAATTTTTACCGGATAACAATCAAAATAAAACGAGATCATTAATTCAGTTGCATGTAGAACAGCTATGCAGCCAAAAATGACACGTAGTTATAAGATTTACTGTTTTATTTTTGTAGATAGATTCGTCCGTAGATGTATATTACATATTCATATCTGATTTATAATTTTGGCATTATTTCACTCAGAAGAATAAAATGCGATGACAATTTTCAAAAATAATCATTTTGTTCAGTAATTTGAGTTCCCTCGGATCCTAGTGCCTTCCATTTGGTAGTTTTTTTTCTTCTCCTTCCTTATGCGCATGTTTCTTGTTTCTCACTCCAAGCTTTGGTTAGCAACGTCAGAGTCACATAATCTACGTTAATACTACGTTCGCGCCTGTAAGTCAGAGTTCGAAATGACCAAAATCTATATTGCTGCAATTTGTTAAAACAAAACGTATAAATTGGCCATCTAAGGGTTAAAATAGAAACGTTGTTTTTACGAAAACTGGGTTTAAATTTAAAAAAATCAATACCATTCAATTCATCATTGCCTGGTCCATCCGTATTGTTACATAATCTATGCGAATTTGCAATAAGATTTATGTCAATCCCCTGTATTTCTAAAGGGAGGCCTTTCAAATATCACGGGCGGGGAACTTCGCATGGAAAGTACAGAAAGCCCGCGAAATTCGTGAAGTCACGTGGGAACTGGTTTGGTCCTCAAGTTTTCAGTTGGACGTTCGGCGAGAAAGATGTCCTGCCTTAACTGGAACTCACTGCATACGCGCGCTATGTTAGTCAGATGTTAGTTCATTGACATGTTTATTAAGTAGATAAAGCTTAAGAAATAAACACGTTTTGTAGTGGGTGAATGTCTTGGAAAAGACTGACCTAGAAGGACCATGATTAAGTGAGACGACACCAAGAGGAAGTCCAGACGCTAGAAGAAATGTTGAGAAGAGACGTAGTAAGAAAAGCGTCAGAAGAAGAATAGAAGTAATGAAAAAGGTATACACACGTATCCGATGACATGAAACCATGCAAATCTTTTCCCTCCAATTGATTAGTCCCTGGTTTGCGTCTTCCCAAAATGCCTATGGGAAGTTCAAGTCTTTCAGATTTCTCTTGAATGTTGTCTTTGTACCTGAGCTTGGTCTACCGATTCCACGTGGATCCCTCCAGTTGAGAGTACATAATCCTGCTTTGGTAGTTCTGTCATCCAAAGTCTGTTTAAGTGACCAGCCCATCTCAGGTTGCGTAGGAAAGTATTTCTGAGCATGACAGGAGTCCAGTTTTCTTCAGGATGTCCTGATTTGAAACTGTTTGCCCACTTGACATTTATATACTGGCGCAAGACCCATCAAGAATGAATAAAACAAGGCGTCTTCGGCATCCAAAAATAACAGGGTTGACGAATGCCGTAAAAAAATTCTCCAAACAACCGAGGAAACTCTATACTTGTTAGTAATTCTAATATGGCGTAGATTCCTGTTAAATTTAATTCTCAGTATAATTGCTTTGAAGTAGAATTGTTCTATGGACCAATAGAAATATCACCATGGAGCCAGGCCACAATTCAGTATCTTTTTTGTGTGTAGACCTCGAGTAATATTACTGGACCCTGGGGTCAGGTGAACCCTTTTATTGGAACATGATCAAGATAGATATGATCGCAGTTTGTTTTTTATAAATATATGCAAAGTAGAGCTATCAAAAAAATAGGCATGCGTAATTTTATAGGTGTGGTCTGCACAAACAAACTATTAATGTACAATATATATACTAGTTGAACCTTTGGATATACCGTAGTATGATAACTTATTATACAAGTTTTATATGTTTTACTTAGAGTTATTGCTAAATAGTTCAATATGTAAAAAGGAAGATAAATCTTGGATTTAACTTTCTCGCATATTTTTTTATCTTTTTTTCATTCTTTTCATTAATGTTTGATTAAAACAGATAAGCGTTATCGGCTCAGTGCACTCACACAGATCTCTCTTTCCCTACTGAATCTATTTTTTTCTTCCCTATTGTATTTTTCCTGTGTAGTAATCCTCTCTTTTCCATTTAAATATGAAATAACCAAATGGTCCATTAATTTAGGCATGACGTGACGACACTGTATAATAAATAAGAATTCGGTGAATAAGAGTGACATCTGATAATTAGTGAGATTTACATTTTTGCATTTATGCTTGTGACGATTAGGCGGGCTAATCTTTAAGTTGATTGTGTTGCAGAGTTCATAACGTCGTACAATTAAGGACAAGAGTATTAATATATAGATAATAAATAATACTGATGTTTTTCAAAAAAATTACGTCCGTTATTATCTTGCAACCACAAATCAACTTAAAAGGGATTAGCCCCGCCAAATCGTCCAAGATGAATGCAAAAATGTATCCTAAGTTATCAGATGTCACTTATATCCGAAATTTCTTATTTATTATAAGTGTCGTCACGTCAGTAAATAATGGACCATTTGGTTTTTCATCATTAAAGGAAAGAAGAAAGGATAAATACTAGACACAGGAAATAATACAATAGGGAAGAAAAAAATGAGAGGGAAAAGAGAGATTGGGGTGATAATTGTTTAATCAAACATTATGAAAGAAGAGAAAAAAATAGATAAAAAAAGTAATGCGAGAAGTTAAAATCCAGAATTATCTCTTTGTTACAATATTGAACTATTTAGCAACATACTCTTAATTATAAAACAATAAAACTTGTAATAATTAAGTTATCATACTACGGATATCCAAAGAGGTCCAACTAGTAGAAATATATTGTACATATTTAGTTGTTTGTGCAGACCACCTAATAAAAAATACGCTTGCTATTTTTTAGTATTAGCTCTACTGCATATATCTATATAAAAAACAAACTGCGATCAAATATCCTTATCCTTGATCAGTGGTTTCCAAAAAAGGGGGTTCACTAGACCCACATAGGGCCACGTAATATCTACTGGGGTCTATCACACAAAAAAGATACGAATTGTGGCTCCATGGGTGATTTTATTGGTTCCATAGAACAATTCTACTTCAAGCAATTATACTGAGAATAAAATTTTTAACAGGAAAATCTACGCCATATTTAGAATACAAAAGTATAGATGTTCCTCGGTTGTTTTGGATTTTAGGCTGTCAACCCTTGGTTATTTTATGCCGAAGACGCCTTGTTTATTCAGTTCTGAAATGGGTAATGCGCAGTAGTAATTAAATGTCAGTGTAGACATGGTTTCAAACAGGACCATCCTGAAGAAACTGGACTCCCTGTCATGCACGAATACTGTCCTACGCAACCCTGAGATGGCTGGTCACTTAAACAGAACTTTGGGAATGACTAGACTACCAAAGCAGATTATGTACTCTCAACTGAGGGATCACGTGGATCGGAGACCCAAGGCTCAGGTAGCAAAGACAACATAAGAGAAATCTGAAAGACCTTGAACATTCCCATTAGGCAGTTGGGAAGGACGCAACCAGGGACTGAATCAATTGGAGGAAAAGGATTTGCATGGTGTCATCATCGATACGTGTTGTATACCTTTCAATTACTTCTATTCTTTCTTGACGTCTTTTCTTATCTTACGTCTTCTCTAACATTTCTTCTAGCGTCTGGGAACTTCTCTTGGTGGTCGGTCTCACTTAACTCTGTCTTCTTCTAGATCAGTCTTGTTACCCGCATTCACCAACTACAAAACCGTGTTATTTCTTAAGCTTTAATCTACTTAACTAAACATGTCATTAACTAACATCTGACTAACATAGCGCGCGCGTATGCAGTAGGTGAGTTCCAGTTAAGGCAGGACATCTTTCTCTGCCCGACGTCCAACTGAAAAACTGAGGACCAAACCAGTTCCACGTGTTCACGAATTTGCGCGGCTTTCTGGTACTTTTTCCAGGAAAGTTCCCGCCCGTGATATGAAAAGGGCCATCCCTTTAGAAATACAGGGGATTGACAATAAATCTTATGCAATCGCAATAGATATATGTAACATACGATGGACAGCAATGATGATTGATGGGTATTGATTTTAAAATTTAACCCAGTTTTTCTAAAACAACGTTTTCTATTTAACCCTTAGAGGCATTATACGTTTTGTTTTAACAAATTTGCCAATATAGATTTTGGTCATTTCGAAATCGTGACTTCGTTCGCGAACGTAGATTAACGGTAGATAATGGTGACTCTGACGTTTTGTAACAAAGCTTGGGAAGTGAGAAAACATGCGCTATAAGGAAGGAGAAACTACCCATGGAAAGGACTAGGATCCGAGGCAACTCAATTACTGCAACAAATGATATTTTTGAAATTGTCATCGCATTTTATATTTCTTGAGTGAAATATGCCAAAATTATAATCAGATATGAGATATGTAATATAACATCTACGGAACCGAATCTATCTACAAAAATAAACCAGTTAAAATTCTTATAACTACGTGGTCATTTGCTGCATAGCTGTTCTCATGCAACTGAATTTAATGATCTCGTTTTATTTTGAAAATTATCCGGTATTTCTGGATTTGTCAAGAATGTTGTTTTGAGTGTTACGGTTTCATGGCTAGTCAACGTCTAAGACGTTTGAGTTATGTATCATTAATATTGGTCATCAATTGGCCGCGATACATCAAAATTTTATATAATGATATAATGATTTTGTCTATGAATATTTTTGCGATACTATGACACCAAACATGTGACGTGATGTTAACGCACATGCGTCTTGCTTAGTCAATTAAATAACTTGGCGAGTTTAAGCGACAGAATATCCCATGGTGGTGGACAGAAGTAACAAGTTTATTTCCCCCTTTTAATACGTGTACATTGTGCGTGCGTGTCGCTGTCTATAATATGGTTGTGAAATATATTATTATATATATTATATATATATTAATATTAATGTATATGTGTGTATGTGTATATATTATATATATATATATATGTGTATAGCGTGTATGTGTATGATATATATGTGTGGTGTGTATGGTGCATATATATATAATGTGTGTGTTATATATAGTATATGTGTGTGTGTATGTGTATATATGATTTATGTGTGTGTATGTGTATATGTGTGTATATATATCGTGTGTGTTTGTGTTATGTGTGTGTATATGTATGTGTTATGTTGTATAATATCGTATGAATGTTATATGTATGTATATATAATATATAATTATATATATATATATATATTAGTATTATATATAATGAGGGCTCATGAAGAGGATAGCTTCTGGTGGTGGCGTTTATAGGATTGTGTGGGACGGCAGTAATCTATAAAGATTATGCTAATGCTATCTGTGTGTATGTATACACACAACACCACACACACACACAGACACAGACACAGACACACACACACTTTATATATATATATAATAATATATATATATTATATATATATATTATATATATATTTGGGAGAATATGTGCTTAATATATATATATATATATATATATATATATATATATGTGTGTGTGTGTGTGCTTTTAATATATATATATATATATATATATATATATAATATATTTATAGAGAGAGAGAGAGAGAGAGAAAGTATTACATGGCAGAGCGTGTGATGTGTCAATGAAGGAAATTATTGATCGATTATTGAAATATTTAAAAAGTTAAAACTTTCAATTGGGAGGAGGAAAAAAAAAAGCAAGTCAGTTATGGTCATGATTTATACGGTAAAATGTTTTCAGTAAGAAGAAAAACAGAGGAAAGTTCTGATATAAAAAAATATTTGTGTCCTATGTATCAAACCGGAGATATCTGGGTTTAAAAAATTAATTCATTTACTTTAGTTTGCACTAAAACAATTTTCCCCAACTTTTTAAAGTTTGGGTGTCACAAATTTTAACTCATGAGGGTTCAAAATCAAGCTCATTGCTAATTACACAAGGTAACAATAAAATCTATATATTAATACCCGTATTCTTAATTGTAATTCCCTTATAATCTTGCAGCATACTCTCAAATGAGACCGTCTAAATCGTCCATGCAAAAATGTAAATCTGGATTATCTGGTGTTGCTTATCCTCAGAATTCTTATTTGTTGTGAGTGTTTATTACCTCAGCTAAATAATGGACCATTCTGTTTTTTTTTATAAAAAAAAGGGAAGAAAAAGAACATGCTAGATTGAAAAATATAATAAGAAAAGGAAGAGAGCAGGAGAAAGATAGAAAGCGGTGGTGAGCACGCGGAATTGATAACGCCAATCTGTTTCAATCGAACATAAGGAAAATATGAAAAGAAGAAAGAAGAAAAAAAGATTGGAGGAGAGCTAAATCAAGATTTTTATTCTTTTTACATATTGAATGATTTTTCAATTGCTCTGACGTAAACATATCTAACGTTGTATAATTAAATTATCATACTATGATATATCTACAGGTCCTGCTAGTCATTCATTATTTTAGAACAGACTTGTCTCTTTAGCCTTGTTAAGGCAAGTCAAGAAGGATTGTTTTGTTTGTTTGTTTTGTTTTTACGGCATATCAACCTCAGTGGGTCATTTAATGCCGATAAAGTTTTGAAATAAATCAATTCTTAATGGATAATACAATTTTTTTATAAATACATTTTCTATTTAACCCATAGATGGGACCCTAATAGGTACTACCACTCCGGGTCAGAGTGGACCAGGGAGCAATGGTGATGAAGGGGTGCTCCACATTCCCCAAACCTCCAAAACTGGAACCTCACCATCAGATAGAGTTTAACGTCATTCCCAGGACATGTAGACCCGCAGCCACAGCCTTCTAGCACCCATATGATGAAAGGGGTTGGGGCTTGCCATAAAGGCCAATAGGTTGGGAAAATCATATATGTGCTAGGGCTTTGACGTGACCAGCCGATTTGATTCGAGGGGGCCTCTCCGACCGCCCGTCTAGCCCAAGATAGGGCCAAAGTGGAGTATTGCATGTCATGAACTGCTCATCCACCTGGGCTCTATCCTTAAGCATCACGGGTCGCCACCCATGGCCAACAGGTGGCCCCATTGGGGGGGGGGAATTCACAATCTAGTGGAGCTAGCTACTCAACCCCTATAAAACCTAATTGCCACTGAAACGAATTTAAATTAAATAAAGGATCACTACAAAATACCTGTAATAGATTTAATCTCAGGTAAAATTTCTGTGTTTCTTTACGTATTCTTTCATTTGCTATTTTAAAACTTTTTTATTAATTTATTTTCATCTTATTCTTGTGTCTAACATTGTCTCAATAATATTTTACAACTATAGTGAAATTAAAAAATAAGAAACGTAAGCGTCTGTGAATTGCTAAAAACTTCCGGTATCCTGTCATTAGCCTCGTGTTGATTATAATCTCCGATCTTTTATTTCTTTCTGTTCTTTTTTTGTTCATTCTGAATTGAGGTTGTCTTAAGTGTGTAGCAGCCACCACGAGATTTGGTTCTTTTATTGTCGGGTCAGAATTTTCACCTCCGTTTAGGAGGTGAAAATTCTGATACTACATTAAAATAGATAAGATGTCTTTAATTAACTGTTATGTCTGAAATATTTCACTTATCGTTAAAAAAATCTACCAATTTAAATGAAATAAATGATCGCCGTATATCATCTCAACACTTTTAATCTCATATATTTTTCTTCTTTTCTTCTTTTTTATTTTAAATTTTTAAACTTTTTATCAATTCATTTTCATTTTCTTCTTGAACTTGACATTGTCACAGTAATATTTTAGAATTAAAGACTGATTAAAAAAAAAACGTAAGCGTTTTTAAACTGTTAAAGACTTCCGTGTCGTGTCATTAGCCTCGTTTTGATTATAATTTATGATTTTTTCTTCCTTTTCTTTTTTGTTCATTTGAATCGAGAATGTCTTTAGGTTATAGCTGGCCACCCGTTGTTCAAAATTTCAAAGAATGATTATGCAGTCTTGTATCATATCGAGGGCACCCCTGTTTAAGGAAGGTCTTACCATTATACAGGCGATACTGTCAGATTATTGTAATCCTCACCGGTAGGATGGGGACTGACTCTTTTCAGAATACCGAACTCTCGTGTGACAATTTCTCGCATCTATCACGAGAGGTCTCGTTGCTCTTTCTTTTGCTGTCGGGTCAAAAGATATACCGGGGATAGAAATGCTGATACTACATTAGAATAGATAAAGATGATTTTAATTACCTGTCATGTCTGTCAAAATATATTTCTATTATCTTTTGAAAAAAATATCAACCAATTTAAATGAAATGAATAATACTTCAATTCATTTAATGTCAAGTATTTTATTTGTTTTTTTTCTCTTTGCTTTTTAAATTCTTTTTATTAATGTATTTTCATGTTATTCTTGTATCTAACATTGTTGCAGTTATATTTTAGAAGTATAGGCAAGTAAAAATAAATAAATAAACAAACAATAAAAAACGTAAACGTAAACTGCTAGAGACTTCCCGGTGTCGTGTCATTAGCCTCGTTTTGATTATAATCTCTGATCTTGTATTCCTTTTTGTTTTCTTTTTGTCTTCATTTGAATCGAGATTGTCTTTAGTGTATAGCAAACCCGCGGGGCTTAAAATTGTAAAGAACTATTTTCTTTGAGCATCGCAGAAAAGGTTTTAGAAGAACTGAACAACAAAATCGTAAATGAATGTAATACCTAGTTTAGCCTTTAGGAAAATACAATACATCTTCGAGTTATATTTGGATTGTTTTCAAAAAAGAAAACATATTCTTATGAATAATCTAAACTCTATGAGAGCAATGCGGTTCAACAATTCTAGGCAACATATTTAATTATAGATTATAAGAATTATATTCGAGCATTGAAATTTGTTTGATTGGTAGAGCTGCTGCTGCTGCTGCTAGTTCAAGTTCAACAACAAAACTTTTATTACAACTAGCAAGAATATGCACCCTCCAGGTGTAAGTTTTAAGGTAATAAAATAGATTAAAAAGTGTAATGAAATTAAGAACGCATATAAACGTATTGGGTTAAATCGAACTTAACGACCTAAATTCCACCATCATATATCACTCTGTCGAAAGAAAAAAATACCAAACATCAGGAATTAACCGAATTTAATGAAATTTTCAGTGTTAATATATTAATGAATAAAAGATATAATGCACTAGTTATTTCATTAAAAACTTTTACATTTTTTCAGGGTCAGTTAACTTTGGACCACGTATCTTTGAGATGTAACACAGATTCTTAAAGATACGTGGTTCAAAGTTAACTGACCTGAAAAAATGTAAAAGGTTTTTAAATAAAATAACTGGTGCATTATATCTCTTATTCATCAATATATCACACTAAAGATCTCATTAAATTCGGTTACTTCCCTGATTTTTTTGGTATTTTTTCTTTCGGTGGTGTGACAAACGATGGTGGAATTTAGGTCCATTAAACTCGATTTAATAAAAAGATTACACTTCTTTGTTAGTTTTTACCAGCCAGAATAGTCCCTCAGGCATATGAGGCTACTGCCTGTAAGTCACGTCTCAAGAACTACATAGTAAATTACTTTTCGACATGTTTTTGGTGCCACCAAGAATTGGCGCGAAATTCGTTTTCCTTTTGTCTTTATCCTTCTTATCAGTTCAGTAACAGTAAACGAACGTGTAAGTGAGTCTATTATCTCTGTAAAATGCGTATTTTGTTCTCATTTTTACTAACACTATGAGTTGATTAAACCATTTCATATCGACATATTTTAACTGGTTTCTTTATAAAATTATTCATAGGATTGATTTTATATGTTGGAGAATAAAACAATAATATTAAAGATTAATAACAGCAAGTAATTATCTACTAAACTCGGTTTTGTTAAAACCAAGAAAGCAGATTAAACACCATATGTTATGTAAAGCTTTATTTCTTTGTGATGTATAAGACATTGTAGGATTTTAAACGGACTAATAATATGGGCTGTTTTTAAGGTAAATATAGCTCAAATTTTCATAGAGACATCGTTTATAAATAAAGATTTATTCAATATATTAATGATTTTAACTATGAATTAGATGCTCTTACGCAATTCCTGAAGCATTGTGGCGTAAACATGATGTAGTTTCGGTTACAGACAGAGACACCGAACCTCCTTTATAATAAGATGAGAACGAATATTGCAGAAAAGCAAAATAGAAGCATATTTAATAATTTTGATGTTTCGGACTGTCATCTTTATTGTGGTATATATAAGCATAACGTTTAGACTGCTGTATCCTCGGGTCTTATTCAGGTGTTCCTTATTTACCTTAGACTAAAGTCACTATCAGACCCTGAGTTCAAGCGTGGTTTCGGAGCTTTAACATCATGACTACTTGTTTAAGACTAATAATAATGATATTAATTGAATTTTTTGTACATTCTACCAGTGGCGGAGGGGTTAGGTAAATTCATAAATATTCTAATCCTAATAAAAAACAACAAAAAGTGGTTAAATCCCCCTCTCCCAATGGGGTCACCTGTTGGCCGTGGGTGGTGACCCGTGATCTTTAAGGATGGAATCCTGGTGGCTGAGCAGTCCATGACATGCAAGATGCATGCAACATCCCACTTTGGTCTTTACTTAGACGAGATGACCGATTTGTTCTTATGGCAAACCCCCAACACTTTTTATCAGATGTGCTAAGACGGTGGGTCTTAGTGTCCAGGGTATAATGTTGAACTGTATCTAGTGGTGAGTTTCCAATTCTCGAGCTCTAGGGAGTGTGGAGTAACCCTTTATTTCTAGTACCACTTTATTGCCAGTACTCCCAGGTCCACTCTGGTCTGGAGTGGCAGAAGCTGTTAGAATCCTATTACTGGTAAAATAGATGAAAAAATGAGTTTAAAAATGTATTTTAAAAAAATTAAAATAAATTGAATACCAAACAAGAATGAATAGAACAGAAACTTCTTCGATATAGCCCTGTCGGCTGGGGCTTCAAGATAAACCGACTGTACCTCTGCAGAGGGGTAAGACCTACCTCAACGGGGACACCTATTTACTGTGGGTGAGGACTCGTGATGCTTACAGACGGAATCCTGGTAGCTAAACAGTCCATGGCATGCAACACTCCACTTTTGGTCCTAGATGGGTGGTGAAGAGGTCCCTCCGACCAATCGGCTGGTCATGTCAAGCCCTACCACCTATATGAGAAATCCAACCCTATTGCCCTTATGGCAAGCTCCAACCCTTTTTATCATATGGGTGCTAGAAGGCGGTGGCTGAGGGTCTTCATGTCCTGGGTATAACGTTAATCTCTAACTGTTGGTGAGGTTCCAGTTCTAGAGCTCTGGGGAAAGTGGAGCACCCGTTCATCACCATTGCTTCCAGAGTAGTAGTACTTGTTAGGGTTCCATCTATGGGTTAAATAGAAAATATATTTACAAAAGAAATTCTTCCAAACTATCGCTACGAATCTTTCAAAAGATTGCCGGCATCATATGACCCCCCATGGTTGATAAGCTAACTAAATGATTGTCACTTAGGATTGTATTGACTCAATTATAGAAATTCAAGGGAATATAACTGAATCCTGTATGGTCAGTATTATAAAATTAATTTCTACACAAATAGTAACCTAGTATTATTAGTTACTACAGCTACGTCTTTTTATTACGTTATGAATGAAATGAAAGTGAACAATGTTGATCAACAATAACTTGTTTTTACCCTGCCTAATATTGCGTATTCATACCGAAATATAAATGTTTATTTTAAAGAAAATAACTGAAGAGTCATTTGTATTTCTTATTATAAATTAAGCTGTAAACTTAATGGAATAAGATTGACGGTAATTGAATACAAGAATAAAAAAATAAAATCGAATACAAAGTCAGTGTCCAGTTATAGGTTTTATATAAGTTTAAACTAGACCCTCACTTTATGGCTGGCTACCCCTCGAAAGGAAAATTCCCCAAAGTGGGTAATTTTTAACAGTTTTAAGATTAAACTGTTGCGCAACGATTGAAACAGCATCTCTCGGTGTGGGTTGAGTCAGTTCCACCCATTTAATATGGAGGACCGGGTTAGCTAAATTGGTAGAGCGTTCGGCTAGAAACCAAAGGTTCCTAGTTCGATACGGTCCTCGCCAACTCAGCGTATGAGTAGCACAGAGATCTGTGCGGTAAAGTAAGGTGCTGATGATAGGTGTGGCGCTCCACCTCAGATGCAAAAACAGTCTCCTTGGTCTAGCGTTAATGAAAAGGGGTTAGACTCCCTCGCTGGCTGGCTGATACCGACTTCAGGCCGCCCGTCGACTTTACTTTTACTTATATATGTAACGCGTAGGGAGACACTCTTGTTTGGCACATATTGTTGCAACCCTTCTCATTACTTCTTACTTTCTTCTATTCTTCTTCTGTCGTCTTTGACATCTTACGTCTTCTTCTAGGTCTCTTCTAACATCACTTCTAGCGTCTTGGTGATCGGTCGCACTCGGCTAATTTCTTCTTCAGTCAGTCCTGTTACCAAGACACCCATTAATCACAAGACCGTGTTTTTTTTTCTTAAGCTTTTATTTCTTAACTATACATTTCATGTAACTAAATATCTGACTAACATAGTGCGCGTATGCAGAGTGAGTTACAGTTAAGGCAGACATCTTCACTGCCTGACGTCAACTGAAAATGAGGACCTAACCAGGTCCCACGTGACTTCACGTAATTTGGCGGGCTTTCTGTATTATTCCATGGAAAGTCCCACCCATGGTATGAAAAGGGTCATCCCTTTAGAAATACAAAGGATTGACAATAATCTTATGCAACCGCATAGATTATGTAATAAATTTAAACAAGTAGATGCATGAGAAAAGAAGACCAAAAAGTAACCGTTTGGCCGGGTTGTGGATCTAATACCACTGCGTTCCATACATGTCCGCATTTGGGTGGCCATACCAGAAACTCAAGTACTTGACGGCATGTCACTGACACTGCCATGTTTACACCATCCTGTCGCGATGAGAGGGGTTGAACTTTAGAAATATGTGCTAGAGGGCTATTGAACAAAGAGCTTCGTCCACCCTTTTGCAGGTTTTGTTTCTCGTCCTGTAGGGTATCTAGCCACCCCTCCTTACCAGAAAAATTAGGTTTACCTATTTAGTCGCCGATGATGCGCTGGCAAGACAAAGTGCCCAACACAGATGTGCTGGACCGAGCAAACATGAACTGCATGTTCGCTATCATCTATGAAGGGCGCCTCTGGTGGCTTGGTCATGTCAGGGGGATGGACAAAGGCCGCATCCTCAAAGACCTACTGAATGACGAATTAGTAGAAGGCTTCCGACTGGTAGGTCGACCACGCCTACACTTCAAATACGTCTGCAAGAAGGATATTGTTTTTCTGAGTTTGTTTAGTCTTCAACGATTCGTTTGCAATTTCTCACTTCTCTGTGTCAAGTTATCTTCCCTGATATTTTGTACTGACTGAAAGAGTATAGATAATTGAAAGTAATTACTTTCTTAATGATCGAAGATTTAAATTATTCACATGTATGTACTTTGTTGAGAGTGAACTTAAATAATATAAAACAAACAAAAAACACTTATCCAGACTTTGAATTCAGGTTTCCCTACTTCTCGACCAGTTGCCGAAGCTAAACAACCGAATCTGCACTCCTATTTACCATAGTCAGAGGGAGAAAAGAATAATTTATGGCTTTCCAAGGGTATTAGTGAAAAGTATATATATGAATATATACATGTAGAAATATTTAGATATATTTAATACATGGACATATTAAAAAAGAACTGCTGCCGTTATTTAGCGTGAGCTTATTGACAAAAACCAAACAATAGTTTAGTCAAATAATAAACAGTCTTGATAATGATAATTTAAACCAGGGATTGGCTATCTTTTGGAGAAAGAGAGCCAAACAGCTATGCAGAGTCTCGAAGGAGTGTCATGATATAAAAGCATTCATTGGATAATTAGAGTCGAGTTATTAAGTTCATGGGCCGGACGAAAATGATTAGAGGGCTGGATGCGGCCTGCGAGCCGGGTGTAGCCGACCCTGGTTTTAGACAAATAATAAACAGCCTTGATAATTGTTCAGAAAGAAATCGAAAATACTTGGTTAATTAATAATAACTGTTTCAGACAACTGATTAACGCCTTTCAAGATGATATAAAGAAATTGTTAGAAAATTGAAAAAAAGTTTTTTATAAGTTTTTAACCAATTTTTTTAAAAATATATACATATATATGTATACATGTATGTATTTTTATGAACGTCCTCAAAATCTGTTTCTTCGAATCATTCTAGAGGATGAAATCCAGGAATCAAGTTTGGTATTTGTGAATCATTCTAGTTTATATATATATTATATATATATATATATATATATATATATGGATAGATATAGATATAGATAAAAGTATCCAATAGACAAGGAAGTTGCGGACGATTCTATTTAGGTTCATCTATATCCTACATATATCCACATGCAGATGCACACCTAGAGATTTATACAAGGATTATTTCAAATCCCTGAGAGAGCTCAAAGTAAGATAATTAATATATCAATTATATACAGAGCAATATATACACTTTCAAAAGAAGAAAGAAAAAATCAACAAACCGTCATTTGACTGTTAGAAATTTATTTCAACTACAACTCAATAAAGATTAACCTCATTATGAATTTATTTCGGTCGGTAACTCCATAAATGAGCCCAGTCTCGTCGGATAGCCATGGGTTAAATAGTATGTATACTGTTCTTTATGTAGGTTGACTTTGGGATTAAATAATTGATGAAAGTTGTATAACCATTGAACAAAGAAACCAACCACTCATACAGACGCACTCCCATATATATATATATATAAAGGCAGTGTAGACATTGAGACATATATATATATATATATATATATATAATATATATATATATATATAAAGCAAAACTTTAACATAATGAAGTCAAAGAAAGATAATGTACTACTACACTAGGACTATAAATTATCTCCCCTGGCATTTTGTACTGACTGATAGAGTTTGAAAGCAATTAGTTTTCGTAATGATCAGAGATTTAAATTATTCAGATGTATGTTCATTGTTGAGAGTGAAGTTCATTTACAATAATTAGATTGTTGAAAAAAAATCTTGACACCATTATCTAACACATCGATGTATATAAGTGCGAATACGTCTATGCATGTATGTGGGCATTACATTGGTCTATTGTATACAGTAAACAAAAGGGCATTACAGGTCTATTGTAACAGTAAACGAGAATGGGCATACATTCTACTGTAACAGTAAACGAGCAAGGGCATTACATTGGTCTACTGTATACAGTAAACGAGCAAGGGTATTACATTGGTCTATTGTATACAGGTCTATTGTATACAGTAAACGAGAATGGGCATTACATTGGTCTACTGTATACAGTAAACAACAAAGGGCATTACATTGGTCTATGTTACACGAGAAAGGGCATTACATTGGTCTACTGTATACAGTAAACGAGCAAGGGTATTACATTGGTCTATACAGTAAACGAGAAAGGGCATTACATTGGTCTACTGTATACAGTAAACGAGCAAGGGTATTACATTGATCTACTGTATACAGTAAACGGAAGGGCATTACATTGGTCACTATACAGTAAACGAGAAAGGGCATTACATTGGTCTACTGTATACAGTAAACGAGAAGGGCATTACACAGTAAACGAGAAAGGCATTACATTGGTAATACAGTAAAACGAGCAAGGGTATTATACATTGGTCTACTGTATACAGTAAACGAGAAAGGGCATTACATTGGTCTACTGTTACAGTAAACGAGAAAGGGCATTACATTGGTCTACTGTATACAGTAAACGAGGGCATTCATTGGTCTACTGTATACAGTAAACGAGCAAGGGCATTACATTGGTCTACTGTATACAGTAAACGAGAAGGCATTACATTGGTCTACTGTATACAGTAAACGAGCACGGCATTACATTGGTCTACTGTATACAGTAACGAGAAAGGCATTACATTGGTCTACTGTATACAGTAAACGAGCAAGGGCATTACATTGGTCTACTGTATACAGTAAACGAGCAGGGTATTACATTGGTCTACTGTATAAGTAAACGAGAAAGGGCATTACATTGGTTACTGTATACAGTAAACGAGAAAGGGCATTACATTGGTCTACTGTATACAGTAAACGAGAAAGGCATTACATTGGTCTACTGTATACAGTAAACGAGCAAGGGCATTACATTGGTCTACTGTATACAGTAAACGAGAAAGGGCATTACATTGGTCTATTGTATACAGTAAACGAGCAAGGGTATTACATTGGTCTACTGTGTACAGTAAACGAGAAAGGGCATTACATTGGTCTACTGTATACAGTAAACGAGCAAGGGTATTACATTGGTCTACTGTATCAGTAAACGAGAAAGGGCATTACATTGGTCTACTGTATACAGTAAACGAGCAAGGGTATTACATTGGTCTACTGTATACAGTAAACGAGAATGGGCATTACATTGGTCTACTGTATACAGTAACGAGAAAGGGCATTACATTGGTCTACTGTATACAGTAAACGAGCAGGGTATTACATTGGTCTACTGTACAACTGTACAGTAAACGAGAAAGGGCATTACATTGGTCTACTGTATACAGTAAACGAGAAAGGCATTACATTGGTCTACTGTATACAGTAAACAACAAAGTTACATTGGTCTATTGTATACAGTAAACGAGAAAGGGCATTACATTGGTCTACTGTATACAGTAAACGAGAAAGGGTATTACATTGGTCTACTGTATACAGTAAACGAGAAAGGGCATTACATTGGTATACTGTATACAGTAAACGAGAAAGGGCATTACATTGGTCTACTGTTTGAACAGTGCGGAAGGCTGTGTCAGAGCAGATCTCGCCTGATGAGTCACCAAACTGTGCATCGGCGAAATGGGCCAGTAAGCTACCCTGTACCCTCTGAAATAACTTATTGTGAATGTGGGAAGATGTGCAAGACTTTAGTTAGACTAAAAAGCCACATTCGCGCAGCTCACCGTTGAACTTTTTTTTTCAAGGGAAATACTCGAACACTAATTTGCTGCCATCATAGTTATTTACTAAGCTTAGCTTAGATGTAGCACAAGGTCAGAAGTATGGGACACCCAGTGAGAATCTAACTCACTATAACAATTGTCTATGAATCTTGCTTGCTAACTATTACACCACGTGAGTGGCCATAAATCCAAGACTGGTTATTTGTTTTTAGTTGACTGTTAGAAGGAGAGGAAGAAAAAAAAGCCACTGAGAATGCTGGAAAGTGAAAATGAAAAGTTCGTAAGTTTGTAGGAAAGAAAAACATTAGTTAGTCGAAGGGAGCCAAGCAGGTCGACTAGTTAGTCGGAGTAGGGTTGCTCCATCTTGGTCTGGTTAGGCAGGGAGAGAAAGACTAGTAGAGAATAATTGAACCGGAGAGAAGAATTAGACAAAGTTGTTCTTGCTGCTGTATGGCTGCACTACTTGGACCTTAACGAGGCGCCTTAAGAACAAGTTGGATGGAAGTTGCACAAGAATGTTGCGCGCGGTTCTGAACAAGTCGTGGAAGCAGCACCCCACAAGGAAGCAGCTGTATGGACACCTGCTCCCCATCTTACATACCATCCGAGTGAGACGGACAAGGCATGCTGGCCACTGCTGGAGACGCAAGGACGAGCTCATAAGAGACATTCTTTTATGGAAGCCAACATATGGATATGCTAATGTGGGCCGCCCACCAAGGACCTACATTGACTAACTCTGCGAGGAAGCAGGATGCTGCACAGAGGACCTCTCTGGGACAATGAATGATAGAGAGGGTTGGGGAGAGATTGTCATGAATATTCGCGCTAATAGCGTGACATGATGATGATGATGAAGATGATGTTCTAAGTGTCATACAACCTTACTCTGACCAAAAATATTTCACTCTACTTCTGTCTTTGTTGTTGTTCTCTGCTCTCTTGTGATGTGTTTGTTTTATTGGACTGAGGCGAGAAGAAGGATACCGGGAAGAAGACAAAGGAATGTATCCCGGCCGAGGGTCAAACCCCAAACCCAACCGGCACAATATTTAGTTGCCTAATATTAAAGAAACCATAGAAATATTTTTGATCTTTACTCAGCTCTGTATTGCTTGTGTGATATAAGTAGAGGAGCCTATGATATTTTCTGATACTGAGGTCAACAACTGCGGAAACTTTGATTGACGTGCGAGGGTCATAGATCATCCTTACATCAGGTGAGAATCTAAGAGTACCGATGTTTGTAGAATTCTGATCACTGATTAGCCGTGGGTTATGGCATGATTGAAGAGATAGAAAGAGTTCATTTTCATTGGGAGTTGCTTTTCAGGCGCCGAACAGAACGGAGAATTTGAAAAGTTCGCATTCTGGGGTGTTGAGCTCTCATGAGACCTGAAGAGATTATATGCCATTTCAAAAAAGAAACGTTCGTTGTGTTCATCTAAGTGCTGGCAACACCTGTCACGATATTGCGGCTCAATGGTATGGAAGCTTATAATTTCATTGGTTAAGGAGGCGCTTGCATCATAATGATTATCATCATAGAAAATAGATGCGGCAACAAGAGTTCAAATCCGGAATGATGCTGTTTGCATTTTCAAATAGAGCTAATTCATTTGAACGCTGTAAACCCAACTAATCTCCCTCCAGCTATGAGTAAATAGTAGGGCGGACTGAGATCATTAACCTTGGTATGGCAACCAGTCTAGGAAAAGGAAACCAATGAAGTTGAACAGCAGTGAATATGGTCCATTACAAAGAATTCAAGGAGTAGCATTACCAAAACAATTTTGGATCCATCATTGTTAGAAGAGAAAGCTCAAAAACTGAATGATGCTATATCTCCAACATTACATAGCAGACGCCGACTCCAGTCACAAAACACTTTTGATAAAGCACCAGAACCAAGTTAAGACCAAGAAAAAACATCCAAACTTTAAATATTCACATCTGGTAAACTTGAAATTTGACCTTATTTCGCATCCTGCTCATTGGGGAGTGGTTGGATGTTCGATTGATTTGATTCTACGGCATGTCAAGAATTGGGTTATTTTATGCCGATAACAACGAAGGCGTAACTCCACATTCCAGGAGTGATAAAATTCTTCTCGACAAAATGATGGTGGTATAAAACAACATAATATGTTGGCATCCTTCCGTCTTCTAAAGACGATGTCGCAGTGTCCACTTTTTTATCTGTAACTGTGTGAGTGGCGGAACAGACCAATTTTTGAATGGCAATCTCTGGTGCAGTGAATGCAAACAAACAGTGATGCTTGCTGGAGTTGCTGTCGTCTCTCCTTCCTTTTGGCTGTCTTTTCTGCGGCGACTACTTTCCTCTCTTTTTCACTCCTTTTTGTTCCTTGTTTGACGAGGAGTCGCCAAGTCACAACATAATATGGCAATATAAAATTCCAATGTGTCTTTGTTTCATCTTTCAACGACACGGCTTTTGGCTCGGTTCATGGTCGGTTGTTTGGTTAGGTTTTACAGCATGTCAAACAATTGGGTTATTTTATTCCGTAGACGTTTTTGTTATATTCATTCTTGATAGGCACACTTTTTTAAAGACTTAATTTTCATTTAAACACATTTTTAAACTCATTTATTTCGATTTAACGCATAGATGGGATCCTAACAGTTACTACTTCTCCGGGTCACAGTGGACCTGGGAATAATGGGGATAAAAGGGGTGCTTTACATTCGCCGGAGCTCCTGAATTCGAACTTCGCGATCAGATAGAGTTTAACCCAGGACACCAAGACGCTCAGCCACCGCCTTCAAACACATATATGATAAAAGGGGTTAGGGTTGCCATAAGGGTAATAGGGTTGTGACAATCATATATATATTTATCAACCTCTCCGCACGAGCAGGATGTGACACATTAACTCTTAAGCAGAGTTCAACGGGTTTGAATTCAGAGTTTTCCTTCTACTAGACCGGTTACCTAACCAAGGTTAAAGAGCCCAGTCTGCCCTACTATTTATCCATAGCTGGAGGGAGAGTAGGATTCATGCCTTTCCCAAGGGTATTAGCGCAAAGTGAAATGTAATTACCACATCCAGGATTTGAACTCGGGGCGACGAGTCCATTTCCCATGACTTTAACCATTACACCACGCGCTTCCTAAATCATATAGGTGAAGGGTTTGATGTGACCAATCGATTGATCGGGGGGACTCTTTGACTGCCGGTCTAGCCTTAGTAAGGGCCAAAGTGGAATGTGGCATGTCATGAACTGCTCAGTCACCAGGCTGCCATCCTTAAGCATCACGGGTCGCCCTCCCCCGACCAACAAGTGACCCAATTGGAGAGATTTTACCACTGTTGAGATCCAATGGGGTGTATTCTAAAGCTCTCAGTTGGTAGGGCTGTTCCCGGTTTCAGGAACAGAGGTAACCAGACATGCTTGTTACGGTGCACCTGTCCAACCAAACACCTGTATATGATTTATTGTCTGGCTTAAGATAGGTACGCAATCTACAATGTGGGTAGCAGATGTGATTCGGAAATGAACATGAATCAGCATTTAAAGACTTGTTTTCTCGTTTTACATAAAGAGGTGATAACATCTAATACTTTGTTAAAAGAGTCTGGGTTAGTGAAAATGTGAATTATTACAATAGAAAATAAGAAAATCGTGAATAGATAGATACAATCTTCCTTCAATTGCTGCAACTTCTTCTAGGGGAAATGTTTTTTTGTATTTGTTGGAATTTTTATCTTTCTCATTTTGAACTCTCTCTCTCTCTCTCTCTCTCTCTCTCTCTCTCTCTCTCTCTCTCTCTCTCTCTCGATATATAATATATATATATATATATATATATAATATATATATATATATATATTTTATAAAAAAGGAAGGTCGCAAAAATGTATTTTGTTCTCAGAAAAAAATTTTTTATTTTTTTGTTTTACATGTGCAACACGTGTTTCAGATTTCTGGTATCTTCTTTCAGGCTTTGGTTGATAATATGAAAATGTATATATAATATATATATATATAATATATATATATATATATATTATATAATATATATATATATAGAGAAGAGAGAGAGAGAGAGAGAGAGAGATGAAAGGGTATGAAAACAACACAATACTGTTAAAATGAAAAATTTTATATCATATTCATAGCTAATATTGAACAATATTTCGTTTAATAAAAATCATCATCGGAGCTTGTTTTTAATCCGGACTCATCAAGAAGAAGCAGATATATATATATATATATATATATAATATATATATATATATATATATATTATATAATTGTGAAAGTTATTATATTATCATCATTATTATATATATCTATATCTATTGTTATAGTTATTATTATTATATATAGTTATTATTATTACTACTACTACTATTATGTCGTGCTATCAATATTTTAAACTGTTTAATGATAAACATATGAAATAGCAAAGGTGGTTCACTACTAGACTAGGCTCAGTTCTAATTAGTTATCATCCTTCACACATATTTTTTAGTGTTATGTGTGAGAATAAACATATTTCTTTCTTTTTTAACCAACTTTAGTGAACGGTAAGAAAATGACGTTAAAAGAAAGAAAAAACCCAAAAAACAATGTTTAAAAAAATCAAGACGCAACTAATAGAATTGAATTCAAACGTAAAATATGAGTAAAGAAATCTAGCTAAGTAATTGTTTATATTTACGCAACTTCGAAAAAAAGAATCTTATAAATACTTTATAAATTTGTAAAACAAACAATGAATTTAAAACATTAATGAGAGAAAACATTTGGACTTACAATCAGTATAAAAAAAAACTGAACTACTGTACCAGCCCGCGGCCTGCAATCCACGTCTTGTAAATCCATCTGTCTTCATTGATGGAAAAGCATTGAAGATTGTTGACACATTTAAATATCTTGGATATAGACTGAAGCATAGAGGTCGGCTCCGCATAACTTTAAAAGAAAAACATTTAACTCCTGCCTTGGATCATTTCGTTTGTCAGTGTGGCTTCATGGCTCGCAGCAGGGCTGGGCTGCTGTCACACGCGAGGAAACATAAAATGTCTTCTTGACAGCATGCACAACATGGGAGGAATCAAATCACTCACTGCTGACCCTCATCTATCGTTCTCGATAGGAATAGTCCACCATATATATATATATATATTATATATATATATATATACTTTGGTGGGATATCAAGTTCTTTTGGTATTAAGATGGTTCTAAACTGGTCCTTTCCTCCAACAGTTGGGTGTTGCCAAGTCCAGGTCCGATTTGAGAGCTGAATGTTTAATTTTTATAAACAGAGCAAAGTAATTTGTAAAGAAAAAAGCTTAAACACCGGGGATATAGCGATTATGGTCAAATGGGTGGAAATGAACCATAATCGCTTAATACCCGGTCTTTATCCCTTTTTTCTTTACAAATATATATATATATATATATTATCATTCTGTACAAACCCATCTGTCTGTTTATGAAAGAATTTGTCTCTCCCGATAGAGCGTTCGGCAAGGAATCAAATGGTTCCTGTTTCGATACCGGCCCTCGCCAACTCAACGCATGAGTAGCAAAATGATCTGTGTAGTAAAGTGGGGAGCTGGTGGTAGGCATGGGGCTTCTCCTCAGACGCTAAAATAATCTCCCCGTCTAGTGCTTGTGAAAGGGGGATAGACTCACCCGAGGTATGGCTCATACGGACATTAGGCCGCCCCAACGACATTTTTTACTTATATATATATATATAATACCATAACCACCGCTCTTTACACCAAACCAACTGATAATCAAACATTTCTAAACTACAACAGCAACCACCCCCATAAACTAAAAAAAAATGATAATCTACAGTGCATGCATAAGACTAAGACGCATATGTGAAGAACAACAAGAATACATGCAACACACAGCCAACCTAGCAAGCAAATTCCTAAATAGTGATTACCCCATAAAATGAATAAAAAAAGCGTTCAACAAAGCATCATTTCTAAATAGACAGGAACTACTCAAATATAAACCACACCAAACTAATGACCGAATCCCCATGGTATTTCACCACGGTCAACACGTGAACAAACTAACTAAGCTATTCCCCGAACAATATAAAACCCTACAAACCGACCCCACGACAAAGTCTATCTTCAAAACCCCGCCTATCAACGCAAAAAAACAACCACTCAACCCACGTAACATCCTTACTGCATCCAGAAAACATCTACATAACACTGTACAGAAAGGTAACAAAAGATGCAAAAAGCCTAGATGCCAAATTTGCAGCCATATACACACTGAAACCGGAATAAAAATACCCTACACGAACATAACAATCCATCCGCCACACCTAACATGCGGTAAGCCTAATATCGTATATTACATATACTGCACACAATGCATAAATAGCGGATATATAGGAGAAACAGCTACATCTTTTAGACTAAGATTAAATAACCACAAATCCACAATAAAACTCAAATCACCCCATAGCACGATAGCACTTCACTTTAACACCCCACCACACAACCTTACACCCCCAAATATATTTTAATAGACTACGCATTTCCAACAACGCAATCTCGAAAACAAGCAGAAACCAAATGGATTTTAAAACTACGAACTCACGTGAGGGGACTAAACGCCGATATCGGAATACTCCGTTATTACAAATATTTTACAGACGCTGCCGCTGTCAATAACAACAAAGACAAAGGATCCGTTCAACAGAAGCGACATTCACCTGAAGAAGGGAATCTAACGATCCTGAAAATTTATAACAAATAATTAAAAAAATAAGTGAATCCAGTACTCCATAACATCGAGTTCCTTCATTTTTAAATGCTTCATAATAACGCCCAACTTCAACATAAAAATACATAAAAATATATACCGAGAGAAGCATACAGAGACCCCTAAACTATAATATATATATATATATATATATATATATATATATATGTACCAGCCTCCCCGCACGAATAGGATGTGACGCAAGGTCAATATCATAAGCGAAGTTTAACAGGTTTGGATTCAGAGTTTTCCTTCTCCTCGACTGGTTACCCATAGCCGGGGAAAAATAGTTGGATGCATATCTTTAACAAGAGTATTAGCGCTCGATAAAATGCAAAAATGCTCTTCCAGGATTTGAACTCGTGTCTCCGTGTCTATTTCCAACAACGATAACCATTATACAATTCCCTGGTGTCTAAACGATTATTAATTTTTAGTTCTTCTATGTTTTCCCGAATTCAATCTCTAATCCATGAGTCGATAATGAAGACTTAGAAAATTCACGGAGATTTATTCCCGCGGTTATTACGAAATACTTATGATTTTATTTGATTCTTTTCTTATTAACATTGTTTATAGTGTTTAAGTTGGCAAACATTACTTTATAATATATATATATATATATATATATATATAATATATATATATATATAATGTCTTTCTGGACTGGAAGCGACTGATTAATGAATGTGTAAGTCTTCAAACGCAAACGAATACATTGTAGGATGTATGAACCAATTAAATGAACATTGCCCGAGTTTGTAATATTGGTAGACAATTTTTGAGTCCACACGGCTTCTCATTGGACAACGAAACAACCAGTAAAAGTGAGCAATATATATATATATATATATATATATATATATATATATATATATATATTTGTGTGTGTGTGTGTGTGCGTGTGTGTGTGTGTGCAAGAGTTTAACAATAGTCGATACACAGCCATCGGCACCATCTATCTATCTATACATATATAAAGGGCAGTTGGTGTGTAATTATGTATGTATGTATGTATGTCCGGAGGAAAGTACGAAGTAAATATATATATATATATATATATATATATATATATCACTGTGTAGCGCGTACACTTGGAATCCGATCATAATGAAATCTTAGACACACGTTAAACTAATATTCAGTAACAGGACTGTTCATATATATATATATATTCACTACCACCAATCTAGATTAACACAAGGTCTTTTTGACGTGGAGATTTCTATGGAGCATCCCACAAGGACCCAACTCCCGAATCAGTAATAATGCTTCTGCGAGACTAACATTACCCAGGTGATGCAGGATAGCCACTTCTAGTTTACAACACAAATCACAATTTCAGTTTGGTCAAATCCTACTGAAAGCATGGTTCCCCGAAGTTAAGCAACGATGGGCTTGTTAATATTTAATTGGGTGATCACTTAAGCAATCAACTCAAGTCCTTGATTCGGTATTAAATGACCCGAAAGGGAATTGATTTGCCGTAAAACAAAACAAAACAAACACCTATTTGTCTGTGTAGCGCGTACACTAGGGATCCGATCATAATGAAAATTACACACACGTTAAAACTAATATTCTGCAACAGGACTGGTTATTTGGATTTCATTTAAATGAATGTGTACGTCTTCAAACACAAACAAATGCATTTATAGCATATAAGAATGAATTAAATAAACATTACCGGAGCTTGTAATATTCGACAGGTCCGCATTAGGTCTCATTAGACAAGAGAAAAGCCTGCAAATCTTATCAAAACATATATGTGTATATTTGAGACTATCAATATTAGAACCATTTGATACAGAGCCGCCCACACATATTAAACTAAGATTCAGGAACAGGACTGCCTAATTGGATTTCAATAAATTAAATAATAGAAACTGAGACATCTTTACATTAGGGGAGGAAAAAGAAGACGTTTCAGTGAGAAAGGGGAAAGTGTATTGGTAGTAACGTTGAAATCAACTAACAACGAGAGAACCTCAACTATGTCACGAACACTTAATCTAATTGTTTTAAAGATACTCTTAAGGTATAAAATATGATAAGCAAATATTTGTGAAGCCGTAACCGTAACAGTGCTACTGTACAGCTGTGCCACTTCGAATCTAACGATGCGACTAGAGAATTTGATAGATGGGTGCTACACAACAATACTATTTGTTCTCTTGCACAAATCTTGGAAGCAACACCCACAAGAAAGCAACTGATTGGCCATTTATCTCCTATCACACAATACACCCGAATAAGACGAAAAAGACATGGCTTCGTTTGTTTTTATGGCATATCAATCTCTGTGGGTCATTTAATGCCGATAAAGTGTTGAAATAAATCAATTCTTAATGGATACTCAATGATTTTTTCATAAATACATTTTTCTATTAACCCATAGATGGAACAAGTACTACCATTCCGGGTCAGAGTGGACCAGGAAGCAATGGGGACGAAGGGGTGCTCCACATTCCTCAAACCCCCAGAACTGGAACCTCACCATCAGATAGAGTTTAACGTCATTCCCCGGACATGTAGACCCTCAACCACCGCCTTCTAGCACCCATATGATAAAAAGGGGTTGAGGTTTGCCATAAGAGCAATAGGGTTGGGGAAATCATATAGGTGCTAGGGCTTGAAGTGACCAACCGATTGATCGGAGGGGGGCCTTTCTGACCGCCCGTCTAGCCCAAGAAAGGCCTAAAGTGGAATATTGCAAGTCATGCACTGCTCAACCACCTTGGTTCTATCCTTAATAATCACGGGTCGCCACCCACGGCCAACAGGTGGCCCCATTGGGGGAGTCTTACCCCTCTGTAGAGGTGCAGTCGGTGTATTCTAACGCCTCAGTCTACAGGGCGGGAAAAAGACATGCTGGACACTGCTGGAGAATATAAGAAATAAGTAACATTTTCCTGTGGACATATAGAGGCGAGTGATGTAATAGCTAGAGTCGTAAGAAATGACAATACGAATTCAAATCCTGGACGAGGCCATTTACATTTCACATAATCCTAATATCATTGGGAAAAGAATCCGATTATTCTCCCTCCAGCTGTGGGTAAATAGTAGGGCAGGCTCCGCTTAAGAAATTAAGATTGTGTCCCATCGTGCTCGTGTGGAGAGGTAGTTAAATACACACCAGTGTAGGCCGACCAATAAAACTCTACATTAATCAGCCTGTGCAGATACTGCGCGGAACCAATAGGGACGGTTGGTGTGTGTGTGTGTCAGAGAGAGAGAGAGAGAGAGAGAGAGAGAGAGAGAGAGAGAGAGAGAGATTCATGTATATCCATATTACCAGCACAACCGGATGATGATGAATGTCTTTAATACTTTAAATGGATTTTATACCAAGTGTTCCAGTTACCTGTTTAAATCGGAAGTATCTGAACAAATGATGTGATTAGGCTCCAATAGATTTTGTCAATTACTGATTTGATTTTACGGCTTCACAATAGGCGACCGAATAGCCCTAACCAAAACATCTATTACTGTAATCAGATGCACCAAAATTATAAACTGGACGAAAATGCATTAAAAAAAATTAATACGTAACAATGTCTCTTCCACTGACACTAACGGAAAAATCAATGTAATCATTTATTACAAAAAATTCAAAACTACAAATCTGGTCACCTGCAACAACACCTCCCCCAAAACTACCCGTCTTAATGAGACCAATATCGTGTATGAATTCAAATGTTCCGTAGGAGACTGTCTCTCCAAAATCAATAATACATATATTGGCCACACGATGACTACATTATCACGTAGATTAACCCTACACTTATCAGATTCCAGCTCCATTAATCAACATCTTAAAACACATTCATGCCCCCCTCTACCTACCGCAAAATTCTAACTGAAAACACACACACTACATAGAGAAAAAAAACAAACAAAAACTTCAAATAATTGAACCTTTATATATAAAACAAAAAAAAACCTACCCTAAACGAAATAAACTTTGAAGTAAGTCAACATATCCTAAAATGCTTATAATTTTCTGCCTACATTACTTCCATTATCACAACCTGCCTACATTACTTCCCTTATCACAACCTGTGCCCCCCTCCAAAAAAATCACCACTGCTTTGTTCAAACTACTACCATTCCAAAAACCTCCCACTACCAATTGATATTACCTCCCACTAATTCCTTGCTTCTACTTGTTCTCGTTAAAAACGAAACATGAAAACTATTCCATCGTTTCCCACCTGAGGATGGCAAAGTGTATTGCCGAAAGCGCTAGTGTTGAAACATTTGGTGGACTGGTATACCAGTTCCACCCTGACACCAGAAGGATGGCCCGAAGATTAGAACGGATCAATGAAAGACTTGTCAGACAGGAATTGTCTGTTCAATTCAACGAAACCTATGTATATATATAATATATATATATATATATATATATATATAAGATAAGAAAATAAGATAAATACGACCGGAGAATTTTAAAAAAATCAAAATCATTTTGTAAGATTTCTAAGAAAGGAAAAGTTTGATCTGATTTAAATTTATTCAGAGCCAATATGCTGAAGCTACGAACTGGCTGCTTATAAAACTTAACATACAAATACATTTCAAATTCTCCCATCTCTCTCTCTCTCTCCCACTCTCTCTCTCTCTCCACTCACTAAGAAACTAACATAAATTTTTTTTCAAACATAACTCAATCCTAAATCTAAGGAATATTTTACTATGTTTTTTCTGTTATTAAAGTAAACAGGAAACATCTTTTAGAAAGAAATCATTCATTCTCTCAGCATATGTACAATAACTATACACACACACACACACACACACACACACACACACATATATATATATATATATATATAAAGTCATCCACAGTCACGTGTTCGACTTATCAAGTATTTTCAGTGTGGCTAGACATTTGTAAGCTACCTACAGCCAGGATTGAAATCCGATTGCTTCAGCATCAGTCGGACAGATTAACCGCTAGGCTATCGTCACCTTCAGAATGCGAAAGGGGTTTTTAATTGTTTTAATACACACATCTGTATGTATGTATGTAAAGGCCGCAACAGAGCGCTCCATCCCTTATATAAGAGAGCGTTGCGTTTACGCTTAATGAAGAGTTATAAAAGTAATCATCATTGGTATTGTTAAGATAATATTTCTTTAACCTTTTGTAGTGTACACAAATTAGTAGCAGAACTACCAATTTTGAACTGTGCATTAAGTTCCTACTTTTCAAAGAAGAGCACCTAGAATATTTGCACACATAGGATAGATTAATAATGTTGTATATTGTACAAACGGAAATAGGAATTTCCGGTTAAATTAAACGAAGAAAAGACGAAAAAAATGACAAAGGACGTTTTTCCGGTAAAAGCGAACAAAAAAGTTAAAAAACGGAAGAGAGGGTTTCCGGTCAAGGAAGCAGGGAGAAGACAAAGAAATATATGACAAATATCCATTATCAGATCAAAAGATAAAGATGCGCAGGCGCATCTATCAATATAAATGCGAGAAGATTCGAGCCGACACACAGAGACGCCAGCCGGCAGCCGAAAGGACACTTCACGGCTCCCGTCAGCAACCACCCCTCGGGCACTCATTGTAAGCTCTGTGCCTTCACCACCCACACACCGAAGAAATTAAAGAAAGGTCCTCTCTTTTTACATACGTATCTGTTGTTTATTGAAGTCCAGAAGTCGGTAACAGCTGACTACCAACATACATCGCTTTGGGTACAGTGAAAACCCCAGTACTAACGTACACGATTTAGAGTAGCGAAGAAGGCCGATACGTAACTGTTGTACCGGCCGTTCCTACAGTGGAGAACATGCAGCGGTTCTCACTATAAATAGTGAGACACCGAGTGGAAAGGAGCACTGTTCCCGTTAACGACAAGCTAGTCGTACATGTACCATTAATTGTAAATACACTTGTCTTATTTTACCCCATCTCGACTTGACTTCTTTTTACTGTTGGGACTAACATCACAACAGTAACAATAATTGTATCCATTAATCACGTTCAATTGTTGATATCTATCTAAGTATGACAATTTTCATAGCATTGTCTTTATTTGATTTCTATAAAAATAAGTTTATTGCATTTCTTTGTTTTTATTTCCGTTAATATTTATTCATTTATTGTTGGTTTATTTTTGAGTTAGTACCAAATTCTCCCGCAAAAATCACGAATCCATTTTCTATTTTCCCGTTGCATTTCTTATTCTTATTCCTATACTAGAAATAGCTACCCAGCGTCATTTGGGTAGAGATGGGAAGCGGTAAAAATCGCTGGTGTATTGATTTATTTACTTTTGAGATTTACAAATGCTAAACATTTTTAAGTCGACTTTCAATGCTATTTATATGTTTATATACAGCTTTTAATGATTCTCAATAGAATAAATTTTCAGTATCTTAGCAAGATTTTGCGCGCAAAAGTAAATAATAAAACTAAATGACAGTACACAAAAGAAAAATAGAAAACAAAACACCATTGTTTTTTGTTTTTTGGTCTGTTTTTGTTTTTTTTTCTTTTTGTTATTTTTTTGTGTGTGGGATGTTCTTTTCTTAAATAGTTCAAATTGTAATTTTTCATATTTTGATCTTTCTACATTTTTTATTATTTTTCAATTTACAATTATTTCACATATTTGTTCAATATATCAACTTTTTTCATTTGGTTTTCTTCATTAAAATTGTATCGATAAATCATTATCGACCTGTTTTATCGGTTTTAAGCAATTATTTTAATGTATTTTTTCTTTTCAATTTTGATTTTGCTGTATTTAACATTTATGTAAGTTTTCATCCTGACGTTGATGGATGGATTTTGACAACGGATATTCTGTTTTAAAAAAGACAGCCATATCTGATGATATTTAATGTGTATATATATTTACTTTGTTGTTAATTGTTTGAACTTTCCTATATATATGTAAAGACTAATACTAGGTTTCCTTAAAAGTACGACCGTTATCAGCTTGCAACAGCCTTTGGTTAAAAATGAAACCGTACAAGATGAAATACAAAAATGTAAGTCCTGATTATCTGGTGTTGTTTATCCACCGAATTCTTATTCCTTATGAGTGTTGTCACCTTAACTAAATAATGGACCATTCCGTTTTTATTATAAAGAAAGAGAAGAAAAAGGACACGCTACACAAAAAAATATAATAAGAAAGAAAGAGTAGGGGAAAGACAAAGAGAGAGAGGGTGAGCACGTGGAAGGATAATGCTAATCTGTTTCAATCAAACATAATGAAAAGATGAAAAAAAGGAAGGAAAGAAAATGAGTGAGAGAGTTAAATCGAAATTATTTTACTTTTTACATATTGAACAATTTGCAATAGCTCTTGAATAAACATCAAAAGTTGAAATAATTAAATCATCATACTGCGGTATATCCACAGGTCCTGCTAGTGCGTTTATTATTGGTTATTCTCGAGTGAGCTATAATAAATGCTCCGGCGGGAACCACAAATCCATTTCTTACTTTCCTGTTGCATATGCCATTTTTATTAGTATTATCTGCGTTATTCGGACTTTTGCCCTTATCTTCATTGTTATCTATACAACGTTTCGGTCGATGTACCCTCCGGCCTTCAGGTATTTCTTGTCGAATCGGGAACCTTCTTGTCGTAATCGGGAGCCATTCGACAAGAAGGTTCCCGAGTCCGACAAGAAATACCTGAAGAAGCTCGGATTACATATCGGCCGAAACGTTGTACAGATAATAAAGATGAGGAAAATAGTCCGAATAACGCAGATAATACTAATCATCAAGCCTCATCTCAAACATTCAGAGAAATAGTCTTTTTTATTCTATTTATCTATCTCTGTTTCTTCTGTCTTCTATCCTGGTTAGACTGATTTATGTCTAAGTGGTACGTTTATAACATTCTGGTTCCTTTTCTGGTGAAATACAGTACACAATCATTTTTCCCTTTTGATATTCAACGTACATAATATTATAAAATCTTCAATAAAAGGAGCTATATATATATATATATATATATATATATATATATATATATATATATTATCTCTCGCAGATTTCTAATAATTGGTTTTGTATATAAATGTGAAGAAATTGTTGTTTATTTGAATTATATGCTGTTTTTCGTGAATATAAAATCTAGATACCAATCTAGTTCACTAAGAGGAAAGAATGTGACACAAAACTGAGTTTATTGTGGAAAGACCTTCATACAAGTATATATGAGTAGGGAATTGTATCAGATCCAGCAAATTTGTTTTTTTGGGATGCCTGAGGCATATTCTGATAGCAAAACATTAAATAATTCTCAAGTAGATTTTATATAAATATATCTTTAATTTTTTTCTTGCTACCACATAAACCAGGGTAGTAAAAGTTTAGGACACGAATGCCGAAAAGCCGGGTCTCTTAATGAAAAACTGTTTTATTGTGAAAAGTGAAAAGATTTTTTTACAAGTAACACATGATAAATATTATAATATTCTTAATGTAAAAATGGGGGACGTTCTGCTTGTGTCTATACTGCAGGACCAGTGGAACGTTTTTCGCTGACGGAAAAGTTTTTTGTTAGCACTTATATTTCTGATGAAAATGTGAAATCCTTTTAAGAATTCAAATCTTACATTTTTTTTAAAAAATCAGGAAGGAATAAACCATATAATGCAAAGTTGTTTGGTATTTAATAATAAATATTTTATATATATATATATATATA
>CM042173.1:54881431-54883931 GCA_023376005.1 Doryteuthis pealeii
TCTCTCTCTCTCTCTCTTCTCTATTTCCACCTTCATTTATATTTTACAAATAACTCGACTGGATATATTTAATCCATTTTTATTTTCCCGATTCCCAACTTCAACCGTACGGTAAAGAATAACCATTATACACGTCTGCCCATTAAGACACCTTAGATTAATCTGATTAACTAACTTACTTGCTCTCACGACTGGGTGACCACATTACAAAACCGACCAATGAAAGAACTGCTAATAGGTCAACCAAAGGTGAACGCCATATTTGAACTTCTTTATGAGTTCTTATATTTAACAGTTATTTAAAATTCTACACTTCTAGCAATTTATTAATTTATTAATACACAGGAGGATAATGAAAATTACTTCTAGCAATTTATTAATACACAGGAGGATAATGAAAATTACTTCTAGCAATTTATTAATACACAGGAGGATAATGAAAATTACTTCTAGCAATTTATTAATACACAGGAGGATAATGAAAATTACTTCTAGCAATTTATTAATACACAGGAGGATAATGAAAATTACTTCTAGCAATTTATTAATACACAGGAGGATAATGAAAATTATTTCTAGCAATTTATTAATACACAGGAGGATAATGAAAATTACTTCTAGCAATTTATTAATACACAGGAGGATAATGAAAATTATTTCTAGCAATTTATTAATACACAGGGGGATAATGAAAATTATTTCTAGCAGTTTATTAATACACAGGAGGATAAGAAAATTATTTCTAGCAATTTATTAATACACAGGAGGATAATGAAAATTATTTCTAGCAATTTATTAATACACAGGGGGATAATGAAAATTATTTCTAGCAATTTATTAATACACAGGAGGATAATGAAAATTATTCTAGCAATTTATTAATACACAGGAGGATAATGAAAATTATTTCTAGCAATTTATTAATACACAGGGGGATAATGAAAATTATTTCTAGCAATTTATTAATACACAGGAGGATAATGAAAATTATTTCTAGCAATTTATTAATACACAGGAGGATAATGAAAATTATTTCTAGCAATTTATTAATACACAGGGGATAATGAAAATTACTTCTAGCAATTTATTAATACACAGGAGGATAATGAAAATTACTTCCAGCAATTTATTAATACACAGGAGGATAATGAAAATTATTTCTAGCAATTTATTAATACACAGGAGGATAATGAAAATTATTTCTAGCATTTATTAATACACAGGAGGATAATGAAAATTATTTCTAGCAATTTATTAATACACAGGGGATAATGAAAATTATCCAGGAGGATAATGAAAATTACTTCTAGCAATTTATTAATACACAGAGGATAATGAAAATTACTTCTAGCAATTTATTAATACACAGGAGGATAATGAAATTACTTCTAGCAATTTATTAATACACAGGAGGATAATGAAAATTACTTCTAGCAATTTATTAATACACAGGAGGATAATGAAAATTACTTCTAGCAATTTATTAATACACAGGAGGATAATGAAAATTACTTCTAGCAATTTATTAATACACAGGAGGATAATGAAAATTACTAGCAATTTTTAATACACAGGGGATAATGAAAATTATTTCTAGCTATTTATTAATACACAGGAGGATAATGAAAATTACTTCTAGCAATTTATTAATACACAGAGGGATAATGAAAATTACTTCTAGCAATTTATTAATACACAGGGGATAATGAAAATTACTTCTAGCAATTTATTAATACACAGGAGGATAATGAAAATTATTTCTAGCAATTTATTAATACACAGGAGGATAATGAAAATTATTTCTAGCTATTTATTAATACACAGGAGGATAATGAAAATTACTTCTAGCAATTTATTAATACACATGAAGTTAATCGAAATTCATTCTATCAATGGTAACTCTAGTGTTGACATTAATGTTACATTATATAGCAATTTTGAGAGGCGCTTGTTTCGTAACGGTCTAAGTCGTAGGATGGTGACTTGTCAAATCCTGAACGAGACAGTTCTCATTTTAAATATCGCTAATACACCTTATGGATTGTATGGATCAAACTATTGTCCCTTCGGCTATGGGTAAATAGTAGGACAGACTGGCCACTTTATCCTTGGTATAGGTAAATGCTTTAGGAGAAGGTAAAAGCTGAAAAATATTATTTTCAGGACCTCCTGGATTAAAACAAGGTATTTTTTAAACGTGATGATTTTTATGGGGTATCCAGCAAGAATTGAACTCGCCATTCAGTAGTAATTAATCTGCGAGACTAGCTTGCTAACCATTACAATGGAACGTTTTAAAAAAGCGTAATTCAGAAGAGGCTCGTAGTCTAATGGTTAGAGTCGTAGGATATTGATTCGTCGACCCGAATTCAATTCCTGGACGAAGCTATTTGCATTTCACATAGCACTAATACCCTTGGGAAATGTATGGATCCAATTTTCCCTACAGCTATATATAAAATAGCAGGACTGACTGGGCTCTTTAACCATAGTTAGATAA
>CM042173.1:54888931-54951431 GCA_023376005.1 Doryteuthis pealeii
G
This sequence comes from Doryteuthis pealeii, assembly GCA_023376005.1. NCBI lineage: Eukaryota > Metazoa > Mollusca > Cephalopoda > Myopsida > Loliginidae > Doryteuthis > Doryteuthis pealeii. The sequence continues at coordinate 54,888,933 of CM042173.1, forward strand.
CAAAAACAGAACGCTGCTAGTCAAAAGTTGTTGAAGACCGACCCACATGCGGTCGATGCAGATATTACTTGGGTCCTCACATCATCAGTGAGGAGGGCCGGTGTTGCTATATAAAACGTAGAGAGAAGGGCCCCGAAACGGTTTGCACATTCTCTCCTGATGAGCCCATGCATTTGTAAACATCCTTTGTTTTTTCAATATATCATATTTACACACACACACACACACACATATATATATATATATATATATATATATATGTATATATATATATATTTTGGTTGAACTCGAGTGACAATTCCTGTCGTACGAGTTTCTGTTCATCCTTTCAAGGTGTCTGGCCATCTTTTTGGTGTCAGGGTGGAACTGGTGTAGTACTCCACCAAAGGTGTCTTTACGAGCGCTTTCGGCATGTCGATCTGCCATTTTCATTTTGGAAACTGATGTTATGTTTCGTGGTGTCACGTTTTTAAAGAAAACGAACAGTAGCGTAGAATTGGTAGTGGTGGGTAGTAGTTCGAACCAACGATGCAGTATAGATTTTGTGGGGGGGGGGGTCACAAGTTTCTGAGAAAGATAGGTGAATAGTGGAAGGAGGATAGGCGGGAAATTATAGGCATTTGAGGACATGTTGACTCGTTTCGAAGTTTATTTTGTTTATATATATATATATATATATAACTAGCAAATATATGCACCCTCCGGGTGCAAGTATTTAAGTTTTAATGTAATGAAATATCGTATTAAATTAGAAAGTTAATAAGAATGCAGATAAAAGATTTGAAACAGAGTGGGGGTATAATAGAAAAAATAGAAATGAAACTTACTCTTCCATCACTGCCGTCTTCATTGCTGAATTTTACTTATTTAACTATTTAGTTAAATTAGGAAATAAAGAATAAAATTACACTTATTTTTTCTTGTTAATGGATTTCATTTAAGATTCATTGGAGAGATTTTTGCTCATATTCATTAAAATAAAACCAAACAGTTAGAAATCAATAATACTAAGCACATATTTAATAAAATCACATTTTTAATATCGATATGCAAATTAGCCTTCCCGTTCACACTGCAAACCGCTATTTTTGTATATATAAATACAATAGCATGTTATGAGCATGTAGATATGAAAAACACTAATAAAAAGGTGAAGCAATTTTATTAATAATTGAGGTTTAAATATAAATAAAATCATGAAGAATGTGATGGAAATAACTATGTTAATTGTGACTCGATTAGTAATATAGTTTCGGTTACAGACAGAAAAACACACAATCTCCATTATAATAAGATATATATATATATATATATATATATATATATATATATTACCCATCTCTGACACAAGGCCAAATTTATGGAATTTCTACAAGGGTTAATAGAAAACTATTTCTCTGAATTTTTTAGATTAGGCTTGATAATTAGTATTATTTGAATTATATATATATATATATATATATATATATATATATATATATATATTTCGTCATGTAGTCAATATTATATTGAGCAGAGGTCTCCTGTAGGACTAGTTTATTTTCGATATTTAGCATTATATATATATATATATATATATTATAAAGAGTGAGTGAGAGCGTGTGTGTGTGTGTGTGTGTGTGTGTGTGTGTGAGAGAGAGAGAGAGAGAGAGAGAGAGAGAGAGAGATTAACAATTATATAGCAGCACTGCTCGATGACAGTAATGGCCGCTATCTGGATGTTATTGTCCTTAAAACGTTCCCCTTTGCCCCGAAGAACACGAAGAAAGGAAGAGTTTGCGTACACAACGATAGCAACTCTAGAATTTGGATTTGTTGGTCCTGACGGAGATCATCGTCGACATATCTTAAAGACTTTTTTTCTGATCATTGATAAAAGTTTTAAAGTTTTGCCATATCATAATCGGTGATGTGGTGTGGGGTCTGCTGGTCGTTGACACCATTACTGTCTACGTTTGATTTAATCATTTCCCAACGCCAAAATATTTCGCTAAATTGACTCATATATTTAGCCTTTACATTCTTTATCGAAACCAACCAACATTAGAATCAATACGTACGCGACGAATTCTTTTGGTGGGACTATGTTTTATATTTTACTTTTTCCATACGTAGATATTATAATTGAGATATTTTCACGGAGATCAACGCCCTACCAAAGTCTGAGAAATCAATATATTATACATATTTAATCATGTCTGACACAAGGTCAAATCTATGGGATTTCTAAAAGGGTTAATAGAAACTAATTCCCTCAATTTTTGAGAAGCTTGATAATTAGTATTATTTGTATTATTTGTATTATTTGGACTATTGTCCTCATCTTTATTATCTGTACAACGTTTCGAATTGGACACATAGCGCAGTGAATAAATGCGTTGATTTAAGACAGTTCTAAGTGACAGTTAACTCTGGAGTGCAGGTTCAATCCTGGTCAGGGGCAGCAGTAACACAGAATAATAATTAACACTGCTTAACACTTGTACACAGCTATGGTTAACGGAATGAGAACAGGATACCCCCATGGATTAAATAAAGGGTTGGGTTCAAAGTTCCGTGATGGATCCGAAGGTTCCCGAGTTCGAGAAGGCTCCTGAGTACGACATGAAATACCTGAAGAAGTAAGGCACATCGACCGAAACGTTGTACAGATAACAATAAAGATGAGGACAATAGTGCGAATAATCCAAATCTATTAATAATGGAGATTCGCTTCTGGTTTTCGTCTGTAACAAAAATTACGTCACTGCTTACGTCACATTACCCAAAATCGTCATAACATAGAATAAATACACTCAAAATTTGAACATGCAACATTAGACAGTCATCATTGTTTTTTAAAACGAGTTTTAATAAATACATGACTGGTATTATATATCTATATATAGTTTTTTTAATACATATATAAAGTTTGCATTTCAAATTGTTTTATTTTTTAATCCTTTAATGAATTTGATGATTTTACTTACTTAGGGTACAAACTCGCTAACATTGAATTTTTTACTCCCACACCTCAGGCAATATGTTTCAAAAATCTATTTTTACATCGCCCGGGGGTTTTTTTTTTATTTGTACTAGTAATACTAATTTATAGAAAATGTCAATAACTACTAAACCACTTGTTCCGAAACAATTTCGACCAGTCGGTTATAGAATATGCTGACTATACCTCTACAGAAGGGTGATACCATGCCCAATAGTACCATCTATTGACCGAGGGTAGCTACCCGTGATGCTTAGCGACAGAATCCTGGTGTATGAGCTGTCCATGACATACAACACTCCTCTTTGGTCATTACTTATGCTAGACGGGAAATCGGCGAGGCTCCCTTCGAACAATCAGTTGGTCACGTCAAGTCTTTATGATAATCCCACACTAATTCTCTTATGGAAAACCCGCAACCCTTTTTTATCATATATATATTTACCAACCCCTCCGCACGAGCAGGATGCGACACAAGGTCAATTTCTTAAGCGGAGTTCAGCAGGTTTGAATTCAGAGTTTTCCTTCTCCTAGACCGGTGGCCTAACCAAGGTTAAAGAGCCCAGTCTGCCCTACTATTTACCCATAGCTGGAGGGAGAGTAGGATTCATACCTTTCCCAAGGATATTAGCGCTAAATGAAATGCAATTACCACGTCCAGGATTTGAACTCGGGGCGACGAGTCCATTTCCCATGACTTTAACCATTACACCACGCGCTTCCTTTTTTATCATATATATGCTAGAAGGGAGTGGCTGAGAGTCTTAGTATCCTGGGATTGACGTTAAACCAAATCTGCATGTGAAGTTCCAAATCTGGAGCTTTTGGTGGGGATGGTGGAGTACATTGAATACTTCATTGCCAAAAAATAAGTTAAAATGTGATAAAAATGTGTTTAGAAAAAAAAAAGAATACTTTTTGATCACACACCGTATGCACAAGTATATATATATGTATATATATAAAAGTAAGTAAGTAAAGTCGTCGGGGTGGCCTAAAATCGGTATCAGCCAGTCAACGAGGAGGTCTATCCCCTTTTCTATAGCGCTAGACCAAGGAGATTGTTTTGGCGTCTGAGGTGGAGCGCCACACATACCATCAGCTCCTTACTATACCGCAGAGATCCATGTGCTGCTCATACGCTGAGTTGGCGAGGACCGGTTTCGAACAAGGAACCTTGCAGTTTTTAGCCCAACGCTCTACCGACTGAACTAACCCGACCATATATATATATATTATATATATATATATATAGTGAGAAATTTGAAAAAACACAGGTTTAAATAAAATGAGTGGTAAGTTTAAACCTGTGTATTTTCAAATTTCTCACTATACTACATACCGTCGGATTCACTTACATTTCTCTTCACACACACACACACACACACACACACATATATATATATATATATATATAATTTACCCAGTCCCAGATGTGATATTAGGGCAATTATTAAACAGATTACAGCTGGTGTGAATTCAGAGTTTTCCTTCTGCTTGATTAGTTACTAGATCAAGGCTAAAGAACTCAATATGTCCAATAATTTACTCAAAGCGAGGGTGGGTTAGTTTAAGAACCTATGGATTGTTGCTTTTCCCAAGTGCATTAGCGTGAAGGGAAATGCAAACAGTCTCGTCCAGAATTTGACCTCGGGTCGCCCATCCTATTTCCTACGACGATGGTTGTAACGCTAAGTACGTCCCAATACAAAAAAGGCTTGGTTTGTTCAATCATGGCCATTTAGAATTAAGAAAAGTAATTTTCAGCACCGCATAACAGATACAAAAATTCACAAAGAGCAACACACACACGCACACACAGAGGCATGCGCGCGAACTGTGAATTTATTCAATGAAAGAAAGTAGCGGACATTTTAGTCACACACTTATTACATACGTCTAACGGCATTCCTTTGTATGTATACAAGAATGAATAAAAGCAAAACGTTTTTGACATAAAATAACCAAACCAAAAAGCCAACCAACCAAACATTTCCAGATTCAATACAAAGGTATTACAGACAAGTTTTGTCTTTTTGGTAGGCTCTATTATTGCTTTCAGTGCAGGTATATATATGTATATATGTATATATATAATATATATATATATATATATGTTGTGTGTGTGTGTGTGTGTATATATTATATATATATATATATATATATATATATATATATATGTGTGTGTGTGTGTGTGTGTGTGTGTGTGTGTGTCTAGATGTGAGGAACAAAAGAACAAAACTCAGACAAAAGTGTGTATGATATATTTAGCTCGAGCGTTGAGCTCGGCATCATCAGTCGTTTTATTGAATTATCAGGTTATCATACACTTGAAGAAGTAGTGCGGTGGGAGGATGTAAGCGTTAGTAAGGAGAGGTTTTGAATGGTTAAACAGGAATTATTGGAGAGGAAGAAAAGGAAATCAGAAGGGAGGAGAGATAGAGACAGTGAGCAGGGAGAAAGTAAAGATATATATTGTAAAAGAAACAAGGCCACCCACCTCCGCCCCTAACCCCACCCTTATATACATACATATATATATATATATATATATATATATATATATATTATTATTATTAGTGTAAAAATTTGATTGAAACCATTTTCCTCTAATAATGATATTATTAGTATTACTGCTCAGTGTTTTTCATATATTGAGTACTTTTGGATTATTTACTGATGCCACTGCGACGGAAAAGTTAAAGCGGCAATTAGATACTATATATATATATATATATAATATATATATATATATATATATATATATATATATATACGTTAACTGATTAGGAGAGTACGACAAAATGCGAAGGAAAATAATTTAACTGGGAATAACGAACACAGTCAATTACAATCAAATAATATTTTGCTTCTGTTGGCTTTAGAAGCTTCATCAGAATCAACTTTATTGTTTTAAACCGAGTGTATATAGACAAAGAAAAGGTAAGGATGAGGAGGCGGGGAGGAAGTAAGGTTTGTTACAGAAATAGGTAATATATATGTTTGGGAGCGTCATGGGTAGATGGGTTACAGGGTGTAAGGTAAATGAGTCGGAGACTGATTAGTTATAGTGCTTAGATGTGTGGCTCTAGTGGTGGAGACAGTTTTGGGGTTCAGTCTCAAAATCCTTCAAACACTCTTTCCATTCTCATATACTGACCCCTACAAAAATGTCTCTACAAAACCACTCTACAAAATACCATACAGTGATCTTAAACAAAGAACCAAGGAAATAATGACAATCAAATGGCAGCAATTATGGAATGAAAATCCTCACAATACACTCTACAAACTACAGCCCAATTTAAAAGAAAGGACACCTGATCCTAGTAATACCAGAAGAGAAGAAACCACTATCACCCGGCTACGCATTGGCCACACTAGATTAACCCACTCCTTCATTTTAAAAGAAGAACCTCCACCTAAATGTTCACGTGGAAACCGATACACAATAAAAACATATTCTGATTGAATGCACACACCTCTCCCACACTCGAAGAAAGTTCTACAATGTTGACAGCATGAACAAACTATTTGGAAAATAGATCCCAAGAGGATATTAAACTTTTTGAAAAGAACCGGCCTCTTATCAAGGATGTAAGTTCATAGACCTACAAAAATCACCCACTCACTCTCTTGACGTTAAAATTCTCAACAGAAAACTTGATTACAGCAAATAAACCCCTATACATTTTTGAATACCAAATTACCAATAGAAGTATTCGTCATAAAATAACCCAAGGGCTTGACATGCCGTAAAACCAAACCAACCAACCAACCAACTTGATTACAGCAAATAAACCCCTATACATTTTTGAATACCAAATTACCAATAGAAGTATTCGTCATAAAATAACCCAAGGGCTTGACATGCCGTAAAACCAAAACCAACCAACCAACCAACCAACCACCAACTTGATTACAGCAAATAAACCCTTTACAATTTTGAATACCAAATTACCAATAGAAGTATTCGGCATAAAATAACCCAAGGGCTTGACATGCCGTAAAACACAACCAACCAAACCAAACCATCTACTACTAGAACCACAGAGGTTGATAAACCGTTAAACAAAACTCAAACAAACAAACTCGACCCAGACAAATGTCAGATTTTAGTATCTTCTTCAGGTTTGTATTTCGCATTTCAAATACAATATAATTATGAATAATAGAATTAAAAATAAAATACGAATGACATTTATTCAATTATGTACATAATAACACAATCTTAATTACATAATTTGTTTTATTTTGAATTCAAAATGAATACCAATAAACTTTAGCAATATATTTCCCGTATGAATGTGTTTAATACAATAACAACACTATTAAAACAAACAAATAAATGAATAAGACTATAATGAATAAATTTATATTGCTAACAATTATTAAACATAATTATGGTTATGAATCAAATTTGAATAATATATAAGAATTAAATCATTTAAACAAATAATATAAGTATGATGTGTCTTGTTAAATCTTGTCTTACACGTTGTTTTATGCTCAAGCGAGAATATCAACTATGGTGCGGGAAATGCCAAATACCCTACACTGTCAAAAAATTTACTCATGGACTGTTTGTTACATGGGTAGCTTAGAAATTAGGTAAGTACTGTAGATATTTTTGAATCAGTGTTCGTTAGAAAATTCAAAATCGGATGAAGTTAAATAGAACATTACCGTTAGCAAGATCGAAATTTGGCAACGTTTACTTAACCCCTTCCGGAAATGCGCCAAAAAGACGCGTGAGACAGAAGTTAAGTTTTAGTCAGTTGCGACTAATCACTCAAGGGAAAAAGACATTCACTCAAGATTTCGCTTATGACTTCGCGGTTTTGGGTTGGGATTGTTTTAATAAAGAAAACAAGTATTTGTTTATTAATCAACAAGAGATGAGAAGACTGCCAAGCCCAAACAAGAAGTAGAATCAGCCCGAAGAAATCGGCCCAGAGAAGATGACGATCGACGAAGTAAGAATCCCTCATCATTGTCTCTACTCTACTCTCTCTCTCTCTCCTCTCTCTCTCTCTCTCTCTCTCTCGTTTATATACCCGATATTAACATCGGGTATATAAACGGGGAAAGAGAGTGGGTATATAAAATGTGGAGTTATTCCTCCAATCAGAAAGAAATATTTCAACGCAAATAATATGAAGGATCTGTTTGAGAATACTAACATGAATGACATTTTATCCTTCGGTTCTTTCTAATCTAAATGAAATTAAATATCCTATGAGTATGGGTTGACTTGTGTGTCCCATGAAGGGGTGAATGTGAAAGATATTGGGTGTTTCTGTGAGTGTCATATGATGAAAGTGGTATAAATGTTAGTCGTAGTGCAAAGTAGTTTAGTCTGGCTTCCATTTTGAGGTCGGTCCCGTCATTAGTTAGGGTAATGCGGTGGTGGCTTTGCTTTGGGGGAATCGCTTGTTGATATCCCATAAGCCTTTGGGTTATTCTTCATGGTTTTCTCTCCACGTGGTTTTGGGAGATTGAAATTGGGACTATGATCCAAATGTATGGCGTATTGGTGCTAGTTGTGACAATCGTTAGATGGGGTGAGACTGCTCTAGTACTGTTGTCACTAGTAGTAGGGGTCATCATTTTAATTGTGGTACTGTCGTCAACTAGTTGGAGGTGAGATGTTGAAGGTGCTGTTGTTACCAGAGTGCTGGTTGTGGCGTTATCAGTTGTCTGTTGCCCAGCCAGGCCGATTTCAACTTCATTTGCGTAGCTATGAGCTTTCGGGTAGCTGGCCCCTTTAGGAGTGTGGAGGAGCAGTCAATGAAGTTAACCTTCTTGGTGTAGCCGGTATGGGTGTTCACTTCCTTTGTTAGAAGACTTGTTGTCTGGTGTGTTCTCTTGCCGTCCCCGCGAAATCTGACGCCTCGGTCTTTCAAAGTCGAGTTTATATACATTTTCAACTTGCCGATTCGGATCAACTTAAACATTTAAACTGTTACTGACCTTGTAGCTGTATCAAAATGAATCCGTGTATATATATTTTCTCAACGAAAAACACTTCCTCACTGCCCTAACACTCGACCAGGATATTCTATACACTACTTCATTGTCATCTTACTGTGAGCATGCTCATCCCCAACTTCCACCCTCTTCTTCCGGTGCGCGGGCTCTCACCCCACTTCTGTCACTTCAACCTGTGGTTGTTGGTATGAACCACGGGAAGTTCGCGCGCGCCTCCTTTCTTGGAGCAGCCACCATGCCTTTTCTTCTCGGTGAGGTGTACACTATATAACTGCAACACACTTAAGTGTTATCCCGAGGCAAAGGATTATTGAAATTGATTTTGGCGCATTATTCGTTACAATAATCTGCGAAAATTGATTGTCGATAATCTATCAATTTAATTTGTCAGTAATTTAGCAACAAGACAATTATGAGATGTCTGTTGATAAATTGCAAGAAATTGTAACATAAATCATACAGTAACCAGTCATCAAGTACAAAAAACAAATGACAACACATAGCACATCTGTGTGGTAAAATAAGAAGTTGATAATCTCCTTGGTCTAGCGATAGTGAAAAGGTGATAGACTTCCTAGCTGTTTGGCTGATGTTGACTTTAGGCCACTTCGACGACTTTATTTACTTTTTATATCACTTATGAAATATATATATATATATATATATATATATATATATATGAAGGAAGGGTGGATGGGTTTAGGATCCGACGATATGCTGTAGATAGAAGGAAAGTGGTCAAGAAATGATCAACTCAAAACAAGTCACAGGGTGATACGTTTCGTCTGAATTCACAGATGACTGAGGAAGTCTGTGAATACAGACGAAACGTATCACCCTGTGACTTGTTTTGAGTTGATCATTTCTTGACCACCTTCCTTCTATCTACATCAATATATATATATATAATATATTATATATATATATATATGTGTGTGTGTGTGTGTGTGTGTGTGTGTGTGTGTGTGTATGTATGTGTGTGTGTGTATATAAGTTGAAAATGGAAGCGAATCCGACGGTATGTTGAACTGAAAAATAAAGGAAAGAAAAAAAACGTTACTGAAGCTCTTCAAGCAGTATAAATTACCTGCTGTCGTTGATGATATCGTGATAGTTGATGGGCTGACATGTTGTGCGTTGATACAAGCCACACAGATGAACGTCCAATATAGTGCAATTCAGGAACTTATGGTTTCCAACTGGGCTATAACGCCGCAGTAGCATTCAAACTCGTTTGCTTTGTGAAGGGAAAAGGTTGGATTAATCATGATTTTGGCAGCAAGTTATTTGTTAGGCAGTTATTGTTAATGAACACTGAATATTTCTTACCCATGATCTTCTGTTGTAGACGTTCAAGTCTTCTGGTTTTTCGTAGATCGGGATCCACATGGTGAAGAAAATGTCCCATACTTTTTATCCAACCGCTTTTAACCATTTCTTTGGTCTTTCACAGGGGATTATTGGTTGTAGATTTATTCGGTACAGGTTTTATTCATTTGGATTTAGCATAAATTTAACACCGTCAATAATAGACTAAACATCCTTTAATAACTAACACACTATCCCTAGCAACCCTCCTAAAATAAACTTTCGTAATCCCATATATATATATATATATATATATATATATATATATACATACATACATATGTATGTATAATATATATATATATATATATATATATATATATATGTGGAGAAAAGTAGACAAACACGGGATGTTGTGGAAACTTGATGTTTATTGTCGACGGTGCAACGTTTCGGTCTCTTATTAGACCATCTTCAGGACTGGAATATAGTTCTTACTCCAATGATGGAAATTCTCAAAATGCTGAAAGCGGAAGGTCGTCAGTAGGGGGAAGTGTAGTTGGGGGTGGTTAGTGGATTCTTCTTCTCTCTGGAATGGGGAGTGCCGAAATGGTGAATGGTGGTACCACAGGTGTTAGATTGTGGGGATTGGTTAGCTAAATATGTGTATGTGTGTGTGTCTGTTTAATTGTTTTTTGTTTATGTGTGATTGGGAACTGGATTTGTCGTTAAGTTATATATGTGTTGTTGGTATGTTGGTGTGATTTTTTTTTTATTTATTATTTATTTTTTTTAAATTTTATTTTATTTATTTTTTGTAAGGGTTTGTAAGGGTAAGATTTGTTAAAAATGTAAGTGAGCATATGTATAATGTTATATACTATTATTGTTATTATTATTATTATCATATATATATAATGTCATTCATTATATATATATATATGTGTGTGTGTGTGTTTTTTTTGTTTTCTGCAATCTATCCATCTACTTGTGTATGTATCTTCTGCTGCTATCTGCCTATCTTTCCTTTTTCCTCCTTCTTCGTCTCTTCTTCTTTATATTCATCCAACTTGGTTTCTTTCTTTTATTTCACTCTTTTTATATTTTTTCTTTCATTTCCTCTTCATCTCACACGATTTTTCTTTTTCTTTCATTTCTTCTTCTTATTTCTATCTTTCTTTCTTGTATGTCATTCTTCTTTCTTTCTTTCTTTCTTCTTCGTCGTCAGTGAGACGTTCGTTTCACTAAGATTCAAATCAGTATTATTGCAACTTACAAATGCAACAAGCTGTTGACTAAGACTTCACCGCGAAGATTTTCAGGCCAAAGAAGCAAAATCACTGATCAAAGTCTTGGATCCGAGCCAAACTCGAACCAGAACCGCCGGCATTAAACAGGCAAAGATCTGAACTATTGACACCACCTCCCACCTCCTGCTGATCTGGCACACCTATTCGCGTTCGGATGAATCGCCCGCAAAATAATAAAATTCGGAGATCATTTATTACATCCAGTCGCCTGTGTGACAAATTTACAGCTTTTAATATCAACCCAGACTTTTGAGTTTATTTTAGGATATTTGACGATCTCTAAAAAAAGATTCAGATATCGTTTTTTTAATAGTCATACTACAAGCGTATGTTTAATCCCCCCATCTCTCTCTCTCTCTCTCTCTCTCTCTTTCTCTCTCTCTCTCTGTATTTCTATCTATCAATCTATCTAAATCTTTTCATATCTATTTATTTATCAATATATTATCTATCTATCTATCTATCTATCTATCTATATCTCAAAGTTTTTATAAATAGCTATCTATCAATCTGAGTCTATTCATATATATCTATCAACCAATCTGATTCTATTCATATCTATCTATCTATCTATCTATCTATCTATTATCTATCAGTTTGAGTCTATTCATATCTATCTATCTATCAATCTATCATATCATCTATCTATCTATCTATCTATCTATCTATTCATATCTATTCATATCTATCTATCTATCAATCTGAGTCTATTCATATCTATCTATCTATCTATCTATCTATCTATATATCTAGATCTATTCATATCTATCTATCTATCTAATAGTCTATTCATATCTATCTATCTATATATCTGAGTCTATTCATATCTATCTATCTATCTATCTATGAGTCTATTCATATCTATCTATCTATCAATCTGATCTAATTATCTATCTATCTATCTATCAATCTTCTATTCCTATCTATCTATCTATCTATCTATCTATCTATCTCTATATATCTATCTATCTATCTATCAATCTGAGTCTATTATCTATATAGCTATCTATTATATCTATCTATCTATCTATCTATCTATCTATCTATTCTATCAGTCTGTCTATCTGTATCTATCATCTATATATATCTATCTATCTGAGTCCTATGTCTATGTATCTATCTATCAATCTGAGTCTATCTATATCTATCTATCTGAGTCTATTCATATCTATTTATCTATCTATGTACCTTTATATCTATCTTTCCATCTATCTATCTGTCTGCCTATATATCTATCAACCAGTCTAAACCAATCTGAATATCCATCATCGTTTGTCTGTCTATAAAATCTATATCTTAATTATTTTATCTAAAATTTTATCAATAAAATTATCATATATATATATATATATATATATATATATATATATATATATATAATTATATAATATAATAAGCCTATACGTGTATCAGTCTGTTCAAATCTATCTATCTGAATATTCGTATCTCAGTTCTTTCTTATCTATCTATATATCTATCTACTAATGAGAATGTTTTTATTTTTATTTTTAAGGTTGGCAACTTTGATTGAAAATTAGCTAATCAACGTTAACCTTGAACGCGTATAAAAAATATTCAGCTCAACTTTGTGGCTTAGAATTGACGTTGAGCTGAGCAATTATGATTATCATAAGGAGATTTGGTTAATCTTATTACGGAAATGAAATTCGGATCAAATTCCTCGTTAAACATCAAGACAATGAAACAGAACAAAATTAACATACTAGTAAAATCAATTTCCTAATTTGAGACCTTATGACTATTTCGTATATTGAGACGTCAAAATCAAGCTACATGATCCCACCCATCTGCAAACTATGGAGAACATGCAACAGGGTTTTTTTTGTTTGTTTTTTTTTATTTTACGGCATGTCAATCCTTGTTGGGTTATTTTATGCTGAAGTCATTTTATTCTATTCATGCTTGATATGTATATGATTATTTTTGAAATGTTGAATTATAAGGAATAGTTTTTATTTATTTTTATTGATATTGATTGTTCTTTTTTCTATGTATTGACGATTTTGGTTATCATTTCTTAAACAGTGACGTTGTATCGGTTACAAAGAAATAGAGACCAAATTTCCATTATTAATAGCTATAGAAAATCAAGCCAAAACACGGTAAATTATTACAGAAGCTAAAAGAAATATATGGGAAAAATATGTATTAAGAATAAATGTCAACACCAAAATGAAACATAATGGAACATGATCGAAAAAATAGCATGTTAACACTACATAGACCAATCAAACACATCATCTATAACTTTGGTAAGGTAACTGGTTTAAGAGAAGGAAAACTGAGAATTTAAACCTGTTAAACTCTGCTGAAAAATGATCTTGTATCACATCTTGCTAGTGTTCGGAAGGGTGGGTAAATACATATTTTCCATGAATGAAACAATTCAAGCTCTTGTTGGTAGTTGTGTGGTTGGTTGGATTTTACGGTATATCAACCCTTGTTGGGTTATTTTATGCCGAAGATGTTTTTGTTTTATTCATTCTTAATGGTATTCAATTTTTTAATTAAAATTTTTAAAAGTCTCTTTTCTATCTAACTCAATGGGATTCCAAAAAGTACTACCACTCCAGGTTAGAGTAGGCGTAGAAATAATATCGATAAAGTGGGACTCCACACCCTCAAGAGGTTCAGAAGTGGAATCTCACCACTATATGCAGTTTAATGTCATACCTAGGACACTAAAAGTCTCAACCACCGCATCATAGCTCGTATATGATAAAAAAACAGAATAGGGTTGGGACAATCATATAGGCACTAGGGCTTGGCGGGACCAGTCGATTGATCGGAGGGAGCCTCTCCGACCGCCCGTTTAGCCCAAGTAAGAGCCAAAGTGGAATGTTGCATATCTCGGACTGCTCTGTTACCAAGACTGAGTCTTCAAGCATTACGGGTAGCCACGTACAACCAATAGATTTCACCATTCTACAGAGGTGCAGTCGGCCTATTCTACATCGCAGCAGACAGGGCGGGAAACAGTTTGTGATGACCAACCTGAACACAGTGTCAGTTGAAGACTTACAGTTCTATTTTTAGAAGTTGAAGAACAAAATATTAATTTATTATTGAAAATTAGAAATAAAAAATATACAATCATTTTCAGTATTTTCTTGACCCAACGCGGGCGTGCGGGCGCACACACAGACACACACACAGATATATATTATATATATATTATATATTATATATATATATACACACACACACACACACACATATATATATATATATAATCAATCCCTCCGACGAGCAGGATGTGTCACAATGTCAATTTCCTAAGCAGAGTTTAAGTAGGCGGAGTGGCCTATTGTCGGTATCAGCCGGAAAGCGAAGGAGTCTATCCCTTTTTCGCTAGCTCTAGATAAGGAAGATTGTTTTATGCGTCTAATCTGGGGCACCACGTCTACCATCAGCTCCTCACTTTACCACACAGAAGTTGTGCTACTCATAAGCTGATTTGGCGAGGACCGGTATCGAACCCGAAAACTGTGGTTCCTAGGCGGACGCTCTACCAACTGAGCTACACTGTCCCTATGTTTGAATTCAGGTTTTCCTTCTAGACTGATTGTCTAATCAAGCTTGAAAGTCCAGTATTTCTACTATTTACCCATAGCTGGAGGGGATATAGTTGGATTCATGCCTTTCCCAAGGGTATTAACGCTAAATTGAAATGTAAACAGGCTTGTCCAGGATTTGAACTTGTCTACGCGTGTCCATTTCCTACGACTATTACCATTACACCACACGCCTCCAACCCAACGTGAATATGTTCGGTTGTTGTGTAGGCGGCTTTCAAAAGTTGTCTGTACTTGAGAACAATGTACTTATTAAAGATTGTCACTTCATAAAATATTCATTTATCAGATAAAGCTGATCTCATTAAAGAAAGTTTCGTTCAAAACACGATCCTCAGGCAAATTGTATCCAGCTGTATAAAAAGCATTGTTGGCATTCTAATCGACAAATAAATCTCTGGTAATATACACCGTGTTCTTAGCACCATGACATGCAACACTCCACTTTTGCCCTTATGTTGCATAGCGCCTTCTTTACCGGCACTAAATAGGTATATGTTATATACTGGTCTTTTCACAGTACCAAATCATATAACGTTATATACCTTTCTTACTTCTTACTCTGGTCGTCTATTCTTTTGGCCGGCTTTGCTTCTGATCGTCTATCATCTATCTTGGTCTGGTATATCTTCTAAGGTCTCGTCTGGTCTTCTATTGAGGTTTCCGGGTCTGGTTTCTGTTGGGGATCACTTCTTATCAGAAGCCTTGTGTCATTGTTAGTTTTTAGTAATAAACACAAGACTTCGATTTATGTTGATGTTATTTATTCCAAATCCCCACCCAGACAATCTGCGCAGATGAGGCTTACATGTTGCTAGCTCGGCTTCTAAGTTCTAACTGACTCTTACTTACTTAGTATCCTTAAACCGGAAGAGGGTCTTGTATTGCCTTCCAGTTCACGATCATCCCCAGAACGCAAGGTCAGAGTGAGGTCAAACGCTTTCACTCACTTCAAGGCCATCAGCTATACTAATCGCCATTATGATTTCTACAATACCTTATAAATGTATTAGGGATTCAATAATTATGAAACACTTAATTAGGCTAATGAGTAGTCGGAGAGGCCATCTCCAATCAATAGGCTGGTAATGTCAAGACCTAGCACCTATATGTTTGTCCCAATCCTATGCCCTCATGACAAGCCTGCAACCCTTTTTTTATCTTATATGTGCTAGAAGGCGGTGCTTGAGGGTCTTAATGTTTTGGGTATGATGTTAAACTGCATCTAATGGTGAAGTTCCAATTTTAGAGCTCTGGTGAGTGTGGAGTTCCCTTCATAGCCATTGCTCCCAGGTCCACTCTGACCCGGAGTGGTAGTATCCGTTAGGGTCTGATCTATGGGTTAAGTAGGAAACGATGAGTTTAAAAATGCGTTTCATAATATTGTTGTAAAAAATGAATACCCATTAAGAATGAATAAAATAATGACATAAATAACCCAACAAGAGTTGAGATGCCGGAAAATCGAACCAACTAACCGTGTGTTTTCTATACATTATAGTATTGTCTATAGTATAAAATCAGCGGTGGATGACGGTGCTGTCGCCAATCAGGATGAAGGTCGTAAACTGACTAGGTACATCAAAACATATTGGAATACTTGATGCCATACAACTGTAAATTATTTTATTGAGATTAGTTACTTAAAGCTATAATTGTTTATTAAGAATTATTTTTAGTTATTTGAAACCTTAGAACTGTATACGAACAAATGGCAATTATTAGATAGAAATGGATGCTTGAAACCATGTAATTATTATTATTAGATAAGAATAATTGAAATCATCCAACTGTCTTTTTTTTATTTGAATTGAGAAAATTTACTTGAACTCATAGTTGTTGACTAAGTATAATTATTAGTTAGTTGAAACCACATAACTGTGTGCAAAGAAATGACTATTACTAAATAGAAATAGTTACTTGAAACCATCAGTATTATTAGATATGAATACTTGATGCCATAATACTGTGTGGAAATTATTAGTATTTAGATAGGAATACTTGATGTAATAAAACTGTGTGGAAATTATTAGTATTAGATAGGAATACTTGATGTAATAAAACTGTGTGGAAATTATTAGTATTAGATAGGAATACTGTGAAATTATTAGTATTAGATAGGAAATTGATGTAATAAAACTGTGTGGAAATTATTAGTATTAGATAGGAATATTTGATGTAATAAAACTGTGTGGAAATGTAAAAATGTAATAAAACTGTGTGGAAATTATTAGTATTAGATAGAATACTTGATGTAATAAAACTGTGTGGAAATTATTAGTATTAGATAGGAATATTTGATGTAATAAAACTGTGTGGAAATTATTAGTATTAGATAGGATATTTGATGTAATAAAACTGTGTGGAAATTATTAGTATTAGATAGGAATATTTGATGTAATAAAACTGTGTGGAAATTATAGTATTAGATAGGAATATTGATGTAATAAACTGTGAAATTATTAGTATTAGATAGGAATATTTGATGTAATAAAACTGTGTGGAAATTATTAGTATTAGATAGGAATACTTGATGTAATAAAACTGTGTGGAAATATTAGTATTAGATAGGAATATTGATGTAATAAAACTGTGCATTATTAGATAGGAATACTTGTGTCTTAGTACTGAGTGAAATTATTAGTATTAGATAGGAATACTTGATGTAATAAAACTGTGTGGAAATTATTAGTATTAGATAGGATGTAATAAAACACCAAGTATTAGATAGGAATATTTGATGTAATAAAACTGTGTCGAAATTATTAGTATTAGATAGGAATACATAAAACTATACAACTGTGTTCAAATTATTCGTATTTGATAGGACTACTACAAGGTGGTCCGAAATAGGTTCGGGTGACAGGGCATTCGGACCACTCTGTATATAACTGTGTGCAAAACAATAACTATTATTAAATAAAGATAATTACTTGAAATCATATGATTATTTGTATTAGAAAGGAATACTTGAAACCATTTCCCTGTGCACAGATTATTTGTATTAGCAGCAATACTTGATTCTTTTTACTTCGATTAACCAAATAAATATCTTGAGAATATTAAGAATTCTGGTGTGTGGGTTATCGTCCTTTTTCTGCGAGCCTCTGTTTCAAACCAACCAATCATGAGCCAGCGTACTTTGGCGGCAAAGCCGAATAAGCAAACTCATGCTACCTCTTCTGATTCAGCCCTCACCGGAGACAGACCTAAAAAGGGTGGCTCCTATTCTTCAACAGACAACCAGAATCGGAGTCGGACGCAAGCAGAAGTTCATGATATCCGAACTTATCAGAAAGCCGTAGCAAGGGGCTCCGTTAATACCCCATATCTCAGGATATACCAGTTAAGTAACAAATATTATTATTTGCGCAAACGAAACTAAAGTTTGCCATTCTTTATATGTAATACAAGTCTTTTATTCATATTCTAGTTGTTTGTTTATTTCTTTGACTCTTAACCTGTCTGCCACACTCGTGGTTAACTCCATACAAACCTAGGAGTAGCGCCGCTAGTGTCTTATCTTTTCTTTATAAGAATCGTAGGGGAAGCAAGTTTTGGATGGTTTCCCTGGTTTGGTCGGCCTCGCTTCCACTGCTTGGGAAATAATTTGATTATCCTTGAATCTGATAGATCTAATTTCTTCCAACAACGCTGTGCATCTCCCCAACTGAGATTCAAGATGTTAGGAGGTCGGCCTATGCACGCATGCGCAGTCATGCACGCTCACACATAAAAAAACAAACATGAGGCACGGCTCTTTCAGAGGTACGCGTACACACAAATAAATACAAACACTATTTCTCTGAATTTTTTAGACGAGTTTGGATGATTTGAATTATTCTGACTCTTGTCCTCATATTTATAGTTATATACACAACATTTCGGCCGATGTTCCCTCGGGCATTTTTCAGATATTTTTGTCGGACTAAGGATAATTATAGTTAGTTGAACCACATAACTATGTGCAACTATTACTAATAGGGTCTTGAGCCATAATACTGTGTGGACTAGTATTACTAGTTTCTTCAAACTCGGAAACATTCTTGTCGAACTCGCGAGCCTTTATCTCTTAATCGGGTGCCTTCACAAAACTTCGAAACGTACCCTTTATTCAATCCACGGCGGTAGACTCATTCTATTAACCATAACTGGGTACAACTGTTAATCTGTGTTAAGTATTCTGTTATCACCCTTGGCTAGGATTGAACCTGCAACAGAGGTGATTGTCTTACTTAGAACTGTATTAACTCATCACTTATATCCGTTTCGCCATGTGGACAATTACAAAATTCTGATCTATTTAAAAATGCAGAAAACAGCCAATTTATAAAATAAATAGATTATCATACTGTGGTATATCCACAGTCCTGCTAGTACACAATCATTTTCACTATTTTTAGACCCAACGTGTATATGTTTGTTTGTCATTAGAAAATTTTGACTGTATATGCGAATAATGCACTTATACAATATCATCTCTTCATAAAAGATACATTTATCAGATAAAGCTGAACTGATTAAAGATAAGTTTCGATCCTCAGGCAAGGATTAAAATTGTATCCAGCTGCATAAAAAGCATTGTTTGCATTTTAATCAACAAATATATATCTGGAAATATACACCGTGTGTTTTATATTGTCTATAGTATTCGTTATAATAACACGTGGGAGGCTTGTGCAGAGGACCGTGCGACCTGGCGCCTCCTCAACAAACAAGAAACAAAAAGAAGTAAAAAAGAGAGGAAAGAAGCCGCCACAGAAAAGAGAGCTAAAAGGAAGGAGAGACAACACACCCCCACACCTACAGAAAGTATCACCTTTTGTTTGCAATCACTGCTCCAGAGACTGTCATTCAAGGATCGGTCTGTTCAGCAACTCACGTAGCTGTAGATAAAAAATAAATTAAAAAAAAATGGACACTACGCCATCCTCTAAAATAGACGGAAGGTTGCCAACCAGTATTCGTCATATTAGTCTTTGTAATGTTGATAATTCCATTAATAGTCACTTTTAACACTCAAAATGAATTTCACTAGTAATGTCGATTACATTAGCAAATACTAATACAACAATTGATAATATTTCTCGCTATTTGCACCCACAAAATTCTATATGAATTACCACGAGAAATAAATTGTTATACGTAGGTGTTGTTTTACATTTTAAATTCAATGATTGAGGCAGAAATTTCTGATGATATAACGAGAAATCCATTAGGAACAATAACTAGATCAATACACAGTGTAGTATTGTAAGCGAATGGTATCCGGGCAGGCACAGCGTGGTTGTCAAATAGCCGCACGAACAGTTTCCATTTGATTCTTCATTCTTGGCTTTTTTATAGTGTCATATTCGCTTGAAACTGTCGTCTTGAATAAGACCTGTCATCTAAATGCCATGACATGAGATGCACTAATTTTTGAGGGTGGCATTTGATCATTTAATTTTTTTTTATTATCACAATTTCAATTCTGTTGTGTTTGATAATAAATAATCAAATAACTTAAGAATATATGTCTATTGACATTAATGTCGACCTCTGACTAAACTAAAGTTCAGCAAATAACTACACGGGGTGGGGGTGGGGGACTTGGTTTGCAATGGTAACAGGATTTGATATGACACAATTAATGGAGAGCAGAACTGTGAACTCAGATTAGTTTATTTAGAGGTGAATAATTAAATGTCTTTATATAGAAAGTAGCAGAGGTACCGGACATTGTCAGGGTTAACAGGTATTGCATCATGATAATAAATATCATAACCGGGCAGCTGTATGGGTTCCTATCATCTCTCTCTCTCCCCCTCTCTCTCTTCTCACCCTCTCTCTCTCGCCACCCGTCTCTATTGGCCATCGCTCTTCACAAGTCCTCCTCACAACATCCAGTATCAGCACAGAGCTGAGCAATGAAAGTCTTTGTGGTGACAGATCTAACATAATACAATTAATGGAGAAGAGAACTGTGAACTCCGATTAGTTCAGTTTAGAGATGAATAATTAAATGTCTTTAAATAGAAACTAGTAGAGATACCGACATTGCAACGGTTAACGTGTATTGCACCAACATAATAATAATAAACATCGTGCTGAGAGCACGGATTCTCATGACTCTCTCTTTCTCTCGCTCACCACCCGTCACTTAAAATACCTTTAACTAGAAACTAGCAGAAGTACCCGGCGTTTCCAGTTTTAACGTGTATTCAAAATACAGCGTTTGTAATTGCCTGTATTTGATTTGGGTAGATTGCAGAATTACTTGTAACTATTCCGGATCAAAGTGGACCTGGGAGTAATGGCGATGAAGAGGTATTCCACCCCCCATAGCTCCAATATTGGAACTTTACCATTAGATGCAGTTTAACATCATACATAGGAAACTAAGAACCTCAGCCACTGCCTTGGGAAAATCATATATGTACTAGTGCTTGAAATGTCCAACCGATTGATCGAAAGAGCCTCTCCGACTGTCAATCTAGCCAAAGTAAGGGCCAGTGAAGTGCTGCATATCATGGATAGCTCATTCACCAGCATTCCATTTTTAAGCATCAAGGGTTGCCTTCCACGACCCACAGGTAGCCCCATCGGGGGTCCTTACTTCTCTGCAGAGGTGTAGTCGGTGTATTCTACAGTTGTTAAATAATTCATGGGTAGCTTACGAATTAAGTATGTAAGTGTAGTTAAAATTCAAATAACTGCATGATAAATGGAAAATTACCATTAACCATTGAAAAAAGTTATTGATGGCAGTTCATATTCACTGACCTGTACGCCGACTTCTGATTGGCTGAGGAAAGGCGTGTAAAAGGAAACTGGTCTAGATTCTGGCCGTTAGCTGATGGAAGCAGACGTAGGGTCTCTTCGCTCCCAAGATTCTAGCTTCTGGCCACGCGAGTAAACCCTTTTGGTCGTGGGTTTTTAATAAAGAATATACGTTTTATAAAAGACAATACAGTCTTGCTTATTTATTACAAGCACGAAATGAGCATGGAAGACATAGGACAGAAGAAGAAGGAAGAATCAACCAGAGGAAGATGGCCAATGACGAAGTAAGAACAAGTAGATTAAGTACGAGCCATTTCATCTCCTCATCTCTCTACTCACCCCAATTATATACACGGGATGTATATATCACAGCTCGAGCCGACAGGGTGATAAGATATCATAGTCTACATAATAAAAGGAGTGTGTACTTGAGGCCAAACAAAAACCAACAAAATCTAAACAATATTGATAATTAAATTGTAGCGATGCATCGTATAACTAGTTTAATGCTTTTATTAGAGTTACAATTCTGTTGAATTTGATGATAATCAAATATATTGATAATATCCGTCTATCAAGATTAATGCCGACCTCTGAATAAACGGAAGTTTAGTAAATAAACTAGACGGGTGTTGAGGTGCTTTATTTCCAGTGGTGACAGGATCTAATATGATGCAATTAGTGGAGAGCAGAACTGTGAACTCTGATTAGTTTATTTAGAGGTGAATAATTAAATGTCTTTAAATAGAAACTAACAAAGATACCCGGCATTAGCAGGGTTACCGTGTATTGCAGCAAAATGATAATCATCATCACCCGCTGACAACACATATTCCTATACCCCCCCCCCATCTCTCTCTCTCTCTCTCTCTCTCTCTCTCTCTCTCTCTCTCTCTCCTACCCGTCTATATTGACCATCACTCTTGGCAAGCCCCCTCACAACATCCAGTATCCGTACAGAGCTGAACAATGAAAGTCTTTGTGGTGACAGGATCTAACACACACAATGCAGAGCAGAACTGTGAACTTGATTTATTCATTTAGAGATGAATAATTAAATGTCTTCAAATAGAAACTAGTGGAGATACCCGACGTTGCTAAGATTAACGTGTATTGTACCAAAAATATAATCATCATCGTCCTCTAACAGCATCAATTTCCATGACTATCTCTCTCTCACTCATTCCCCCCTCTCTCTCTCTCTCTCTCTCTCTCTCTCTCTCTCGCCACCCGTCTCTATTGGTCATCGGTCCTCGTAAGTCCTCCTCAAGTCATCCAGTATCCAAACGTGACTAGCCGATTGATCGGAAGAGGACGCTCCGACCACTCGTCTATCCTAAGTAAGAGCTAACGTGGAGTGTTTCATGTCATAGACTGCTCAGCCACCAGGTTTCCATCCTTAAGCATCAGTCACCACCCACGGCTAACAGACGGAACCACTGGAGGATATTACTTCCCTACAGAGGCGCAGTCGGTGTATTCTACCGCCCCAGCCGACAGAGCGGTGTGATAGTTGGTGCGCTGGAATACTGTGCAATGTTTCACTCCATGTGGGATTTTAAAGCCACACAGAAGAATATACAAAATATTCTAATTTCGGTAACTTCTGTTTTCCAAGTTAGAATTGGGCCATAACGCCAGGAAAATAAGTAAAAACATATGCTAAAAGGTGAAGGAACAGTTGATCAGAACAAAGTAACCAGATGGTTAAAGAAAGAGTCCCGAGGATGGTTTGTTAGATTTTGTTGGGTTATTGTATTCAAAATCATTTTTAAAACTCATTTTATGACGTTTGTTTAGACTCATTTTTCTATTTAACCCATATATGGGAGCCTAATAGACTACCATTTAAGGTCAGGGTGGACATGGGAGTAATAGCAAATAAAGGTTATTAAATGTTCCCCAGAACTCCAAACTTCACAGTTAGGTCCAGTTTAACGTCATGGTTAGAACACTAAGACCCACAGCCACCTTCTAACACGTATGATACAAACAGTTGCAAGTTGCCATAATATAGGATTAGGGCAATTATCTAAGTGACCAGCCTCTGTCCCACCCGTCTAGGCCAAAGCGGAGTGTTGCATGTCATGGACTACTTAGCCGTCATTCCGTCCTTAATCAACATGGGTCGCCACCCATGGCCTACACGTGGCCTTATTGGGAGAATTTTACCCTCTGCAGAGGTACTGTTTGTGTATTCTTCTGCCCAAGCCGACACGGCGTGAGTCCCACGGGGTTAAATGGTTGTTTGAAAGAGTCAATTTGCCACTCTTCGATGTACATATTTATCAACCCCTCAGACGATGTTTTGAATTTAGAGTTTTCCTTCTCCTAGACTGGCCACTTAGCCAAGATCAAAGCCCAGTCTGCCCTACTAATTACCCATAGCTGGAGGGAGAGTAGTTGGACGCATACCTTTCCTAAAGGTATTGGCGCCATGTAAAATGCAAACAGCTTCGTCCAGGATTTGAACTCGGGTCGACAAGTCCATTTCCTATGACTGTAACCATTATACCACGCGCCTCCATTCTTTGCCATTTTTAAAAATCTATCCCGACAAAATGATCCCAACTCAATTTCCAGCTGGTTTAGTTCACCTAGATTCTTTCTATCTTAGAAACTCAGTGTTCTTTCTATCAGAACCACTCAGTGGTTGATAATAAGGAAACAAATCTGTAAGACAAATGTTCAGTGATGCTTGAAAGTGGCCAGGCCATACGCAAAAACTAGAGGTCAGCCACCATACACATAGTTGGTGTTGGAAGGCGGTTGTGGTTGATATATATATATATATATATATATATATATATATATATATATATGAGAGTAAACAAACAGACGATGTGTTTTGATATGGCTTTTTTAGCCGACAATTTTTAGGAGAATATGTAGGTACAACTTCAATTAAGCATATATATATATATATATATATATATATATATATATATATATATATATATATATAATCCAAAAGTCCAGAGAGAAATCTTCCTTACGACATAGGTTTTTTTTAAAACAACTTGTCGCAGTTTGAGAGCTCAATGTGTGCTCTTATTGTTAGAGTCACAGAGCAAATTTATATTTAAATAAATAACAAAAGACTTAGAGATCCTGCATTATAGACTATTTCAGGGAGCTTAGACAAAAATGTCTAATTCTCCCGACTCTTCAGATGCGAATGATGAATTCTTTATTTTTAAGGCATTTGAAAACAGATTTTTTTCCCTTCCTTTTAAAATGTATGCATGTGTATGGGTATATATTCGGGTATGTGTGTATATGTATGTATATGTATGTATGTATGTATATGTGTATATTCGGGTATACGTACATGTGTATGTATGTGTATGTATAAGTGTGTGTGTATATATATGTGTGTATATGGGTATAGGTGTGTATATATGTACATATGTGTGTGTGGATATGCATATGTGTAGTTGGGGATACGGATATATATATGCATGAATGTAGTAACCCCAAAAGTTTGAGTGGTATAATGACTAATAAATTTAAATTTTCAGGATATATTTTTTACATGTATATATGCGTATTTATGTGTGGATCTATGTATGCATGTATATGTGTTGTGTATGTGTATATGCGTGTTTAATTAACATATGCAAATAACTTATGCAGGTCCACCCTCCAAATAAAGAGGAATAATACATAATTTGTACTAGCTAAATGATAATTTACAGAAACAGGCTAACTTCATAGATGTATGTGTATATGTTTGTATATATGTATGTATATGTGGGTGTGTATGTGTGTTTAGGTGTATGTATAATGTGTGTGTATATGTATGTATATATATATGAGTATATGTGTGTATATATATGTATATGTGTGTAATATATATAGATGTATGTGTGTGTGTATATGTGTGTGTATGTATATGATGTATATGATGAGTTGTATAGGTATGTAGGGTGGGTATAGTTGATGATATGAAGAAAGGAAAATAAATTAAGTCAAACAAAAACTACTAAATAAATGAACAGGGTCCCTGAATTCTGAATTAATTGAATTAACAGTAACTCCTAACAAATTACTGACAAGCGGTCAGACGTCTTTGGTTTTATTATTGTTACTATTATTTGTATGTTTCCTATTTTTTATTACTCTACAGCTGAGCAGGACAGGACAATTTTAAAAGGAAGGGGAAAAAAAATCTGTTTTCAAATGCCTTAAAATAAAGAATTCATCATTCACATCTGATGAGTCGGGAGAATTAGACATTTTTGTCTAACTCCCTGAAATAGTCTATAATGCAGGATCTCTAAGTCTTTTGTTATTTATTAAAATATTATATATATATATATATATATATATAATAATATATATATATATATATTATCTCTGATGAGGCCTAATAGGCTGAAATTTACATACAGAGATTGACTTTTTCTCGATTTGTTTACGCCTTACATTTAAAACCGATATGCACGCCTAATTCATTTAATTATTACTAATTAATTCTCAAATTAGGTATGACTTTAAATTAAGCACATAATCTCCCCAAAATTGTCGGCTACGCCATCTCAAACTGATTGTTTGTTCACTTCATATATATATATATAAGTAAAGTCGTCGGGGTGGCTTAAGTCGGTATCAGAAATCAGTGAGGGAGTCTATCCCCTTTTTACTAGCGCTAGACCAAGGAGACTGTATTTGCGTCTGAGGTGGAGCGCCACACCTATCATCAGCTCCTTACTTTACAGCACAGATCCCTGTGCTACTCATACGCTCATATATATATATATATATATATATATATATATATATATATATATATATATATATATATATATATATATTCAAATTATATATATATAATATATATATATAGTCATCCACAGACACCATTTCGACGTATCAAGTCTCGTCGGTGGGGCTAGAAATAGCAGGCTACCTCCAGTTGGGATTGAAATCCGACCGATTTATCGAGTTCCTAATCCCTAGGCCATCAGCACACCTGCAGATCAGAGGAAGATTTTAACTGAAAAAATAACAAGAAACACCTGAAGAAGTAGAGGGCATATTGGCCAAAACGTTGTGTATATAACAATAAAGATGAGGACAACAGTCTGAAAAATCCAAATAATACAAATTATCATGCCTCATATAAACCATAGCCAGAAACACCTGAAGAAGTTCGGTAGGCACTTTGTTCGAAACGTTCATATAACAATAAAGATTAAGTTTTGATTTTCTTTTAACACACCTTGGATTTTGCTTTTTTTCTCCTATCCCCCATTTATGTTCTTTTATTCTTCTTTTCTCTTTCTTTCATTTTTTTCTTTCTTTCTTTCTTTCTTCTTCTTCTTTCTTTCTTTTTTCAGCCTTTTTCTTTCTTTCTTTCTTTCTTCATTTTCTTTTTTCTTTCTTTCTTTCTTCTTTCTTTCTTTCATTCATTCTTTCTTTTTCTTTCTTTTTTTTTCTTTTCTTTTCTTTCTTTCATTCTTTCTTTCTTTTTCTTTCAGCATTTTTCTTTCTTTCTTTCTTTTCTTTTTTCTTTCTTTCAGCATTTTTTCTTTCTTTTCTTTCTTTCATTTCTTTCTTTTTCTTTCTTCAGCATTTTTTCTTTCTTTTCTTCTTTCTTCTTCTTTCTTTCTTTCTTTCTTCTTTTCAGCATTTTTTCTTTCTTTCATTCCTTTCTTTCATTCTTTCTTTTTCTTCTTCTTTTTCTTTCTTCATTTTTCTTCTTTCTTCTTCATCTTCTTTTCTTTTTCTTTCTTTCAGCATTTTTTCTTTTCTTTCTTTCTTTCATTCTTTTTTCTTCTTTTCTTCTTTCTTTCTTTCTTTCTTTCTTTCAGCATTTTTTCTTTCTTTTTCTTTCATTCTTCTTTCTTTTTTCTTTCTTTCAGCATTTTTTCTTTCTTTTCTTCTTTCATTCATTCTTTCTTTTCTTTCTTTCAGCATTTTTTCTTTCTTTTCTTTCTTTCATTCATTCTTTCTTTTTTCTTTCTTTCAGCATTTTTCTTTCTTTTCTTTCTTTCATTCTTTCTTCTTTCTTTCTTTCGCATTTTCTTTCTTTTCTTTTTCTTCTTTCTTTTCTTTCTTTTCAGCATTTTTCTTTCTTTCTTTCTTTCATTTTTTCTTTTTTTCTTTCAGCATTTTTCTTTTTTTCTTTCTTTCATTCTTTCTTTCTTTTTTCTCTTTCAGCATTTCTTTCTTTTCTTTCTTCATTCTTCTTTCTTTCTTTCTTTCTTTCTTTCTTTCAGCATTTTTTCTTCTTTTTTCTTTCATTTTCTTCTTCTTTTTTCTTTCTTTCATTCATTCATTTTTCTTTCTTTCTTTCTTTCAGCATTTTTCTTTCTTTTCTTTCTTTCTTCATTCTTTCTTTCTTCTTTCTTTCAGCATTTTTCTTTTTCTTTCTTTCATTATCATTCTTTCTTTTTTTCTTTCTTTTCTTTCATTCATTTTTCTTCTTCTTCTTTCTTTTCTTTTCTTTTTCTTTTTTCATTCTTTCTTTCTTTTCTTTTTCGTTTTACGCCGATTACTGATTTATTTCTTTTTTCCTTCTTCCGTCTTTTTCTTTCTTTCTTTTTCTCCACACTAAAATCAGTTATGTATTTATTTATCATTTTTTAATTGTTTCTATAACTGTTTTCCTTCTTTTCTTCCTTCTTCATCGCTTTTTATCCTTTCTTTCTTTCTTTCTTTCTTTCTTTCTTTTGTTTTTCCTTATTTTTCATATTTCTTGGCTGACTTTTCCTTTTCTCCCCCCCCCCGGTTACTAAATTTTTCTTCTTTTTCTTCTTTTCTTTCTTTCTCTCTTTTTCCTAATTTTTATATATTTCTTACTTTTCTCTTCCACCGATTACTGCATTCGTTCTCTCTCTCTCTCTCTCTCTCTCTCTCTCTCTCTCTCTCTCTCTCTCTCTCACACACACACACTACTTTCATTGTCTTAATAAATATGATTTCAATTTTCTTTTTAACCCATCTCATATTTGAATGAGAAATACCATTTCATTCATTGTTTGACTTGAATGTATTTCCCTTTTTTAACACATCTTTAACACATCAGCTGCATTTATGTTATCTTTTTTTCAAAGAAATCCCAGACACATTCATCTTTATTTCTTTCGCTAGCTGACAGCACTAAGTTACTACAAAGTACTGCATTGCTAAACAAAACTCATTATGATATTAGTATTATCTTACACCTTGTAAGTTTTTCACACCAGATCTAACAGGTGGTTTTTCAAAGTAGTCTAAGCGACAGCAAGTCTCTTCAGGTCTCCAGAACTCTTCTAAGTATCTGAGCTAATTTTTATCCCTAACACATCCTCATTGACACGACGTCAATAACTGTCGAGGTAACTTTCAACTGGACCCCGTTATATATAATACAGTGGACCCTGATTCAAATATTCATACTATACTACATAAATCATACAGCTGCTTATGAATTATGTAACACTGCATTGGTAAATAAAGCTCATTAGGATAGTATTATCTTATATCTTGTGAGTTTTTCCCACCAAACAGGTAGATTTTCAAAGTAGTCTAAGCGACAGCAAGTCACCTCAGCTCTCCAGGACTCTTCTGAGTACCCGGGCTGATCTTAAATATGACTCAAATTTCCGGGAATATCTCTCAGTGTCCGGGAATCATGGGCTAAATGTCGGCTAATGCTAGTCGCAGTACTTGATGAGTTTGAATTAATATAAGTCAAAGTAAAGTTGGCGCGGTGGCCTATTGTCGGTATCAGCCAGACAGCGAGGGTATCTATCCTCTTTTCGTATAGCACTAGACCAGGGTTTTATTTTTTGCTGAGTTGATGCACCACACCTACCATCAGTTCCCTACATTACCGCACATATCAGATGCCCTATTTGTGCTACTCATCCACTGAATTGGTATCGAACTCGGAACCTAGCGATTCCTAGGCGGATGCTCTACCGACTGAGTTAAACAAGCTCCTGAATTAATCTAGTCCGTGATTACTACTTGTATCTAAGTATACAATATATACCGCAGAGTTAATCAAAATATACATAGAGAGGGAGAAAGTGACAGGCAATTCACAGCTTCGTCAATGATTCCGTACCACGGCAGTTAGTCGGAATAAGGTACTAAGTATTGCCAACTTAAAAAGACAAAAAAAAAAAAAAACACTCCGTAAAAAATAAATATCTATTGAAACACAGAATAAAGGAAAATCGTTGTTTGGGGAAGGAGACAGTAATTATTTTGCCTGGTGCTACTATGTCTAATAAGTAGTGATGATGATTAGTTTCAGATACTTTCCGATGTTCTTTGGGTTTAGCTGAGGATGGATTTCTGTTGTCTAGGGTGCTATGCCGTTTTCTCACCGTCTTCTGGAGTCTGGATAGTTTCAATTCTTCATTTCATCTCTATTTCCTCATCTCTTTTATAGCCCTTTAGTGTACACCAATAACCAATTGATATCTCGAGCCTGTTCCAACGGATACAATTAGTATTGTCTTAAGGTCATTTTATAAAAGGTGATTCCATCTGAACAGCGATGTTATCCGAATCTCTAAATGACCTGGGGTTAATTTTTGCTTAAACCGAAATTATCAAAATTAAGCAGGGATACGCCTGTTCACTTATTATATGGGTAACCACTTATAATCAACAACAGGTTGGATTATCTATTATGGGGTGAAAGATGCACACAAAATTTGCTACTCCTATTTATGAACTTTCCCAACATCAACAGCAAGCAATACCAGTAAAAATTGGCCAATGAGAAACGTATACATAACGCATTTAAGATCATTGGTAACTGTCCTGAAATCAAGTGTTAAATCAACAAGAAAGATCTAAAACGCGGATTACAAGGGATATGATGATATTTCACTCTGTTGTACCAAGGATTTCAACGAATACTACAAACTTTCTGCATCAAAGAGTATTTACTGATACTACACTCTTTTCTACCAAGGATTTCAAGGAACACTACAAGACTAGGATTATAAGGATTAACCAACTGAACCCAAACTCAATACTAACTTGGATTTACCAACAGAAGAACTAAACACTTGAAGTGGTAATCAGAATTTTAACAATAACCATACGCTATTTTCACAGGAAGACGTTCTTTCAATTTGTTTTTATCTGGAATTTAGAATTATATAAACAAGCTTTAACGTTTTCTAAAACGTTTTTAAATGTTTTCCATTTCTTTAAATATTTTCTACGTTTTCGCCAAAATGACTTTTACGAAAAAAGAATTACAGCACTCTAATCTATGCTATGAGCAATATTCTAAACGTGATGGTAAAAAAAAATAAAAGGGTTGGATAAAATAATAAAAATAATAATGTTCCTATTACTACACTCTCTTCTACCAAGGATTTCAACGAATACTATAAACTGCCTCAAGCAGTATTTATTGATACTACACTCTTTTCTACCGAGGGTTTCAAGGAACACTACAAGACTAGAATTACAAGGATTAACCAACTGAAGCCAAACTCAGGGCCGATTTGGATTTACCAATAAAAGAACTAAATTCGTAAAATAGTGAATAGTATTGTAACAGTCAGAAAGATGAGAAATTTTCATGTCAGACTAATTTTATTCAAAAACTTTAGAACTCTGATAGCAATTGAAATTTTACTGAGGCGTATATAAATGTATAAAGAAATATTCAAATGGATATAGAAATGCACAAAGAAAAGCAATAAAGTATAAATACGTCTATAAATGTACGAATACATGCAAGTATGCAAGACATATGCCAATGTACAAAGATATATACAAAGACATTTGCAAATCTATAAAATCATGTGTATATGTACAAATACATAAATTATAAAATGGCATATACAAATGTACAAAGGCATATTCAAATATACAAACTTATACACAATACATAAGCATACAAATATACGAAAATACATATAAGATGAATCAAACATTCAAATGTACAAAAACATATATAAATGTACAAATATACAAATTTCAAAGACGTACACAAATGTATAAAAACATATACACATTCATACAAATATTTTAATTTGCAAACACATACAAATGTACAAATATAGAAATATACTAACATATATTAATGTGCCAAATATACAAATTTATAGACATATACAAATATATTAAAACATACAAATGTGTAAAGACATTTACAATTGTGCAAATATAAACAAATATAAAATGCCATATATAAATGTACAAAGATATATACAGTTGTACAAATGAACATACAACATACAAATTTACAAAGACGTATATAAGATATATGAAAAAAAAATGGACGCTCTCTATCATGAGGGTTCATCCAATAAACAACTACACAGCGTTTATAGGGGTGAAGGCTTGTGCTGGACCATCCGCATTTTTTGGCACAGTCGATAGGAAAAAAAATTGGTGCATAAGGAATGCCACGAATCCAAGCAACGACTGACCTCAGGTTTTTCAAGTTCAGAGTTTTGCTTTGCCTAGACTGGTTACGTATCCAAGGTTAAAGAAACCAGTCTGTCCTACTATTTTAGCCATAGCTGGAAGGGGAATATATGGATTCAACCAAGGGTATTAGCGCTATGTAAAATGCAAACAGCCTTGTCTAGATTTGAACTCGGGTCGACGAGTCCATTTCCCACTTCCATATAAAAAATATATATACAAATCTATAAAGACATATATAATTGTACAAATACAAATGTTCAAAGACCTATATACAAATTTATCTCCCTCCCTCTCTCTCTCTCTCTCTCTCTCTCATATAATTATTATATATATATTATATATATATATATATATATATCCTGTTAGGATCCCATCTATGAATTAAATAGGAAAAATGAGTGTGAAACTGTCTTTAAAGAAAATTGAGTTTAAAAAAATGGAATACCATCAAGCATGAAAAAAAAACATCTTCGGTAAAAAATAACCCAACAAGATTTGACATGCCGTAAAATCTAACCACACCCCTGGTGCTATTTAACCCATAACTGGGGGAATATTGGGTACATAAAGATATTATTCCGAAAGTGATCATAATATCACGGCTGGAGTTGGAACTCGCTTCCTACGATGGATAGAACAAAGCATCATCGGAATAGAATAACCCAACAAGTGTTGACATGCCGTAAAATCTAACCAAACTAGTGGTGCCATTTACCCCATAGCTGGGGTGATATGGGGCTCATTAGTTTCCCATGGGTATTTGTCCGAAAGGGAACGTAATATCACGGCTTCGAAATCGCTTACTACGATTAATAGAACAAAACGTCTTCGGCATAGAATAACCCAACAAGTGTTGAAATGCCGTAAAATCCAACCATCCAAACCAAATCAGACTGAGTCACCTATTATCTTCAATTGAATCTCTTATAAATTGAAAGTCAAGTTTTCATTCAATAGAACTTCTATTAGATTCTTTCAGTTTATTCTTTCCAAGATGACTTCCTATATTTTTTATCCTCTTAGAGAAAAAAGAAACGAAAAATTCCTGGAGTCGTTTTGCCTAGACCAATTTAAAATTTTCCAGCTGTTTTAATCGGAACATCTGTCACACGATTCATTTAGATAATATCGATATCTGGTGCATATCTTTTCAAATAAGCTTTGTAAAAAGAAAAGTACAGAGACTGAAGTTGAATTCAACAAGACGGAAATGAACAATGAATGAAACATTCGTTTTCTTTGAAATACAAGATGCATTTTAAAAGAATTGAGATTGAAGCTGGATTTGCAGAGACAGAAATGAACAGATCGTTGCTTCTCTTCAACATACGAGTTGTGTTAAAAAATGATCGAGACTGATTCTCTATTTACTAAAAGAGAAATGTTCAGTGTTACTTCTTTTAGAATACGACATGTGTTTTAAAAGAATTGACATTGAAGCTGGATTTGCCGAGACAGAAATGAGCAAAGTGTTATTTCTTTTTCAAAATATGAAATGGGTTTAAAAAGTATCGAGACTGAAGTGGTATTCACCAAGACAGAAATGGACAGAACGTTACTTTTTTTGAAAATACGAAATGGGTTTAAAAGTTATAGAGACTGAAAAGGTATTTACTAAGACAGAAATGAACAATGAATGAAACGTTATCTTCAAAATACGAAGTGGGTCCATAAGTTACCGAGTCTGTATTTACCAAGAAGGAATGTATTGGATTATCTCTAGGTTTATAAGCAAAATCGTAATTTCTACTTTTTGACTTTTTCCAACTGTAGCAGCCATTTCCAGTGAAAATTGCCCAATGAAAGTTGATTTCATGTTATTATTATTACTAGCAAATATATGCACCCTTCGAGTACAAGTATTTAGGTTTTGATGTTATAAAATATTGTATCAAATTATAAACTATTTAGAAAATGATAAACTGAGGGGTATAATCGAAAAATAGAACAGCTTTAGATTTAACTCTTCCATCATTTTCTTTCACTCCCGTTTTTCATTTTTCCTAATTCATCTATTTAGTTAGATTATGAAGTATTTAATAAAATCACAGTTCTTTCGTCTTGTTTATGGATTTCTTTTAAGATTTATCCTCGAGATTTTTGCTTAGATTCGTTAAGAGAAAACCAAACAATTAGAAATCAATAATACTAAGCATATATTTATTAAAATTAAATTTTAAATATCAATATGCAAATTAGCCTTCTCGTTCACACTGTAAACCTCTATTTTGTTGTATATATAAATACAATTACATATCATTAGTATGTAGATATGGTCAACAGTATTAATAAGGTATAACAATTTTATCAATAATTGAAGTTTAAATAGAAATAAATTCATGGTAAATGTGACGTCAATAACTAAGGGAATTATGACTTGAATAGTGATTTAGTTTCGGTTACAGACAGACAAACACACAATCTCCATTATAATAAGATTATTATTACTAGCAAATATATGCACCCTCCGGGTGCAAGTATTCAAGTTTTAATGTAATAAAATATTAGATTAAATTAGAAATACTAATGAAACTAAATAAGAATGCAGATTTAAAAAGTTGAAACAGAGGGGGTATAATCGAAAAATAGAACAGCTGAAACTTACTCTTCCATCACTCCCGTCTTTCATTACTAAATCTTCCTAATTTAACTGTTTAGCTAAAATAGAATGTCAAGAACAAAATTACAATTACAGTTATTTCTTCTTGTTAATACATTTCGTTTAAGATTTATACCCGAGATTTTTAGTCATATTCATTAAGATAAAACCAAACAATTAGAAATCAATAATACTAAGCACATATTTAATAAAATCAAATTTTTGATGTCAATATGCAAATTAGCCTTCCCGTTAACACTGTAAACTGCAATTTTGTTGCAAATATAAATACAATTGCATGGTATTACTACGTAGATAAGACCAACAGTATTAACGTAAAACAATTTTATTAGTAATTGAGCTTTAGATAAAAATAAAGTCACGGGGAATGTAACGTAAATAACTAAGGGAATTTGGACTTGAGTAGTAGTATAGTTTCGGTTACAGACAGAAAAACTCACAATCTCCATTATAATAAGATTATTATTATTATTATTATTATTTGCTCCTTTTGAGTTTTCACGTCAGCATTAGCTGATGGTCTTTCTCTGGAGTCTGAGTGACAGCAAGTCTCCTCAGGTCTCCAGGACTCTTCTGAGTATTCTGGCAGATTGCAGCAGTGCAGTGTTCTGAATGGTTTCAATTCTTCCTCTGATTCCCAAACTTTCCAAACTCTTTTCTAATCCTTTTGGGGCTGTTCCAAGTGCACCAACCACAATTGGTATCACTTTCACTTTCATATTCCATAGCTTTTTAAGTTCTCTGGCAAGGTCCAGATATTTGTCCATTATTATTATTATTATTATTATTATTATTATTATTATTAGTAGTAGTAGTAGTAGTAGTTGTAGTATTACTCCTTTTGAGTTTTTCACATCAGTATTAGCTGATGGTATTTCACTGGAGGCTGAGTGACAATACGTTTCCTCGAGCATCCAGGATTCTTCTGAGTATTCTAGCCGATTGCAGCAGTGAAGAAGTCTGAATGGTCTCAATTCCTCTTCTGATTTCCAGATCCTTCAGTATTTTTCCAAGTTAATTGGGACCGTTCGAAGTGCACCAACTACAATCGGTATCAGTTTCACTCTCATATTCCACAGCCTCTTCAATTTTCTGGCAAGGTCCAGGTATTTATCAATCTTTGAATTTTCCTCCAACTTCACCCTGGCGTCTGCTGGAACAGCAAACTCCACCAGTTGAGACGTTCTATTTTGTTGTTTTTTTTGTTTTTGTTTTTTTATTTTGTTAATCGATACTAGGTCTGGTCTCCTGTCTGGGATAGGGTGATCCGACTTTATCTCAAAGTGTCAGAGAATTTTATTTGAAAAAAAATCAAATCAAATTATTATTATTATTATTATTATTATTATTATTATTATTTTATTATTATTATTATTTTTAGTTTTCACATCAGCATTAGCTGATGGTCATTCACTGGAGTCTGAGTGACAGCAAGTCTCCCCAGGTCTCCAGGACTCTTCTGAGTATTCTGGCAGATTGTAGCAGTGCAGTGTTCTGAATGGTTTCAATTCTTCATCTGATTTCCAAACTTTCCAAACCCTTTTCCAATCCTTTTGGGACCATTCCAAGTGCACCAACTACAATTGGTATAACTTTCACTTTCATATTCCATAACTTTTTCAGTTCTCTGGCAAGGTCCAGATTATTATTATTATTATTATTATTATTATTATTTATATTATTATTATCATTATTAGATAGTTATATTACATTGAATAGAATATTGGAAACCATACAGCTCTGTGCAAATTGTTCGTATTTTTATTATTTCATTCCTTGACAGTGAAATAATAAAAATTATATATTACAGTTGGTGTTTCCTGCTACTGAAAAAAAAATATTCCTTTGCTCTTTTTAGTTTATTCTTCGAGTGCTTGAATTGTCGAGTCTACACAATCCTCATTGTTGGTGGCACCGCTTTCTCCTTCTTTTCTCGACACATACAATCTGCCATATCTCGAATGCCCTATGCTTATTATTCTTATTCTTATCATTCATTTCTGGCAGTGCGTCATCATATTATTCACCAAAACAAATATCATTCATCAATTTAAGAATGTAGTATTAACGACAAAACAGAAAGAAAAGATTTATCTTTATGCTGATAATGGAATTTCTGTCAGTATTAACAAATCATTTTACGATATCATTAAATCAGGATTTTGTGAACGGCGCGAATTTTTATATGAGCGAAAAAAAATCGATAAAGAAAGTATGGCTTCCCAATCAGCAACACTACGCCGAGAGTGAGAGATATTGATAATATTTAAGGAAAACAGGGATATATAGATAGATTGAGAGATATATAGCGAGAAGGGGTATATAAAATAGAGAAGTGGGGAAATAAAAAAATTCTGCTGAAATAAATCTGATACGGACCATACATATGAAAACAAACGTAGATATACATGGGCAGTATATATATATATATATATATATATATATATATATATATATATATATATATATATATATCTAATATAAAATATTCAAAAGTAGACAAGTCGGTCTTTAATATCACATTCCTTAGAAAATGAGCTAACAATTAAAAAAAGTATATATATATATATATATATATATATATATATATATATGTGTGTGTGTGTGTGTGTGTGTGTGTGTGTGTGTTGGCAACCTTCCGTCTATTTTAGACGATGGCGTAGTTTTTTGTTTATTGTTTATTTGTGTTTTTTGTTGTCTTTTGTTTGTTGTCTTTTTGTTTGTTGGTTTTGTTTTGTTGGGTTTTTCTGTTTTGTTGTTTTTCTGTTTTTTTGTTTTGTTTTTCACTCACTGAACATACCGATCCTCGAATGTCAGTCTCTGGTGCAATGGGTGCAAACAAAAGGTGATGCTTCCTGTAGGTGTTGGGGATGCTACTGTTTCTCCTTTCTTTTAGCTCTTTTTTCTGTGGCAGCTTTCTTCCACTCTGCTTCACTTCTTTTTGTTCCCTGCCTGACGAGGAGGCGCCAGGTTGCACGGTCTTCTGCACAAGCCTCCCACGTGTCTATGTCGATGCGGCATGTCTTCAGGTCTCTCTTGCAGACATCTTTGAAGCGTAGGCGTGGTCTCCCTGCCGCCGGGTGCCCTCCAATAGTTCACCGTACAGTAGCTCTTTTGGGATGCGGCCTTTGTTCATCCTCCTGACATGGCCAAGCCAGCGCAGGCGTCTCTCACAGTGATGGCGGCCATGCTGTTAATGTTTGCTCGTTCTAGCACTTCTGTGTTAGGCACTTGTCCTGCCAGTGGATGCGTAGAATGCGGCGTAGGCATCTGAGGTGAAAGCTGTCCAGTTTCCTCACATGACGTGAGTACGCGACCAGGCTTCGCTGCCATATAGGAGAGTGCTGAGAACACACGCTTTGTAGACGCGCATTTTGGTTTTCTTGGTAAGGCTGGCATTTTCCCACACTCGTTGACTTCGCCATGACTGCTGACGCTTTAGCAATTCTGCTGTTGACGTCATCAACGGTGGAGACTGAGTTAGCAATGGTAGACCCAAGGTATTTGAAGTTCTCCACTGCTATATATACTGCAGAAGTCAATTTCAGCGATAAGGACCAATTGACAGAAGAGGGTGGGCTGGATACACATCCTCATGGAAAGACAGGCTGATGGTAGCTGTAAGAAGTTTGAGGTAAGGTGACT
The DNA here is from genome assembly GCA_023376005.1 of Doryteuthis pealeii. NCBI lineage: Eukaryota > Metazoa > Mollusca > Cephalopoda > Myopsida > Loliginidae > Doryteuthis > Doryteuthis pealeii. The sequence continues at coordinate 54,927,549 of CM042173.1, forward strand.
CGAGCCCCCTATCCTGAAGCGACACATGACGGACGCCATGGAAACATTTCCTATATTTAAGTCTGACCTGTGTGGCAGGGCCTGTATGTCAAGGGTTTCATATGTGTGACCGTGGGCCATCTGCGTGCTCACAACTGCTCACAACCGCTCACAACTGGACTACTTGTAGAAATGGCCTCATTCTGTGAAGAAGCGGCAATCACCATATATATATATATATATATATATATATATATATATATATATATATATATATATTAGGAGTGTAGTGTAATGGTTAGCGTCTTAGGAAACGGACTTGCTGATCCGAGTTCAAATCCTGGACGAGATTCTTTGCATTTCACATAGTTAATACTCTTTGAAAAGGTATGCACCCAACTACTCTTTCTCCAGCTCGAGGCTAATAGTAGGACAGACTGTGTATGTATATATATTATTTAGGCAGGTATTGTTAAAGACCACATGTTACACAATGATGTGTGTACCGTCGGTTTTGAACAGTTAGTGTAGAAGGGAGATTTGAGTTCAAATCGGAAAAATATTATTTGAATTCAGGCTTGGTCGTTGGACTAGCTGTAGATTGGCTGACGGGTCGTAACCTTGACTCTCCCCTTTCTGTTTCTAGGACGAGGGTGAGAAACTATATTCAGACTGCGGCAAGTCGTCTGAGTATAAGGACATGCTTAACCAGACTCACCCGCATGGTTATTGGGTTTCAAGTCTTAAGGAATAAAAATGTAGCCATCTTAAGATGAAAAAAAAGCAGGAACCAGAGAAACAGCCAAGAAGGAAGAATACTGAATCGATCGACATACTCAGAAGTTTGAAGAACTACTTCGATAGCAATACAAACCCAGTAATGAACAAGTAAGAAGAAATGTTATATACCTACTTCATATTGGCTATATCATTGAGCTGTTTAGCTCCTGTGTGGCAGGCGTCTCACCAACCCTGTCTGTTGGAGGCCAGATCTTCCACGCTTAAAGGTGTGATGTTACATTTCTTCAGCATTGTCTTAATATAGTCTTTGAACCGCTTTTGGTTCACGAGATAATATAATGAGATAAAGAGGACTGCAGAGCGGCTACTTCTTTGTCGTGATGAACAACCAAATGTAGAAGGGAATTTCTCCTGCAATGTGTGTGAGCGCATCTACAAGTCCAGAATTGGACTAATGAGCTACCAGAGGGTCCACAACTGAAGATATGGAGTGACGTCATTGTCGTCTGCGACGGACTTCCAAAGGAAAGAAGAAGAGAAAATTAGCTATATAATGGGGGGGGGGTGATGTTCTTATGGGGTTCTATTTCGTCGACTGGCCATCTTCCTTTGGGTTAATTTCTTCCTCTCTTCGTCACATCTTCTGTTCTTCAGGGCTTGAATATCTTTGTTTTTAATAATGAAGCAAGACATGATTTATTTTACAAAGACGTCTTAATTAAAAACCCAAACTCCAAAAAGGTTTTAATTGCGCGGTGAGAAGATGGAATCTTAGGAGCAGACGACTCTCGCGTTTAGTCCCTTTGACTAACGGCCAAAATCTAACTTTAACTTAGTTACCTTCTCATGCGTTACCTTCATCCACTCAGAAATCGGCGCCCAGATCAGCTAAAGGCGAACTGTTTGTCAGTCACTCCCACAACGGTTAATGTCAGTTTACCATTTACCATACCACTTATTACACTAACTGTTATAATTCGTAGGCAACCCACGAATTTTGTAACAAAAATACAGAACCAGCCATCGACGAATAAATACCAACCGAGCTACTTTTCTGTTATCAACAGTGCCCAATAGAGGAATGTTCAAATTATAATGGTAACTTATATTAAAACCATAATCTCTTCATTTGTTCCTAGCACATTTCATATTTGTTTCCTTTTGATCAATTGATAACAGAAGAAAAAATAACGCTACAACAATATATTGCAATGTTATTACTGATGTAACTCAAGTGAAATGCAGCTGTCTGAGCTGCTAGGGTTGGGGATGAAACTCATAATTCCACTTTAAATTTTACTTTCAATACATTTTATTCCTTTTATTTGAATAAGATAAATTGATAAACTTTCTGGATTTAAATTATTTTTAAGCAATTTCATATGTAAATGTAAAAAAAACAAGGATTGTGAAGGAACTTCATGTTAGACGATCTTTAAAATTAAATGCTTAAAAATTAGTACAAGTTAGAAACCTACTTTTTGGTGTCAGTACTTATCATACCAATACCCAACTTTCCCGGGTTGAATCATTTTGATGTTAAAAAAAGTTGAAAATCAACCTACGCTATAAACTACGGACTCACTTGTAAGATTAAAGTGGAATATTAATTATGTGTGACACAACTATGTGTGCCTCTCACAATATAGATACGTTGATATGTTAAGACGGCTATACACAGAAGTATGGGTATGTAACACATACATGAGCGAGAGGTGAACTTTGAAGGAGGGAGGTTTTAGCTGAGTGATTGAAGGAGACAGACGTGTCTCCAAGATGGCTTTTCCTCCGCGCGTGATGATTAACTTGGGTTAGACAAAGTAGAAATTAACGAGTCAGAGGTGAGCTACCACCCATCTGGACCAGATGGAATTTTTCTTCTGTGCTGCTACCGATTCTTCCGGTGCGTGGCAAAATAAATAAATATGGAAATTAATCTGATACCATATCGGTTTCTTACTCTTTAAACTTGCTTGTTTAAGTAGAGCAATTTCTGGCAGCAAAAGATTTTCAAAACCTTTCGCAACTCGAAGTTTGCTCTGCTTAAACAAGCTAGTTTAAAGAGCATGAAGCCGATATAGAAGCAAATTAGTTTCCATATAATTAAATATAAACAAAAAAAAACATTTATTTATTATTATTATTATTATTATTATTATTATTATTATTATTACCACACTATCACAGATGTTGAGCACTCTTCTAATAGTACTGTATATATTGGCGTACTACTGTCTCATGAAGTGAGTTAATGTTAATCATAGACTGTAGTATTATATATATATATATATATATATATATATATATATATATCCCACAAAAAAGCAACTGTATGGCCACCTGCCCCCCATCTCACAAACCATACGAGTAAGACGGGCTAGGCATGCGGGGCACTGCTGGAGAAGCAAGGACGAGCTCGTAAGCGACGTACTACTGTGGAAGCCAACACATGGGCATGCTAATGTGGGCCGCCCAGCCAGGACCTACATTGACCAACTATGTATGGATGCTGGCCGCAGCGCAGAGGAGCTACCAGAGTCGATGAATGATAGGGAAGGTTGGCGAGAGATAGTTATGGATATCTGTGCAAACTGCGCGACATGAGGATGATGATGATATATATAAGATGGAAAGACACAAAATACTGACCAACTAAATGAATGAACTGATAGATATGAACATACTGAGTTTTATCGATAGACTTCACCAACAGCTTATCTCGTACTATTTTCTTTCAGACTCATTTTATTTTCTTACGCTCTTTTTAAAATATTCATACGCGCTTTTTCCATGCGCCCTTTTTTCATTTTCATTTTCATACGCACTTTTTTTTCCTGCGCACTTTTTTTAAAGAGTTTTCATAGTCCCTATTTTTAAAAAAATTTCATACGCAGTTTTAAAACTTTAGTCTCAAAAGCATAATTCTCAATGAAATATGAATAAAAAAAAACAATTATTGAATTAAGACATGTGAGACTGTGTGCATGTGCGTGTGCGTGAGAGGGGAGAGAGAGACAGACAGACAGACAGACAGATAGACACGGAATGAAAATAGAAATAACTGATATGAAAATATACGAATAAACATAGGAATGTACAAAAAAGAAAAAATGTTTAACTTTAAAAACATTTTTTAAAACGTTCATAAAAATAGAAAAATGATATTTTACTGTTTTCTTTCACGTTTAATATAAAGACCAATTCCAAGTTTATGAGTTAAAAAATATTTTTTTTAAAATCACCAAATATCTGCTATACATGACCTACTTTTTTATTGTTTTAAATCATTTTTCGATGAATTGTCTAATATTTTCCATATATTTCTCACCAAAATATAAGGTAGGGTTATTTTCTATTGTAGGCCATAATAGTCCATTTTACCACATTATCACCAGAAACAGACAATACTTGAGAACAGGCTCAGATACCAATATTGTGATGAAAATCTCCCCCGTAAAAAAAAAGACAACAATTTTTACTTCAAAAATTATTTCTCTGAATGTTTGAGATGAGGCTTGAAGATTAGTATTATTAGCGTTATTCGGACTATTGTCCCCATCTTCATTGTTATTTGTATAACGTTTCGGCCGATATACCCTCCGGCCTTCTCCATAGAAAATACCTGAAGAAGGCCGGTGGGTATATCGGCCGAAACGTTGTACAAATAACAATGAAGATGGGGACAATAGTCCGAATAACGCTAATAATACTATTCAAAAATTATTTTCAATATTCTTTTTATAACGATTAGGAAAATGCAATCATATTTTAGCTAATTTTTTAATTCAATAATTTCTTTAATCAAATATATACGCCTTTTTCAGACAGAAAATTAATTTTGAATTTATAAATTTTAAAACATCTCTAAAATAATATACAAAAGTAGACAAGTTGAATTTCCTTAGAAAATTAGTTAACAATTAAAAAAGGATGAATATTTTTCTATTTCTCTAAATCTTTTAGATGAGGCTTGATAATTTGTATTATTTAGATTATTAGACAGTTGTCCTCATGTTTATTGTTATCTGTACAATGTTTCGGCCAATGTACCCCCGGTCTTCTTCAGGTATTTCTTGTCGGACTCTGGAACCTACTCTTCGAACTCTGGAACCTTCTTTTTGAACTTGGGAAAACTCGGGAACCTTCTTTTTGAACTGGGTAACCTTCTTGTCATAATCGGGGGAAGGTCCCAGAGTCCGACAAGAAATACTTGAAGATGGCCCGAGGTAACATCGGCCTAAATGTTGTACAGGTAACAATAAAAATGAGGACAACAGTCCGAATAATCCAAATAATCCACAATTTCTTAAATTTATTTACGAGACTTAAGTTTCAAAATGTAATACGTTCTACTAAAACATCGATTTTTTTTTTGTTTTATATTTGTTCCGTCATTGACTTCTCTTCCAATAATCTAAAATTCAATTCCAGACATTAACCCCTTAAAAAAAAAAATGAAAAAAACTTATTGTTCACTATATTGGGGATCACTGTACGAAACGAAACGTAAAGAAAAATATTTAGCCGTTTTAATTTAGAGAAAAAAAATAAGCTCTTCTTTTAATACTTCATACACCGAAAATCTTATTAAAATCGGATTATTTATGGTTGGTTTTTGTTGATTTTTTTGAAAGATTTTCGGTGGCCATCTTTATTGCAATGTGCGTGAATTTGTATATACCTAGATGAATAATGTCAGATCGAAAGAAGAGATTATACTTAGAGACTGACTGTAAAACAGGAACAAGCACACACACACACACACACACACACACACACACACACACACACACAAACACATATATATATATATATATATATATATATATATATATATATATATATATATATATATATATATATATATTTGAAATATATTTTTGTATCTGCACCCGTTTTTTGTCTTTAGTGTGAAGCATTAAAGTGCTATATTATGATAATGTAGTTACCATAATATATTCATCTGGGAATAAATATAAGAAAACTCGGTAGTTTTTTTTAGTTTCTTTTTATATATATATATATATATATATATATATATATATATGTGTGTGTGTGTGTGTGTGTGTGTGTGTGTGTGTGTGTGTGAATTAAATAAATAAAATGAGAATGAGCACAAAGGACAAAAGAAACGAAGAAGGAACAGAAAATAAATTAAGAAAGAAAGAAAGAATAGAATGATCAGAAAAGAAGAAAGACAGAGTGAGAAAATAAATAAATGAATAAAGAAAGAAAGAAAGAAAAGAGGTTGTAATACATAAAAAGGAATAAATAAATAAATAAATAAAGAATGGGCAACGCTAGTGAGTAATTTGCATAAGTGACTTTATTATGTATATACTAGAAGGTGGTGTTTGTGGTTTTAATGTTCTGGGCAAAATAGATTACAGACTGTCATCTCAAATATTTTTTTTCCTTTATAAAACGCTCATATCTTTACACAACCAGCTACTGCTTTGTGTGTGTCTGTGTGTCTGTGTCTCTGTGTTTGTGTTATATATATATATATATATATATATAATATATATATATGCATATTATGTTCATTTATTCGTTATATTATATTCTATTATCTAATCATCATGAGTCTTAAAGAGTTGGCATTAAATAATCCACTGGGTTGAAATGCCATTAAATAGAACCGATCTACGTGGGGAGCCACACACAAAACGAAGCTCGTGCGGTGGTTTATGTTAAAAATTACATGGATCCGATCGACATTCTCTCTTGAGGCGCCTCAGGCACTGAACAATAAGCTCCGCCCATTCCCTTTTTAAAAACAAGTGAGCAGCTGTTGCTTAGTGAAGTGACCGCCTTGGGATTACACCAATATTATATATCATAAATAGGAGCCGAAGCTCCTAAGTTAATGTAAGTTTATTTACTGACATTTCACTTCATCAGTTGAACACACGGATCATTATCGTGGAGAACAACGAACAAACCAAAGCTCATGCCGTGGCCTGTGCTAAGACTTGCGTGTATTCTGTTGGCAGGAGCCTCAGACCCTGGGCAAATAAACAGTAGCCGTTGCCCTGGGGAATGCTCTCCCCACTGGGATACCGCTAACATTATATATTTTACTGACTAAGGAGCCGAAGCTCTTGTGTCCCTTTGAAGAAAAACCACAAGAAAAAGAAATTTAAAATTTAGCAGTAGAAAAAGTTTCTCCTGTCAGTAACATGTATATTAGGGTACGTTGATTTTTAAAAAGAATTAAAAAAAAATTTTCTTTTATTTTCACTTAAAAAAATTATCAAATTCTCTCAAATAGCGAAAGTTGTGTGTAGGTACAATGAGTACTGATACCAAAAACTAGTTCTCTTACTTTCAGCATTGAGGTAAATCAATTCAAAAATTGTCTACTAAAATGCACCAAATATCCTCATTTTCATAAAATTAAGCCTAGTTAAATTATTTATCAATTTCAATATTTAAGACGTAAACGTTATCATTTTAAACAGAACGATTAAAATATAACTCGAATTCAAATTGAAAATATACACCTTATGACCGATATCTCTGATACGCTGCTTTTAAGCTAATAACCTGTAACTGTGATTAAATTTTAAAAAATTGTAATCGATTTCCTCAAATGAAAGCGAAGTTTTGAAGAAAAATATTTTGTGGGATAATTGTTTGTTTGCAACTTTCGCCTCATCGAAGATGTTACAGTTCCAAAATCGAACTACCCTAATGCATATGTGGCCTCCCGAGAATATAAAGTGACAAATGACCCCGGACTGGTCCTTTTTGGGTCCTTTTCGCCAAAAGTACGAAAGATCTTTTGAGTTTGGCCCGATACGTCTACAATTTATAGTTGGCACATAAAGGAAAGGAAAGTTAAATGGATATGAACAAATGAGAACTATGTAAAAAGAGAAGAGAAAGAAAAGGAATATTAGCAGGAATCTAGAAAGATAACAAGAAAAAAGAAGGATAAAGAGAAAAGAAATCAAGCAGAAAGAAGGAAATTAAATGACAATAAACAGAAAATGAAGAAAAAAGAGGATGAGAAGAAGGAAGAGAAAAGAATAACCCCCCCCCAAAAAAAAAATGAAAAAGGAGAATATATAATATATATATATATATATATTTATGTGTGTGTGTATATATATATATATATATATCGGTGTTTATATATGTGTGTAGATATATATATAGGTGTATATATGTGTGTATATATAGGTGTATATATGTGTGTGTATATATATATAGGTCTATATATATATATATATATATATATATATACGTTAATGTATGAGTAGTGGCCCTACCGGTGGGTACGAGTACGATCGTTGGAAGCGCACAGTATCCAGGGGTTAAGACTGAGAAAAAACAAATACAAAGTGCTCAATACAATGTAGAGCAAAAATTTATTTATATAATGGATAGAAGTAATCTACTCGAGTTTCATCGATTGATTCTTCAGGGTTACATCCGTTGAATTAATCGAGTTTTCGATTAATCTCGGTACAATGTGTGTATATATATATAGGTGTATATGTGTGTATATATATATATATATATTGGTGTATATGTGTGTCTATATATATAGGTGTATGTGTGTGTGTGTATATATATATATAGGTATATATATATATATATATATATATATATATATATGTGTGTGTGTGTATATATATGCGTGTATATATATATATATATATTTATAAATATATATGTGTGTATATATGTATATAAATACTATATTTGATTTTCTGAAACGACCTAGTATATCAGACATTCTAAGGTCATTATTCTTTGACAGATGACAATTCACCGGGGTGGGTTGGGGGCTGTCCTTTCTCGTCAACTCAACACCACCACCCACGCCATCCTAAATCCTTTAGACCAACTGACTGTGTTAAATATTTTCAGACTGTAATATCTTTTTTGACAGAGACAAAACAATCGATATTTTCGTGCGACCGGTGTTAAGGTTTATCACCATATGCGCTTCATGACGTTGGAGAAAATATATTTTTTTAAACTGCAAAGTGGGTGTAATAAATTTTCAGCGCCATTGAACGTGCTGAGAAAATGGTCAACATCTGTTGACATACATCAACAAATAGAAAGTAGACCGCCGTTATTTTAGGCAAATCTTTTTTGTCTGGTTGGAAGGTTACTCTTGGATTCTAAATTTGTTGCTTTCACGAACAGTAAGCAATTATAGATAGATTGATGGATAGGAAACAGAATGAGACAAATAGCTAGGAAGACTTGTACTCAGTGAGGCAATTACAAGGTCAGGGCAAAATTCGGACCAAGTCACCAATAGGCACCTCAGCCCAGATCAGTTTTGAAAGGAAATTTATTTTGCCTTTCACCAGTTGTCAGTAAACAAAATGAACAGCCTATAAAAACGAAAAATATTTCGCTATCAAATTTTAATTCTAAAATATTCTAAAATTCTGAAATAGGGTTATGGGTTAGGGTTAGCAGTTATTATAACCTTATAATATACTTTATATAAAACTTTTTTATTAACTATCCATAGAGGCACATGAAAAATAAAGACGTGTCTTTCGTTTTAAGTTTTTTTTAATTAACAATATTAGTATATATTTAGTGCAACATTATTTTTCTCACATATGGTAACAAAAACAACATGAAATAACTATTTTTTAAAAAATAAAATCAAAAAATATTTTAGTATAAAAAAGTGTCTTTAGTTTTTTATCGTCTGGCTGTTGATTTTGTTTACTAACAACCGGTGAAAAGCAAAATTCAGTTCCTTTTAAAACTGATCTCAGCTAGGGTACTTGTTGGTGACTTGCTCCCGAAATTCTTTCTTCAGAGAGATAGGTAAATATGAACAAACTAAAGTAGATAGATATGAATCGAGTGAGATATATAGATAGAAATGGATAGTGAGATAGATAGATAGATAGATAGATAGATAGATATGTACTAAGCGTGACAAGTTCAAATCCTGAACGAAGATCCTTGGGAATTGCGCAAATCCATCGGTTCTTCTATCAGTTATGGATAAATAGTAGGACTTACTCGGTTCTTTAACCTCCATGTGTAGATAGATGTGTACATACATACAGATATGTAAACAGGATAGATAAATAAATATATAGATATAAACAAACTGAAATATGAATAAGTCTCCAAAATATTCAGAAATTACATATACGTTTATTATCTATGATATATCATTTTAACATTTCATCATGTATCTGTATTTTGAGGGAGTCCAGAGGAGAGCTACTAAATTATTGAATAATTTAAAATCCCTTTCATATAAAGAAAGATTTAGGAACATTGACTTACCAAGTATGGTTTTCCGACGTATAAGAGGGGATATGATTCAAGCCTACAAATACACACATGGTTTTTATTCGACGAACTCTGACCTACTAAACATTGCTCAAAATACCTATACAAGGGGACATAAATAAAAACTCCTTAAAAAATCTTGTAAAGCAAACGCAAGACAAAATTATTTTAGCTACAGAGTGGTGAATACATGGAATAAACTACCTTCATCAGTAGTGAATGCCCCATCTCTAAACTCCCTCAAGGCAAAGTTGGATAATCTGTGGAATGATATTAAATATTCTGTGTATTTAAAATGAATATTTATAAGGAACAGCTGACAGGTCTCAGACCTAATATACTAGCTGAAAAGATATTATTATTATTATTATTATTATTATTATTATTATAATTATTATTATTATTATTATTATTATTATTATTATTATTATTATCTATTTTTCTACATAATCACCATTTTTGCCGATACATTTTGTTGGCACTCATGTCGTTGAGGAAGATTGAACCTTATCGTCGATGTAAACTTTCTTCACCACTTGCGGACATTTTTGATATCCATGAACGACTCACCATACACTTACGTTAATTGGCGATAGATTTCAATCTTTTTTTTTTGGCCTTCAAAAACGAATAACCGCGCGAACTTTCCACTTGGCGGTAGCATCAATCAATAACGACTGCGAAGCCAAGAATGGGCATAGTGATGCGAACTCAGGGGTAAGTGCAGGCGCATTCACAAGAAATAAATCAGTGTTGCCAATAGCCGCACGAACAGTTTCCTTACTTTTAGGATTACTCTCATGTGTAATGAATTGTAACAATAAAACTATGTATAATTTTATCATTTTTATCATTCTCTGAAAGAAAGTGAAGGGATATCTTACAATCTAAAAAAATCTCCTCGCGGCAGCATAAACTCATATAGTGCTCCACACAAACTAAGCGTGGGCACTTTATGTGGCTAGAGGGCTGTAGTAATCCTCTCACCTGGATTAGAATTTAGAAATATTTTTTACCACCATTCCATCCAGGGTATCCCTTCGTGGTGTAATTGTTAGCAAGTTAGTCTTGCAGATCCATTACTACTGAATTTTGACTTCGATCCTCGTTGCGATCTTGTGCAACTAGGGAAGGTCGATGTTTGAACTTTTTTGCGCTCATAATGATAGTTGGCGTTTGCTAATATAAATAACGACAAAAAATATTTTTTCCCAAATTGTTAAAATTTTTTGAGGAAATGGGTTTAAATGTTGAAAAATAAGGCTTAGTAGTATTATCTGCGTTATTCGGACTATTGTCCCCATCTTCATTGTTATTTGTACAACGTTTCGGCCGATATGCCCTCCCGCCATCTCCAGGTATTTCTTGTCGGACTCGGGAACCATCTTAGAACTGTCTTAACCTAACTACATTATCCACTAGACCATGTGTCCAGTTAATTTCTGGATTCCGGGTTCAATCCTGAGTAGAGGCAGTAACATAGAAAAATAATTAACACAACTCCTACCCCAGCTATGGTTAGCGGAATGAGAACAAGATACCCCCGTGGAATAAATAAAGGGTTAGGTTCAAAGTTCCGTGATGGCTCCCGATTACGACAAGAAGGTTCCCGTGTTCGAAAAGAAGGTTCCCGAGTTCAAGAAGGTTCCCGAGTCCGACAAGAAATACCTGAAGAACGCCGGAGGGTATATCGGCCGAAACGTTGTACAAATAACAATGAAGATGAGGACAATAGTCCGAATAACGCAGATAATACTAATCATCAAGCCTCATCTAAAAAATTCATAGAAATAAAGCTTAGTAATATCATTTCTGTGATAATTTAAACATTTATCCCCGTCCAAAGAATCGATAATGCCGGGGAAAGAAAAATGTTTGACGAAACAACGTCTTGGGCATAAAATAACCCAAGGATTTAGGTAGCAGGAGAATTGTTGAATTCGTAATATTTGAAAAGCTTTAAATACGAAACTATTGAAAATCATTTAGCCTCTAAAAAACAATCCTTTCTAATAACATTTAGGCTGTACACGAAATGCAAGGAATTCGTCTTAAATGAAGAGCCACAAAACTGAAAGTCCACACATGATAAAATAAGAGATAAAACTATATTTCCTTTATTTTTTGTTTTGTGGATTTCCAAAATATTCGTTGTGCTTCTAAATCTTGATTAACGTTTTAAAATCATCAATTCTTTTCTGCTGACATCGAATGATATAAGCAGATGTGGTGATTTTTCTTATCTCATCGTGACGTTTTAGTTGAACGCAAAATATTCACACCTCACAAATCGTTTGAATAGATAGCACTAAATGTGTAATATAATGATAATAGAATATTGGCAATTTTCTTCCCAAAAATCAACGTACACACAGTCAGACACACACAGATATATATATATATATATATATATATATATATATATATATATATATATATATATATATATATATATATATCTGTGTGTGTCTGACTGTGTGTACGTTGATTTTTGGGAAGAAAATTGCCAATATTCTATTATCATTATATTACACATTTAGTGCTATCTATTCAAACGATTTGTAAGATATATATATATATATATATATATATATATTATATATATATATATATAACCATAGGGTTATATGTATATAACCATAAGTTGAGATATATATATATATATATATATATATATATATATATATATATATATATCATCATCATCATCATGTCGCGCAGGCAGCACGGATATCCAAGACAATCTCTCGCCAACCTTCCCTATCATTCATCGCCACAGAGAGTTCTTCTTCGCTGCAGCCAGCATCTTTACATAGCTGGTCGATATAGGTCCTTGCTGGGCGGCCCACACTGGCATGTCCATGTGTTGGCTTCCACAGGAGAACATCACTTATGAGTTCATCCTTGCTTCTCCAGCAGTGCCCTGCATGGCTAGTCCGTCTCACCCGGATAGTCTGTGAGATAGGGGGCAGGTGACCATACAGCTGCTCCCTTGTGGGATGCTGTTTCCACGACTTGTTCAGAACTGCTCGCAGCATTCTTGTGCAGCTCCCATCTAGCTTATTCTCGAGGCGCCTCGTTAGGGTCCAGGTAGTGCAGCCATACAGCAGTACTGATATGACTACAGCCTGGAAGAGATGTCGCTTTAGTTTGTCAGTGAGATCAGACTTCCATATGACAGACAATTTGTTTGTGGCCATCCATGCCTTTCCTATTCGTGTGTTAATATCGTTATCTGTGGATGAGATATTACTACCCAGGTACGTGAATTGTTCTACTGGCTTAAGGGGCTTACCGTCTAACGTGGAGATGTCTCCTTTCTTTCTGAAGCTCATGAACTCTGTTTTGGCAGAGTTCACATGCAGGCCGATGCTTTTTGCTGCCTCCTCCAGGCTATGCAGTAGTGTCTCAGCCTGTGCCGGTGTATCTGCAAGATGCAGACTATGCTGATGACCTCGCACTTCTTGCAGATATATATATATATATATATATATATATATATATATATATATATATATATATTACTAAATGTGAAATATAAAGATAATAGAATATTGGCAATTTTCTTTCCAAAAATCAACGTACACGCAGTCAGACACACACAGATATATATACATATGCATATCTATGTATATGTATATGTATATATATATATATATATACATATGCATATCTATGTATATGTATATGTATATGTATATATATATATATATATATATATATATATATATATATATATACCATAGGTTTATATGTATGTTATATATATAACCATAAGTTATATATATAATATATATATATATATATGTGTGTGTGTGTGTGTGTGTGTGTGTGTGTGTAAAAATGGAATTGGAAAGGAATCCGACAATATGAGGAAGAATGAATAAAGAAAAGAAAGAACAGAATGGATAATAAAAGATGAATTTAATCAATATCACTTACACATGTGCTTCGGTCAGTTCATCTCCGTGTTCCGTGTTCACGGTTCAAACTATTATTATCATTAAATAAACAAATGAAATGAAATAATAATAATAGAAAAATGTGAAAATATTCGAAATAAAATTTCACTCTGATGAAGGTCGAATCTTCTCTGTGTGCTGAAATAGACTATATGCTAAATCTCTAAATCTTTTGTTATTTCTTTACTTATATTTGCTCTGTGACTTTAAGAGCACACATTGAGCTCTCAAACTGCGACAGGTTTTTAAAATAAAACTCTTGTGTCGTAAGGAAGATTTCTTCTCTGGACTTTTGGATTATATATATATATATATATATATATATATATCTTATTATAATGGAGATTGTGGGTTTGTTTGTCTGTAACCGAAACTATATTATTATACAAGTCACAATTCCCTTTGTTATTTACATCACATTTACCATGATTTTATTTTTATTTTTATTTATACCTCAATTATTAATAAAATTGTTTTACAATACTTATAATGTTGACCATAACTACATGATATTTACCGCGTACCCCACTTGTACGGGTCAGGCACAAAGTCCCTATTAACCTGGGACCACCCACGAGCCGAAGCCCATGGAATGGCAGGTGAAAAATTGCGTCGATCCCGTCGGCATTCCCCCTCAAGGGGGGGCGCCCCAGGCACTGGGCAACAAACCCAGCCCCGCCCCTTTAAATCGAGGGGGCAGGTGTTGCCTGGGGGGACGGCCCCCCGGGATCGACGCCATTAATTACATCAACGGTCCAGAGGCCGAAGCCACTGTTGACCATATCAACATACTATTAACATGCAATTGTATTTATATATACAACAAAATAGCGGTATACAGTATGAATGGGAAGGCTTATTTGCATATTGATCTTAAAAATTTGATTTTAATAAATATATGCTTAGTATTATTGATTTCTAATTGTTTGGTTTTATCTTAATGAATATGAGCAAAAATCTCTTCAATAAATCTTAAAAGAAATCCCTTAACAAGAAGAAATAACTAATATTATTCTTTACTTCCTATTTTAACTAAACAGTTAAATTAGGAAAATTTACCAATGAAAGACGGGAGTAACGGAAAATGGTGGAAGAGTTAGTTTCAAAGTTGTTCTATTTTTCAATCATACCCCCTCTGTTCCAAATCTTTTTATCTACATTCTTATTCAGTTTCATTAGCCTTTCTAATTTAATATGATATTTTATTATAAAATTTAACTAAAATACTTGCACCCGGAGGGTGCATATATTTGCTAGTATATATAACGATTAGTTTATGAGGCTTGGATGTATATATAGAGAGAGTGAGAGAGAGAGAAATACACATACACACACACACAACACCCCCATATATATATATATATATATATATATATATATATATATATATATGAGAAATGGTAAGCACTGAATGACAGATTTTGCTGACAGTTATAAATCAGAATTCTTTAAGGTTTGGCCTCGGGTAGATTCCTCCACCCTAAGATATTTACAATCTGTCTCAATCATGGTCCGTAAACCTATCCGTTACTGACAGAAGGAATTAAAAAAACACACTTGAACTGCTTGGGGATATTCCTCTTGGTCTAGCGCTAGTGAAAAGGGGATTGACTCCCTCGCTCTCTGGCTGATACCGACTTTAGGCCATCACGAATTTACTTATATATATAAAAAACATTTTTAAAAATATATATATATATATGAGTATATATAAAAAGATATAAAAACACCACAAAATGCTGTTAAAGTGAAAACATTTTATAACTTCGCTGATGTTGAACAATATTTCGATTTTATGAAAATCGTCATCAGAGCTTGTTTATACTCCGTGTTGTTAAGAGCGGAGATAAAAGTCATATGACGATTTTCATAAAATCGAAATATTGTTCAATATCAGCTAAGTTATAAATGTTTTCACTTTAACAGCATTTTGTGGTGTTTTCATATCTTTTTATATATACTCATACCGTCGGATTCATTTCCTTTCTTTTAACTTATATATATATATATATATATATATATATATATATATATGAGAGAGAGAGAGAGAGAGAGAGAGAGAGAGAGAGAGAGAGAGAGAGAGAGATTGGTGGATATGGATATATATATTTATAAAGCAACCAGATAATTTTGTGGTGGGAGTGGTTGCAAGTGGGACTTTTTTTTTATATAGAAATATAAAAAATTACAATAACCCATGTATGAAAATTGGAAAATTATATATACTAGCAAATATATGCACCCTCCGTAGGGTGCAAGTATTTAAGTTTTAATGTAATAAAATATTGTATTAAATTAGAAAGGCTAATGAAACTAAATAAGAATACAGATAAAAAGATTTGAAACAGAGGGAGTATAATAAAAAATGGAACAACTGAAACTTACTCTTCCATCACTCTCGTCTTTCATTGTTATTTTTTCTAATTTAAGTATTTAGTTATAAGAGGAAGTAAAGAATAAAATGACAGTTATTTTATCTTGTTAATGGATTTCATTTAAGATTCATTGAAGAGATTTTTGCTTATATTCATTAAAATAAAACCAAACAGTTAGAAATCAATAATACTAAGCATATATTTATTAAATTCGATTTTTTAATATTAATATGCAAATTAGCCTTCCCGTTCACACTGTAAACCGCTATTTTGTTGTATATATAAATACAATTGCATGTTGTCAGTATGTAGACATAGTTAACAGTATTAATAATGTAAGACAATTTTATTAATAATTGAGGTTTAGATAAAAATAAAATCATGGAGAATGTGATGTAAATAACTAAGGGAATTGTGACTTGAGTAGGAATATAGTTTTGGTTACAGACAGACAAACCCACAATCTCCATTATAGTAAGATATATATATATATATGAGTAATAATGTAAAAGCCTCAATATTAACAAGTTACCCCATCATCTACTCTAAACATTTTGAGATAGATTTCAATCACAATCTTTTCGTTAATACCCCCTCCCAATCTTTAATCTGTTTACATAATGATAAGTCTTGTGTAAGTAATTTTCTAATTCTAGCCCTTGCAACTTCTTAAAAAGTTTTCTGTGATTTACGTGTATATGTGATATATGTGTGTACATGTATGTATATATGTGTATGTGAGTATTTATATATGTATTTATGTTTTATAAATAGTTCATGCACACATAAAATCATTTTTTTCTTATTAATCTATAACTGTTCAGTTCATTGTTTGATTCAAATTTTTAAATATATTAACTTTTAATTTCTAACGGCTAAAATTCATTTTCAACAGGAAATTAAAGATACAATCGCAACATTTTAAAGGCTCCTTAATTCATATCATTCTGAATCTGATATAGACAGAATTGTGTTCATAAAGGCGATCCTCATGATGAATTTTAAAACTTTCATATTTAAGCCTCTGTAATACCAACACATGTATGACAATGGTTTTGGTTTGGTTTGTTTTACGGCATATCAACCTCAGTGGGTCATTTAATGCCGAGTTTTGAAATAAATTAATTCTTAATGGATACTCCATTTTTTATAAATACATTTTTCTATTTAACCCATAGATGGGACCCTAACAGATACTACCACTCCGGGTCAGAGTGGACCAGGGAGCAATGGTGATGAAGAGGTGCTCCACATTCTCCAAACCTCCAAAACTGGAACCTCACCATCAGATAGAGTTTAATGTCATTCTTAGGACATGTAGACCCTCAGCCACCGCTTTCAAGCACCCATATGATAAAAAGGTGATAGAGCTTGACATGACGAGCCGATTGATTGGAGGGGGCCTCTCCGACCTCCCGTCTAGCCTAAGGGTCTAAGTGGAGTACTCATCCACCAAGACTCCATCCTTAAGCATCACGGGTCGCCACCCACGGCCAACAGGTGGCCCCATTGGGGGAGTCTTACCCCTTTGCAGTCGGTGCATTCTAACGCCCCAGTCTACAGAGTGGACGGCAATGGTAAATTGACTATGTTACTTGTTGGTACATATTTTTTGCAGGTATTTATCTATGATTTAGTTATGATCTGTACTTATTTTATTCATTGGCATTGCAGTCTCGGAAGACTATATAGTTCTTGAGCCCCTGAAGTTACAGCGCCTCCTGTGACGGTGAAGTCCAATGTTCGAAAAAGGATGTAGCATGTGAAGGTTGTCCCTGAAGATGTTGATGTGCCAGTGCTCTGTTGTCCCCGCTCTCTTCTGGACATCTTCGCTTCATGGTGTTGTGCTAGGGTGGCTACCGACAGGAACAGTCCGCTACGGAGAGCCTGCCACCACCGAGGGCGGTCCTGAGACAAATTTTCCCATCTGGAAGAGGTAATGCTTAAGCACCTGAGATCATTCTTGCAGACTTCCTTGAAACGCAGCTGGGGGTGACCAATTTGTTTCTCACTAGACGAAAGATGTCCTTCGAGATTCGTCTATCATCCATCTGACAGACATGGCATAGTCAGCGGAAACGACGCTGTCTCAATAGAGAACGCAAGCTGGGAGGTTGAGCTCTCTCTAGAACTGCTATTTCATACAACATGGTATAATAGCAATAGTATAAAAACGATATGTAACAGGTTATAAGATATAAGAGATATAAATTAATATATATATATATATATATATATATATATATATATATATATATATATATATATATATATATATATATAGATATATTGGTAATTTTTCCGAGATGAAATAAAGGAAAATAAAGTGCTCAATTACAAATGTAAGAGCTTTATTTATTAAATATAACTGTTTATACAAAGGTTTTCGTGAGCATCTACCTAAGGTTTCAGGCTTTGCCTTCGTCAGGATACAATTTAATCCCTCTGATGTGTCTGCAAGTTCACATTTTACGGATATATATTTGTAAACAACAGCAATTTTACGGTTAAATTTATAGACGCTGATGAATTCAAAATTAAGGCTCACAAAGTTCTCTCCCTTTGATTGTTTACCAAAAAAACGATTTTTTGTCCGGAAAATAATATTAACAAAAAAACATATATGTAAAAAAAACTTGTGCACATTCCACTCGTACATATATATTTTTTTCCTCACTTTGCGTTATTTTCCCCGTATTTCTTGGGTTCAATCCTTATAGGGGTCTTCACTAGAAATTCTACAAATTTATTTTTTTATTTTTTATTTTTTATTAATATTAATTTACTCTAAAATTTGATAGAAAAATTGTAAAATTTCCGGTTGGTAAAATCCTGTAAAATTATATATATATATATATATATATATATATATATATATATATATATATATATATATATATATATATTTGTATATGTATAAGTATTAACTTACCGGTGGGTATAAGAACGATCGTTGGAAGCGCACAATATCCAGAGGTCAAGGTTGAGAAAAAACAAATACAAAGTGCTCAATACAATGTAGAGCATACATTTATTTAAGAATGGAAATGGAAATGAGTAACCTATATATATATATATATATATATTATATATATATATATGTGTGTGTGTGTGTGTGTGTGTGTGTGTGTGTATTTATTTTGCTATGAATGGATTCCTATTTTTGTTTTGTTTTTATATCAGTATTTTTAATAAATATTCTAGTTATAACAATTTTTCATCGTTTCTACCTTCTTTAAGTAGTATATGTAGATACTGTCATGTTATCTTAAAATATATATTCTAAATATTCTTTTTAAAAAGGAAGTGATATATCTGCAATGGTACATATATGCACCACTTGGTACATCAGTAATAGACATAGATGTATATATGTGTGTACTACTACGTAGTCAACGTATTAAAGGTTGATGTGAGAGGATAGACGAAATAAGGATGCCAATGGGGGTATAACAAACAAATAATAATCTCTGATAATGCATCATTTAAAAAACTATTCTATGAATATTATGTTCGATTAAAACAGATTAGCGTTATTGCTTCCGCGCACTTACCTCTCTCTATATTTCCTCTACTTTCTTTCTTACTTTCTTATTATATTTTTCTGTGTAGCATTCATTTTTCTTGCCTTTCTTTCTTTCTAATAAAAACGTAATAGTTCATTATTTAGCTGAGGTGACAAGAGTAATAAGGAATTTGGTGGATAAGCAACTCTAGATAATCAGGACTTGCATTTTTGGATTTCCTCTTAGACGCGTTGGACGGTCTCATTCTTAACCAGGGGGTGTTGCAAGATGATAACGGTCGTAAAATTAAGAAACACGAGTATATATATATATATATATATATATATATATATATATAAGGTGTGTCATAAAACTATCGAGTTTGAAGCTGTAGATAGAAATAACCGATGAATGGAACTTTAATTTTTTTCAGAATACAAGATGGGTCATAAAGTACAAAAAATCTCGATACTTTTTTGACACACCTTGTATATACTTACCAACCACTCCGCACGAGCAGGATGCGACACAAGGTCAATTTCTTAAGCGGAGTTTAATTTCAGAGTTTTCCTTCTACTAGACTAGTAACCTAGCCAAGGTTGAAGAACCCAGTCTGCCCTACTATTAACCCATAGTTGGGGGCTGAATAATTGGATGCATACCTTTCCCAAGGGTATTAGCGCTACGAGTATTTGTATATAGATAATAAATATTGATTTAAATACAGAAAAGAAAAAATAACGTTGCTAACGGAAGATTTAGGAACAAGTGTATTCATATGTAAATTAAGATTATTATTTGAAATCTTTTAGAATTGTATCATTTTCTTTCCCGGGCATTGTCAGGTTACATCTGTTTGTATAGATGATTGCTTTTTGGTGTAGTAATATAAACAAGTTAATAACGAATACAAAGTCACGCCTAGCCTTTGCGTTGCGCTAATAATTAATTATCTAAATGTGACTGTTTTCCAAGAATCTAACAAAATCTATTTTCGAAATATCAAAGTGATATTTAATTAACAAAAACAAGAATGGAAGACAAAAACATAATTCTTGACTTTTGATTCGGTAAGTTTCGTTCATTTCAGGCATTGTTAGTGTTTAAGGTCATTTTAAATATAGAATGGGATGGTTGGATTTTACGGCATGTCAACCCTCGGGTTATTTTATGCTGAAGACGTGTTTTGTTTTATTCATTCTTGTTAGGTATTCAATTTTTAAAAAACTCAATTTTAAACGCTTTTAAGACTCAATTTTTCAATCTATTTAACCCATAGATAGGACCCTAACAGGTACTACCACTCTGGTTCAGAGTGGATCAGGGTGTAATGGCAATGAAGGAGTCCTCTACACTCTCCCAGAGATTACGGACAATTACCCCCTGTCCCACAAACCATACGCACAAGACGGACAAAACATACTGGTCACAGCTGAAGAAGAAAGAACGAACTCATAAGTGACGTTCTCCCGTAGAAAACTGCACATGGAAACGCCAGCATGGGCCGTCCACGAAGGACCTACATAGATCATCTCTGTGTGCATTCTGGATACTATAAAGAGGACCTTTGGGGGCGCTTGTTCGATAGGGACTGTTGGTGAGAGATTGTCATAATAGCCATGCTGCCAGTACGACTTGATAATGATAATGAGGAAGATGATGATGATGATACAACATAAGGAAGATGTTGAGAAAATATAGCAATATTAAAAAGTAAAAGACAAATAGATATTAATAACTCACGATCGATCATCAGTTAATATCTGTCAAATCATATTCTATTTTGACACATCATCTTTGATGATCGATCTGGGGAGATTCATGAGTTATTGATAATGAAAAAATATCTATACATTAATACTTGTGTTCCTTATTTGTACGACCATTATCATCTTGCAACACCCCCTTATATAAAATTGTGACCGTCCAAATCGTCCAAGATGAAATGCAAAAAATATAAATCCTGATTATCAGGTGTCGCTTAATCGTCGAATTCTTATTTCTTATTAGTGACCTCACCTCAGTTAATAATGGGGCAATCCGTTTTTATTATAAAGAAAGGGAAAAGGCAAGAAAAAATATTACTCTTCAAAAATATAATAAGAAAGAAAGGAAGGAAGGAAGAGGGTAGGGGGAACATAGAGAGAGGGATGAGCGCGTGGAAGCGATAAATTAATCTGATTCAATCGAACATAATTAAAAGATGAATAGAGAGAGAGAGAGAGAGAGTGAGAGAGAGAGTTAAATCAAGATTATTATACTTTTTAGATATCAAAATAGCGCTTAAGTAAACGTATAAAACGTTGTAATAATTAAACTATCATACTGTGGTAAACCCACAGGTCATGCTTGTTATTAAGAATAGTATACATTTTATGAAGTATTAAACATTCTTGGACAAATCATCATCATCATCATCATAATGTCATGCTGGCAGCGCGGATATCCATGACTATCTCTCGCCAATCTTTTTAGGGACTAGCGGGTATCGTCCGCGGGAGGTGCAACATTGTAATAGAAATGACAGTGACTTACTGTGAGCTAAACGCGTTCACTGTCTCGCGTGTCAATCTACTCTCTGAGATACTTTCGCCAAACTGCTTTTTTATGCTGCAGACTAATTTGCATAAGATGGCAGCGACACATTAAAAAAAAAACAGGCAAGTGGACGTGGGGTGGGTGTAATTGTTCTACATGCTTCGCGTGCGTATTTATAGAACGTAACCGGCTAGCTCTGTTATGTGCGTGACGACGAGGAACTTGACACCCTGTTATATCTTTACTTCTTGTGTGTACTGTTTACACACACACACACACACACACACACACACATATATATATATATATATATATATATATGTGTGTGTGTGTGTGTGTGTGTATTTATTTATAAAGAAAAAGACAAATTAATATTAATAAATTACGATCGATCAGAAGTTGATGTCTGTCAAATCTGCTCTGAGAAATCATATTTAAGGATTGGTTTATAGAGACTCAGATTCATGAGTAATTAATATTGAAAGAAAAAAATATTATTAATTACAAAACTCTACAGCATTGAAAATATGTAATCGAAAACATGCCAAAAAATTTTCATTCAAATATTTAATTGAAAAACCAAAGAAAAAATTGAATTATCAATCTCAATGTTTAAAAAAATTGGATATTTAATGAGAAATGAGTTATAGACATTTTAAGAAGTAGCTGCTTTATTCAAAGTTAATCTTAGTCAGGGGGGTTAATTTTATTTAATGTATGGAGCTTTAAGGATTTGCTTTTGTTTGTTCCTTTATTTGTGCAGTATGTGTTTTCGTTTAGAATTTTCCAGTAATTAGAGGGAGCGTGCATGTGATTTGAAGTGTTGTGAAACGGATATGATATCTGGTGTCTGGCGGCGGGACAAGATCGCAGTAGTGAGACCAATGTAGTTGCTTTCCTTTTTAGTGAAACAATCTCCTAATGGGCATTTAGATAAAACCCATTTTGAATTCATTCTGCAGTCACTTCCTAAAATGTCTATAATTCATTTCCCGCTAATTGTTCTTCTCCCAAATCCCACACCTTTTCTTATAATTTCTGTGAGTTCCCCCATTGGTACTCGGCGGTTTAACCACCTTGCGTGTTGAAAATCATCAGGAAACAACTCAATTACATCTACCCCTGATAATGGCACAATTACCTTGGATGAAAACTTTGGTAGTTTAATCAACAGACTTCATTAAGAAGCTGACCTGAAAACTAAAAAGGATCGAAAAGAAACTCATGAGAAAATAAGTGTCCGTCTTGTTCAACGCAGTATGTACACACACACACAACACACACACACACCACACACATACATATATATATATACATATACACACACACACACACACACATATATATATATATATATATATATATATCTTATATATTATATGTTGGCAGCATTTTTCTTTTATACATGTTTTGTTGAACACGACGGACATTTCATGTCTGACGAGTTTCTATGACGTCTTTTCAAGTTGTCTAGCCAGTTTGATATATATA
>CM042173.1:54958931-54983931 GCA_023376005.1 Doryteuthis pealeii
TCTTAAATTCCAACTAACCAACTAACAAACCGTTCAAGTTTATATCATTCATTTATAGCTGACAATCATATTTTGTCTATTATATGTACGGCAAATGGAATGATCTGCTGCATGGAAGCACATTTTGTTTTAAAGAGTGGTTTCATCTACACCAACCCCACAATATTTGAAAGATGTCACCTGCCTAGTGTTGAGAATTTGATCCTTAGATCATGTCTTCGCTGGTCCAGTCATCTCGTTCTCATGAATGATTGCCAAATCCCAAAACAACTATTTTACGGGAAATCTCAACTGGCAAACGTCGTCAATGCAAACCCAAATTGAGGTTTAAGGACTGCCTCAAGGGCATTCTGAAGAACACTGCTATTGCTGTGGAGGACTGAGAGAAGCTAGCTTGTAATAGACTTGGTTGGAGAGAGACCATCTACCTGTCTGTGGAAGAATTTGAGTCCAACCGAATTAAACACCAAAAATTGAAGCGGACAAAGGGTGAGTTTCAGTCCAGCAACATTCAAATTGGAGAAGTTCAAACATGTAACTTATGAGGAAGAGTATGTCTCTACAGGGCTGGCCTGGTGAGTCATCTGAGAAAAACACAAGGATACAATGTCAAATACTACTGGTACTCAAGTATGAAAAGAGAGGAAATGGTCTTACTCATGCACGAGTTGACAACCAACAATTCACACGAAAAACACATGTGAAATACTTACAAGTGTCTCAACAAACGAGTTTTCCGAGTTACGAGCTGTCAATGGGTCAATGTTTAGCTTTGTGTTGAGAGCTAAAATTTGAGCTACGGCGCGCTTCATATATGCTTATGTTAAGAATTTCTCTAACAACATTGAAGTTTCTAAATTTATTAAGACAATGAAAATAGTGATTAAAAATGAAAATGATAAACATATTAGGCGACACGATTAATTACATCCTGTGTTATTATTTAACACCCTGTGCTACTCATACACTGAGTTGGCAAGGGCCGGTATTGAACTAAGAACCTTGTGGTTTCTAGCCGAACAGTCTACCGACTGAGCTAGACCCTCTCTCTCTCTCTCTCTCTCTCTCTCTCTATATATATATATATATATATATATATATATATATATATATATATATGCGTGTGTATGTGTGTGCATTTGGGCAGCATTCTTTCATTTATACATATAGAGTTAAACAAAACAGATGTCTCCTGTTTAACGAGTTTATTAAGATCTTTTCAAGCTTTCTGGCCTACTTTTTAAACATTTAGATGGATTCGAAGTGCCGAAAGTACTTGGGACAAAAACCTTGGTGGACTAAATTTAAATCAAATTTTTAAAAAGTTGGTCAGAAAGCTTGAACAGATCGTTAATAATCTCGTTAAATAGAAGACATCTGTTTTGTTTATTCTCTCTCTCTCTCTCTCTCTCTCTCTCTCTCTCTCTCTCTTCTCTATCTATATATATAATATATATATATATATATATATATATAGGAGTTTAGGATAAAGTTTCATAAGGAAAAAGAAAAAGTGCTTGGTAACTACAAAATTTAATGGATTGTAAGTAAATTCAACAGGCACGTCAATAAGTTTCACTCAAAATAACTGCCATTAGCGTCGATTACAGACTCAATCCTGCTCCGAAACACGGAGCAAGCTGATGTTACAATTTTCTCTGGAAGGTTGTCAAAAACTACATTAATGTGTCGATTAACTGGGCACTGCGATTGGTGTCTTTTTCAACAGGCCCCATACATAATAATCTATGGGATTAAGATCTGGAGGCCAAATATTGGGACTGGTGTAGTCGTAATAATTTGCCGACAACCATCTTTGACTTTTCCCAGAGGTGTGACAGGGGGCCGAATCCTGCTGCCATACATATGGCCTACCATTAGTTACCCTTGTTATCACGGGCCTGGCTTGACTACAGTGTTTAGCAACTCAACGTAGGCATCTGAAGATACTCCAACACTTTTTTCTGCAGATTTTCGATGAATTGCTTTCGTTGCTTTCGTCTAGCCACAACCTCGTAGTCCCCATTGCAATTCTCCAATTCATGCCTAATTGTTTACAGTGTTCAGAGAGCATTGGGCAGCAACCATAATCTTATTTTGATAACCGGCGCAGATCATCAGGATACAAGTTATTCTTTTTCCTGATTAAGGTGGGTTCCAGTCATCCATTCTATCTGTCATCACGTACATGACTGAAGAAGTGTCTAACCTTTTAAATGTAGTGTGCACCAATCCTCCAACCTACGGAGAAAAATAACCAAATATAAATATGTCAAATTTATCCCGAACACCCTGTACACACACACACACACACACACATATATATATATATATATATTATATATATATATATATATATATATATATATATATATATATATATATATTACAAAACAAGATTTTTTTAAATGATTAACAGCAATCCAAAATTTTTTAGTTCTGATCATTTCTTGGAATGAGAGTAACGTAAAATGTCTTAAAATAGTATTCATCAACTTCCGGTTTGGAAAAAAAAACCAATTGATAAATTGACTCTGCCTAGACAGTAAATTTCCAGTTCGAGGAGAAATATTAAAAAAATGTCTACCGTAATTAGAAATTTCATTAATTATTTTCAAAGTTTGAATTAGATCACTTCTAATTTTTCTTTCTTGTCAAGTAGCTAATCTAATTTCTCCAACCTCTACGCGTAACTGCAATTTTTACTCTTTTTATTAGTTTTATCACTGTTTTTGTTATTTTTGTCACTCTTCTTTGTATGCTTTCCAATCTCAATATTACTCTTCAAATTTTCATGTCTAGACACTAGAGTCCTGACCTGATAACATTTTATATGAGGTCGTGTTTGTTTTATATATTTTTAAAATAACAATTGCCTCGTATTGAATAATATTTTTAAACTATCCGCCGAAATTCAATTTGCCTTTGATGCAATAGACAAAATGTGATTATTAGCTCAAAATGTATATTCAAAGACAATCCCCAAATCGCATTCCTCATTTAGTTTTTTAATTTTCCTGTCTGGTTGATTTTAACGCCATATCAACACGTCAGGGTTAATTTATGCCTAGAGTTTAGGGAATCGCATTCATTATACGTTGGTATTGTGTAATTGTTTCTGAAAAGTTTTTTCACGCAGTTATATGATATCAAGTATTCTGTTGGAATATCTGAGGTATAAGATGTACACCAAGTTGCCCCCCCCCGCCTCATGTGTGAATGTTCACTAAGTCAGCAGCAATTACTACCGGTAGAAAATTGACCAATGGGAAACATATACAGAAGTTGTCAGATGTCCTCGAATCAATTTCTACTTGGACTTTCTGAAAGTAATAAAAAAAATAAAGAGATATTAAAAAAGAACCTAGGAAAGAGAATAAAAGGAGTATAAATAGAAAGAAAGAAAGAAAGAAGGAAAATAAAAGAAGGAACAGAAAAAAAGAAAAGAAAAGAAGTGATACAAAAGAAAGAAAGAGAATAAAAGAAGAATGAACAGAAAAGAAAGAAAGAAAGAAAGAAAGATAAAAAAGAGTATGAATCAAGAAGGCAGAAAGAAAAAGGAAAAATAGAATAAAAGGAGAAGGAATAGAAAAGAAGGAAATATGAGAAGTATGAATCAAATGAAAGAAAGACCTTTAAATTGTCAGGAATTCAGAAATTGAAAGATGGCGAAAGAAAGAAAGAAAATAAAAAGACAGAAAGAAAATAAAAAGAGAAGGTACAGAAAAAAAGAATGGAAGAAAGAAAATAAAAAGAAAAGGTACAGAAAAGGAAGAAAGAAAATAAAAGGAGAAGGTACAGAAAAGAAAGAAAGAAAGAAAAGAAAAGAAGAAGATACAGAAAAAAAAGAAGAAAGAAAGAAAGAAAGAAAATGAAATGAAATGAACAGAAAGAAAGAAAAAAGTAAAAACGAAAGAAAATCAGATGAGAATGAAAGTAAAAGAAAAAAGAACGATAGATTATGAATAGACAAGAAAGAAATAAAATAAAGAAAATAAAAGAAGAAATAATACAAAAAAGCAAATACACGGAAATTGAACAGAAAAGAAAGAAAGAAAATGAAAAAGATGGCGCTTAATGGAGAAAAGACGAAATTTTATTGGTGTGCAATTGAAATAGATTTGAAGATATAAATTGAGATCTTTTTTTTTTGAGTGGGAGGGATTGAGTGGGAGGGGGGATTGCTGTCAGACATTTTGTTTTTGCCAAATTTTTTTACAATTTTTTTTTTTAACGGAAATATTTCTGACAGCGTCAATCTTCTCGGAGGTTCAATTACACGACACTTGCTTATTGCTATCCAATAATCTTTCGACTTTTCAAAATGCCATGGAGATTTCCACATTGACTGGAAACCAATAATCGAACCGGGTGTAACAACTATCAAATTAACTTCATAAAATTGTAGGAATTAGATAAAAAATATATTAAGAAAAAAACGCGTATGGAATATAGAAAACACTTAAGATGGCGACTAAAAATAATAGTTTCTCCCAGTAAAAGAAAATAAATATAAAAGGAGAAGGAACAGGAAAAAAAAGAAAGAAAATAAAAAGAAGGAACAGAAAAGAAAGAAAGAAAGAAAGAAAAAGAGAGAGAAAATCAAAGAAAGAAAAAGAAAGAAAGAAAGAAAAAAGAGAGACAGAAATCAAAGAAGGGACAGAAAAGAAAGAAAGAAAGAAAGAAAGAAAGAAAGAAAGAAAAAAGAGAGACAAAAAATCAAAGAGGGACAAAAAAGAAAGAAAATAAAAGTAATACAAAGGAAAGAAGGAAAGATAGAACATGAATAGAAAAAAGAAAGAAAAAAAAGAAAAGAAAGAGATGAAGAAAGAAATTCGTACAAGAATTAAAAAAAAAAAACATTAAGAAAAATACGTGTATGAAAACATTTAAGATATTGTCTAAAAATAATAAATAAAAATAATAATAAATAAATAAATAAAAATAAAAATAAATAAAAAACATTCAGTCAAAATACGAGTATGAAAACAGTTAAGATGTCGTCTAAAAATAATGATAAAGAAAAATAAAGAAAAAATATTAAGAAAAATACCTGTATGAAAACATTTAAGATGTCTAAAAATAATAATGAATAAAAATAATAATAAATATATATAAATATAAATAAAAATAAAAATAAATAAAAAAAAAACAGTCAGTCAAAATACGAGTATGAAAAAAGTTAAGATGTCGTCTAAAAATAATAATGAATAAAAATAATAGTAAAATAAAATAAAAATAAATAAAAACAGACATTAAGAAAATACCAGTACGAAGTTAAGATATCGCCTAAAATAATAGCTTCTCCCTGTAAAAAAAAAACAAATTTAATCGTATTTTCCTAAATGTAACATGACGGCGTGACAAGGGGTCGATTTTTGGTAAAATATGGGAAATGTAGAAGGTTACACTGACAAGTTAAAACGTTTAAGAATCTTTTTTCTTTTCTGTTTTTGTCAATGGAAGCCATTATATCTTAAGTGATTTATAAAGAAAAGGAATTTATCGGAAGGAAATTAGATTAAAACAAAACAGAAAATTGTTTATAATCGAGTGGAAAACAAGATTGGGCCGGTCTTTTTTAGAAATGATTTAATCGTTTTCTTTCCTTTCTTTCGTTTCGGATAATTTTGTTTCTCTTTCTATTTTGATTATAAAACTCTTTCTGGTTCTTTCTTTCTTATTCTTTTAATTCATATTTCATTTCTGTGGAATCTGTATTTCCTTTTTGCTTTCTTTCTTTTTTAATCTTCTTTCTTTGTATTCTGTTATTTCATGTTTCTTTTCTTTTCTTTTTTTCTTTCTTTCTTTCTTTTATCTATTTATTTATTTCTTCCCTTCTTTTCTTTCTATCTTTCTTTCTTCCTTCCTTTCTTTCCTTTTTGCTTTTATTTCTTTCTATTTTGTTAATCCATATTTCGTTTTATTTATTCTTTATTTCATTTGTGCCTTGATTTCTTTCTTTCTTTCTTTTTTCCTTTCTATTCTATTAAATCATATTTCGTTTCTGTTTATTCTTTTTTCCTTTCTACCTGTCTTTTTATTTATTTCTTTCCTTTTTCTGCTTCTTTCTTTTTTTCTTTCTTTCTTTCTTTCTTTCTTTCTTTCTTCTTTCTTTTTCTTACGTTTTTTTTCTTCTTTTTATTCTGTTAATTCATATTTTTTCTTTTATGATATTTCTTTTTGCTTTTTACCTTTCTTTCTTTCTTTCTTTCCCTTTTTTTCTTTCTTTTCATTCCTTTAATACATATTTCTTCCTCTTTTCTTTACCTTTCTTTCTTTTTTTCTTTTCTTCCTTACCTTCCTTCTTTATTTTCTCCTCTCTTAATTTCTTTCTGTGCATATATATATTTGGGTCATTTTTTCTTTCTGTATATTCTTTCTTTTTATACTTTCTTTTCATTATTCTTTTCCCTTTTCTTTATTTATTTCCCTTCAACACAATCTTCTTCCTTTCTTTTTACTTCTTTCTTTCTCCCCCTTCTTCTTCTTCTTCTTCTTCTTCTTCTTCTTCTTCTTCTTCTTCTTCTTCTTCTTCTTCTTCTTCTTCTCTTTCTTCTTTTCTTTCTTAAATTTCTACTCTTTCTTTTATTCATTGATTCCTTCTCTTCTCTTTTCTTTTACTTCTTCTTTCTAGTCTGTCCATTCTTCTTTCTTTCTTCTTTCTTTCTTTCTTTCTTCTCTCGCTTCATCCTTGTTCTTTCTTTTATTTCTGCTCTTTCTTTCTTTCATACCACTTCACAATGTAATAATATAGATTCTCTTGTTTTACCTAACTATTCCCGGATGTACCAGACTAAGTTCCGTATTGAACATTATGTGTTAGCAACAAACTTGTTCCTATATAGGGAGAAATCGATTTGTTAAGTTTTCAGAATTCAAGCTTAACAGACAAGTGGATTTCATGAGCCTAAATCTAAGAAGATAATGTTCTTCTTTTTACATACTAATTATTTATATATATATATGTATACTAGCAGTGGCTACCTAGCGTCGCCTGGGTAGAGGGACATTTTTTAAAAGTTAGTCCCGCAGATCCATTATTACATTTTTTCTTTTGGGCTGGTTGAAAGAGCAAGTCTACTCTACGAAAACAACGACTTTGGAAGAACTTGAAGGACGAATATGAGAATTTATTTCTTCCATTCCACAAGAGTCCCTGGGAAGATCAATTGATGAAATTCCCGAGTGACTTGAGAGGCTGGAGACAAATACTGGTGCCCATATATAATTTTAGATAAAACTCCATGTTATGTGTTTGCTTCTCTTATTCATTGTTTGTAAAACATAATGATTAAAAAAAAATTATACGATTTTAAAGATAGGGACGGTATTTATTTTGTAATCACTGTAATATATATATATATATATATATATATATATATATATATATATGGTAGATATATATATATATATATATATATATATATATATATATATATATATGTGGTAGAGATATGAGGAACACAGGAACAAAACTCAATTTTCCTTATATCTCTACCACATTCTGTCGGATTTACTCCAATCCTCCTTCCTCACACACACACACACACACACAAACACACACAATACACACACACACACACACACACATATATATATATATATATATATGAGAAAAATAGACATATGTCCAACAAATATGTTGAAGAAAATGATTGAGAGTGAACTATATATATATACGGTGTTATGGATGAAATATATTGTTTTAAAAATTCAACAGAAGTGTACATAAACGGTGTATTCATTAGAGAAGATAAAGCAAATGTGAAACTTAGGACAGATAAGTATAAGTGTCGTTGATTTGTGCTTACGATGTAATACGATTAAATTAATTAAAAATTTAATCCAAAGTCATTACGTTACAAACGAATGTTATTTTTTTATAACTCAGAGTTATTTTTTATAACTCAGAGACCCCCCTCTCTGTCTGTCTGTCTGTCTGTCTGTCTCTCCTCTCTGTCAGTCTGTCAGTCTCTCTCTCTCTATATATATATAAAGATAAACCTAATGAGTCAGATATACCTACTAAAAGTTTCGCTTAGTGCTCTTCAAGGCTAAGATCCGACTCTTTCTTTCTTTCTATTCGAGCATACCACTTCAGAGTCAGATCGTAGCCCTGAATAGCACAAAGCGAAACTTTTAGTAGGTATATCTGACTCATTAGGTTTATCTTTATTATTTGCTCGGCTTAGGTATTGAGCACTTTTTACTTGTTAGCTTTTGTATATCCTAGCGGTTTTTGTATGAATATATATTTTTCATATATATATACATACATATAAATTGTTTTTTCTTTTGGCCAAATATTATAGTATCAACCGATTATTTTCGGTTAGTACGACTATCTTAGGTCTTTTCTTTTTTTCAATTTTTTTTCCTCCCCAGGTGATGTTTGGTAGTATATTTTTACAATCAAACTATTTGCCGGGTTTTTCCTTACCGCAAGGTATTACCAACAAGTTTGGTATATTAAATATATATATATATATATATTATATATATATATATATATATATATATATTATAACCAACTGCTACGCAAGTGCTGGATGCGATACAAGGTCAATTTTGGTTTTCGTAGTAATGTATCTGCGAGACTAGATTGTTAACAGTTACACCTTAATGGCACTTAATAGGTATTTACCCAACCCATTCCCTACGGGTAGGATGTGACACAACATTATATATATATATATATATATATATATATATATATATATATATAAATGAAAACCATAGTTTATCGGATATAAATTGATTTCGGCCATGTTAGCCTCTTCAGATCTGATTTACGTATTTCAATTTGGTTGAATTGTATCAAGAAAAGACTCGATATCATTTCTCCATATATACATAAACACACACACAAACACACACTCGCACACACACTCGCACACACATATGTATATATATATATATATATATATATATATATATATATATATATATATATATAAAATGTTGTTCTGGTTCCAACGGGAGAAAATTTGATATTTTATAAAAAAGAAGGTCCGCAAAATGTATTGTTCTCAGAAAAAATGTTTTATTCTTTGTATTTTACATATGCAAACACGTGTTTCAGATATTCTGGTATCTTCTTCAGGCTTTGATCAATACATATATTGATATACACACACATATATATATACACATATACACATATATATATACATAGGTTGTGCGTGTTTCTGCAATTGCGCTGATCTTAGCCTGAAGAAGATACCAGAATATCTGAAACACGTGTTGCGTATGTAAAATAAAAAGAATAAAACATTTTTTTTCTGAGAACAATACATTTTGCGGACCTTCTTCTTTTTTTTAAATATGGATATATATATATATATATATATATATATATATATATATATATATATATATATAATATATATATATATACGAAAGTTTTATGATTTGCTTGAAGTATATTAGGCTGGCGTTTGGAATTGATGGCTATCATATAACATTCAGAACCAACCACTAAACCAATGTTTACACACACACACACACACACACACACACACATATATATATATATATATATATATATATATATATATATATATATATATATATCGGTGTGTGTGTGGGAGAGTGAGCGAGAGAAAGAGAGAGAGTTGGATGTTGAAAAACATTTTGGACGGATAGAAAAATCTAAGATAAAAGTTAAATTTAATTAATTCCTCCCAAAGTTTCTACATTTCTTCTTAACACCGGAAAGTAAATAACACCGCTTATCCTAAATTAATTAATTACTGATCAAATGCAACACCCACCTGTCATTACATCAATGGTTTTCTCTTTTCATCTCGAATCGGAAAAAAAGTATATCTTATGGATGAGATCTGATTTGAAAACCAAAATTTAGTGTAATATTTATTCCTTTATTTAATGTAATCAACATTTTCCATCTGATTAAGATTGGAAAGGAATATTGAGAAAAAACAAAAAAACAAACAAAACAAACAAAAAAGAAAAAAACAAATCCGAATCTGTCTATCCCGTTGTCGTGACAATCAATTAGTTTTTCTCAACTTCCTTATGGAAATTAAATGGGTTTCCATTTTATAATTTTACTAACAGTGGCTACCCGGCGTCGCCTGAGTAGAGGGGGGTTATTTTAAGTTAGACCCGCAGATCCATTATTACTGAATCGTGAGTTGAATCCTCGTGGGATGCTGCATTTAAATCCCAATGTAAAAATATAGACCTTGCATTGATCCGGCTACTTTGAAAAGAAATATTAATGTCTACTATTTAAAATATTAAATGAAAAAAATATCCATGCTGTTATCATTTAAATTTTTTTTTAACTATCTTCACGAATATAAATCAAATTTCAACTATTTTTGCTCAAAATCCAAGCCCTGGTGATATTCAATGTGTATATGTATTCATTTTCGAAGTTTCTTCCGGACATACACATAAACACAACTGCCTTTTATATATGTATAGATTGCCTAATGAAAGGGACGGTTTCGCTTAGTCGGTAGAAGGTCTGCCTAGAAATCGCAAGGTTATTGGTTTGATACCGGTCCTCACCAACTCAGCGTATGAGTAGCCCAGCGATCTGTTCGGTAATGTATGTAGCTGATGGTAGGTGTGGCGCCCCAACTCAGACGCTAAAGTAATCTCCTTGGTCTAGCACTAATGAAAAGGGGATAGATTCCCCCGCTGTCTGGCTGATACGGACATTATGCCACTCTGATGACTGCTTTTGGGCAATTCCATGTCAAATCAACCAGAAAAAAGTAAAATTGTCACCCACCCCCTACAACTTTTCTGAAATTTTGTACATGTGTGGAGTGTATTAAAATTAGACAATCCCCAAAATTTGATTTTCCAATTCTAAAAATTGGCGGAGTTATGTCGATTTTTAGCTCTCAAAATTTGGTGGGGTACACGAAAAATGGCGAAATTTTGTAATCTATTTTTGTCTGTAAAATGAGTTCTAGTGCTTCCCTACACCTAAAAATTGGTTTATAAGAGTATTTTTGCCCTGAGCAAACTCCAAACTATCCTTTTGGTACAAATAATGTTCAATAGTTATGAAATAATAATAGAAAAAATCTTTGTCATAGATTCAGTGCCACATCAGGATATTGATCTTGCTATGAAAAAATCAGAAATCATCAATAACTTAAAATTGGTTTTTTTATATCATTTTTGGATTCCTCTGGCAAAAATGGTCTTATAAACCAAATTTTAGGAGTAGGGAAGCACTAGAACTGATTTTACAGACAAAAATAGATTACAAAATGTCGCCATTTTTCGTGACCTCCCACAAATTTTGAGAGCTAAAAATCGACATAACTCGCCAATTTTTGGAATTGGAAGCTAAAATTTTGGGGGTTGTTTAACTTTAACATTGTTCACACTTGTACAAAATTTCAGAAAAATTGAAGTGAAAAATTGATATATATATATATATATATATATATATATATAATGTAAGTTGAGAATGGAAGCGAATCCGACGGTATGTTGAAAAAATACCTTTTTTGAAATCGCTTGAATGATTGTGCTGTAGAATGTTTTCTTCAAGCGAATTCAAAAAAAGTTATTTTTTCGAACATCTTAGAAATTCTCCGTATTTCAACCGATTTGATTTAAAAAATCAAATCGGTTGAAATACGGAGAATTTCTAAGATGTTCGCCACCTCAACTAAATGATGAATCATTCCGTTTTTAAGAAAAAGAGTTGGGAAAGATACAGAGAGGGAGGGAGTGCATGGAAATGATAACGCTAATATGCTTAAATCGAACATAATAAAAAGAATGAATGAATGAATGAAAAAAGAAAAACTGAAAGAAAATTGAATGAAGATTATTATACATTTTACATATTGAACTATTTAGCAATAGCTCTTAAGTAAACATATCAAACGTTGTAATAATGAAATCATCATACTGTGATATATACACAGGTACCGCTATTTGTTTAATTAAAATACATGCAAAGACAGAGACAGGCTACACATGTCCCAAAAAATAAAATGCACAATTATGCACAATTATGTTCCCTGAACAAAACATGTGGGATGAAATTTATGTATTAAAAAGATACTTCCTTCTTGGTTGGACTAAGAACCTTTCAGGATTTTTTATAATTATGCTTGTGTATAATATGAGGTCTGATGAAAAAAAATAGTTGATTGGGTGGTTGGATTTTAAGGCATGTTTTCAAATTAAAAATAACAAAAAAAGTGAACAATTTTCATACCACGATTTAACATAGCACTGCAATTTCCCATTAGACGGTTCTGTTATCTTTTTTCAATAGAATATTTTGGTCACTTAGAAAAATATTATACATACATACATATTCATATATGAGAGAAATAAGAGGAAATTAATCCGACAGCATATTTTAGACAATAACCATACCTTTGATTTTAAAGGTGCCAAAATATTAACTCACATACACAATAGAAAACTACGTAGAATTATGGAATCTTGCGTTATTCTCACCCATCAAACCATCCCCCAAAGACAAGGCTTTTTAAAAATATATCTCCTTATTTAGCGACACTTGTAGTCAGAAATCATAAAATCCCCTTCACATAACCATCTCTGACATATAATTCCCAACAAATTTAAATTTCACATTAACCCAAAAACCTTACAACCATTCATACTTAATTTACTTTATATATAAAAAAAAAAATAAAAATAAAAAATACAATAATAAATAAAATAAAAAATTATTTTCTAAAAATCCGTTATAGGCCCACCGTCAACGGGTTAATACTTATCCTGTTTGAAAAAGAGAATTTGTCTATTGTCGATTTTGAAATATGTATTCTTTTTTCAAAAACTGTTACAATAAGATATACATGACTGTCGCTGACCGTGAAACGCGTGGGCGGATGTGCTTATATTTGAAACTACCGCATAACTTTTTTGCAACATCATTGTTTTCGTTTTAAATTCATATTATTTTCGTCTCTGCTCTTGTTAAGTCCGGAGTAAAAGACAAGCTCTGAAGATGATTTTTATAAATCGAAATATTATTCAATATTAGCTATGAATATGATATAAAATATTTTCACTTTAACAGCATATTGTGTTGTTTTCATATACTTTTATGTATACTCATACCGTCGGATTCATTTCCTTTCTATTAGCTTATATATATATATATATATATATATATATATATATATATATATATGAAAAGAAAATATTTTAAAAATATAACAAACACAGGATATTACGATCAGGAAACAATTTTTAGTGTCAATACTTAAGCATTTCGGTATTTTATATCATCTTCAGGACACTATTAGGTGAGGAACAAAATGAAAGATGTTAAGTGTATAGTGGTTGTGTGAATCTGATGCTGTTAACCGTTAATTTTTATATGCGCGTTTGTTTACGAAAAGCAAATGACGTGAACAATGCATGTGCAAAAATGGAAGGTGAAGAACATATAATGGCGCATGCTTTAACGTGAATAAGCTGAGAACGAAAAGTTAATAAAGATATGTCGTATATCATATGGAATATTAATGTTCGAAAAATAAGAACATTAAAACAATATATAAATACATATATTCCATATATACGCATATCCACATAAAATACATAATATATAATATATATAATATATATATATATATATATACATATACATATAATACATATACATACTATACATAACATACATATACATACGCATATATACATACGTACATATATATAAAACATACAAAATGTATACATGCATGCACGACGTGTCATGTTATACTGTTGTGACCGGGGTTTGCAATCTTATAACCACCGATTATTAATTTGCCTATGTGTTTGGATATGTTGAAGAAGCCAGGCCTATAGTTAACATTGTCAATGTTGCTTATAGCACTAGCTTCAAATATATATATATATATATATATATATATATATATATATATATATATATATATATATAAAATTAAAATCAAATGGTCTAAAATACGGATTGTTTAAAATATACCGACTCAAATTTCTCGCAATAGCGCGAATCTTCGGGGAATAATAACGAGTAAGTTACGACTTACAGTGTCTTCCATGGTTGTTCTTGGAGAGCCTATCAATTCTGTTCAATAAACAGAACTGCGATAAAGCGTTCATATTCGACCAAAGAGCGAAGACTGAAAATAGATAGGTGATAAACTTTTAGAGAAAGGTGGCTGAGAGAGATAGATTTAAAAAAAAAAGCCGAATTGTCACGTGACCAACGGACACGTGAAGTTCGGGGCCCATGCTTACAATCCCAGGGGAGTGAATTGTGTTTTACTCCCAAGAGCGACAAGGACGCGCATACTCATGCTCGGTGTAAAATAATTGCTAATTATTTTAGGAGAGAGCTAAAATGAAGTAGAGGGAATGAAATTGAGATTTTCGGTCTGAATAAGAACATTTAAGAATATATTGACTCCATTAGACTTTTTCAATTTACATGCAAATGACTGAGAGAGCAATTTTTTGTGGCCATTCATTTCTACACTGGGAGAAACATGTTATAACATTCTTCTTCTTCTTCTTCTTCTTCTTCTTCTTCTTCTTCTTCTTCTTCTTCTTCTTCTTCTTCTTCTTCTTCTTTACTCATATAAACACAGCCCTTCTTCTTCTTCTTCTTCTTCTTCTTCTTCTTCTTCTTCTTCTTCTTCTTCTTTATTCATACAAAAACAGCCCTTCTTCTTCTTCTTCTTCTTTATTCATATAAAATCAGCCCTTCTTTTTCTTCTTCTTCTTCTTCTTCTTCTTCTTTCTTCTTCTTTTTCATATAAACAGAGTTCTTCTTCTTCTTCATATAAACACAGCCTTTCTTCTTCTTCTTCTTCTTCTTCTTCTTCTTCTTCTTCTTCTTCTTCTTCTTCTTCTTCTTCTTCTTCTTCTTCTTCTTTTATTCATATAATCACAGCCCTTCTTTCCTCTTCTTCTTCTTCTTCTTCTTTATTCATATAAAAACAGCCCTTCTTCTTCTTCTTCTTCTTCTTCTTCTTCTTCTTCTTCTTTATTCATATAAAACATCCCTTCTTTTTCTTTTTCTTCTTCTTTTTCTTCTTCTTCTTTTATCATATAAACAGAGTTCTTCTTCTTCTTCTTCTTCTTCTTCTTCTTCTTCTTGTAACTTTTCAATTACAACCTAATATTACCTTTATGCAGTTTTTTCTCAACATATTATGCCTTTTATGCATGTCAATAATTTCCATGCAAGTTATGACGAACTCTAAGTAGAAATAATTCAAACATATCACTTTAAAAAATAAAAATGCCTGCTCATTCCCTGCAACATTGCCCTACGTATATGTATTTTCTCCCTACACATTATTAGGTTTTCTTGAACGGTATAGGCGAAAGGCATCTCTATCAAAAATGAATACACATTAAAACCATCATCTACGAGGGTGAATAAAAAAAAAATAATGCCATTTTATTCTGGACAGGTATAATTCCAAACACAGGAACATGTATCATACATCAAAATGAAGCTGGTCCTCTGTAGATCACATCCTTACTTCTCCATATAGTCACCGTTTCTTTCAATAGCAATGTTCCACCTTCGAATGAGGGCATGTATCTCTGCACCGGTAAAATTCTGTTGACTTTTCTTGAGCCACTTCTTCACTACCGATTTAATTTCCCTGTCACTGGAGTAATGTTTGCCTCTCAAACCCTATTTCATGGGGCCGAAGAGATGACGGCGCTAATCTGGTGAGTAAGGAGTATGCGATAAAATTGTCTACCCGAATGAGGCTATTGCCCCCTTGTCCTGATGCTTGAGTGTGATCGAGCATTGTCATACAGAAGGAGGACATTTTCGATTGGCAAGTTGGGTCTTACTCGTCGGATTCTTGCTCTGAGCCTCGTTAGGGGCTCAATGTAAGCCTTAGTTTTATTTAAAAAATCTTTAAATGAAATAAAGGAAATGGTAAAACTTTTTGACTCACCCTCGTATATATCAATACTTGAGTTCCTTAATTACCGTTATTATCTTGCAACACCCTTTGGTTAAAAATGAAACCGCCTAAATTGTCCAAGATAAAATGCAAAAAACGTAAATCCTGATTATCTAGTATTTCTGTCTGTTTCTTATGAGTGTCATCACCTCAGCAAAATAATGAACCTAAACTGTTTTTATTATAAAGAAAGAAATGGAAAAAAGGACATGGTACATAGAAAAATATCAGACAGAAAAAAAGGAAGGAAGAAATAAAGAGAGTAGGGGAAAATTGAGAGGGGGAGTGAATCTGTTTCAAGGATGTTCAGATTGGTGATGTTGTTACCATGGGAGAATGCCGACCTCTCAGTAAAACTGTCAGATTTAATGTCCTGAAGGTTTCCAAGGGTTCATCTGGAAAGAAAATCTT
Source organism: Doryteuthis pealeii (assembly GCA_023376005.1). NCBI lineage: Eukaryota > Metazoa > Mollusca > Cephalopoda > Myopsida > Loliginidae > Doryteuthis > Doryteuthis pealeii. The sequence goes on from CM042173.1 coordinate 54,975,287, forward strand.
TTCTCTAAATTCTAAGACATCTGTAATTGCCTAAATAAAAATGAAAAAAAAAGAATCTTTAGCGCTCGGAAGTGATAACGTAATATGTTTCAATCGAACATAATGAAAAGATGATTGATGGAAAAAAAATAGTGCGAACGTGTCAAATCAATTAGATTATACTTTTTATATATTGAACCAAATGCAATAGCTCTTAAGTAAACATATCAAACGTTGTAATAATCAATTTATCATTGTTCGATCAACAGCCAAACTATTCAAAATTATTTCCCAGGTTAGGAAATTTCTGTGCTTGGATATACGGGGAACATCTGAGGAAAGCCGGGGGATACAGTGGTCGAAATGTTGTGATTGTACATACCACAGCAAAGATAAGGACAACAGTTCGAAAATTTAATGTTAGTTATATTTATGCAATATACACAATATGGTACAAATGCATAACAGTGCGCAAGAGATAATATCATTAGAATCTCATTTCATAAACAGCATTTCGAAAACTAACGAAGTAGCTTAACCCTAAAACCTACTAACACCAACTCTAACGCTAACCCAAACACTAACCCTATCCCTTACCCTATCAGTAAACCAAGCGTCTCAAAGGTTTTGGGTATTTCCGTGAAATGTAAAGCTTTTTATGCGTAATCTAATGATATTATCCCTTGCGCGTTATTATGCATTAGTACTCAAAATACTTTAACAATTTTTATGCAAATCCTATAATATTTAATTATGAAAATGCAGGGTGTTTCAGAAAAAATAAAGCAATACTATTTCGTAATTTAATAACCTGTCCAATTTTCATTCAAGTGATCTCAAGTTTTAACAGCATGTGTTGAAATAAATGACCACTCAGAATATTTAAATGTCTTTTCTTTTCCAGTGAATGACATTCCAATACAAACATCAAAATTATATCAATTATATATAGAAATGTACACAATTGATATCATTTCGAAATCAAATAACCTTGAGCAATTCTTGTTCAAATGATCTCCAATTTTAACAACATAGAAATAACTCAAAATTCAATGTTTAATGTTTAAACGTATTTTCTTTTCTAGTGAATGAAATTTCTATGTCCGAAAAGAAAGAAAAAGACATAGAATATTAAACATAGAATTTTTGAATAATTATGATATTTCGAACTGTTGTTCTCATCTTTATTTAATATAAACACAACGTTTAGGTCACTGTAACCTCGAGCTCAGTTTTAGATGCTTTTTATTTATTATTTTAATTACCTTAAAATAAGTCATCTTCAGACGATTACCCACGAATTCAAACGAACTGGGGCAATCATTGTTAGATTAAATTTAGATTTAAACGGATGGTTACCTAACCCTATTGCCGTCTTCGTAATGTTCCCAACCCGTTTTTTCATATATGAGTTAAAAGGCAGTGTGGCTTAATCTCCTGGGTATGGGATTAAACTGTATCCAGTGGTGAGGTACCAATTCTGGAGCTCTGAGGAATATAGACTACCCCTTCATTGCCATTGCTTCCAGGCCCACTCTAACTCGAATGGTAGTACCTGTTAGAGTCCCATCTATGGTTAAAATATATTAAAATTGAGTTAAAGAAATGAGTTTAAAAAATTTGAATACCCAACAAGTATAAATAATATAAAACGTCTTCAGCATGAAATAACCCAACAAGGGTTGACATGCTGTAAAACCCAACCAAACTAATGTTGATTTTTTAAATAATAACCCTCAGTTTATACATCTCTTTTCTTTCCTTAAAGTTGAGGTCGTTTAGTTTCTCTCTGATTACTACAACGTCCTATTTGAGCAGACTTTGTAGCATTGTCATCTGACTCATTAGTTTTGTTACAAAGGTTCAGCTATTTTTTTCATTATACTCGATTGAAACATATTAGCGTTATCGCTTCCGCGTGATCAACCTCTCTCTCTCTCTCTCTCTCTCTCTCTCTCTCTCTCTCTCTCTCTCTCTTCTCTCTTCTCTCTTCTCCGCTAGTCTCTTTCTTTCTATCTTTCTTTCTTGTATATTTTCTGTGTTGCATGTTTTTGTTTTTATCTTACCTTCCCTTTATAATAAAAACGGAATTGTCCATTATTTAGCTGAGGTGACCACACTTATAAGAAATAAGAATTCGGTGGATAAGCAACAGCAGATATTCAGGATTTACATTTTTGCATTTCATCTTGAACTATGGACGGTCTCATTTTTAACGAGATGGTGTTGCAAAATGATAACGGTCGTACACTTAAGGAACCCGGGTATTAATATATAGATACTGTTGTAACTAGTACTCCTTCACCACTCTACCAGATGGGCTGACTCATAGCTTTAAGTACTCTACGATTAAAAAGGATTAATAAGCTGAATTCGCACTGTTCTTATTCGTTTGGCGATACCGCATTTGACCCTCCTGTATTTCTTGTAAGTTTTTCTTATTAATTGTTTGTACCTTATTGTCCTGTGTTTTTGTATGTATCCTTTAGCAGTTGATACTAGTGCTGAATAAATATATAAAGCACTCAATTTCTTCTGTGTATTATTCCGCATCAACGATACAACAGATATTAAAATTTAGGTATTTGAGTTTTAATGTTGCGACGCCAAGCATTTTGTTTCGTGACCACATTTAGGGGTTCATAATCCAACGTTTAAGAAACGCTGTTCTAGAGGAATAAATATCAGGTTGTTTATAGCCACTATTGAACCGGTGCATTTAAATATCAGTCAGACATAGACTCCCAGGAAGCGACCAGACAAGAGTGTCAATGGTTGCTATCCAACGACGCCACGTGTGTCTCTCGATCCGAAGGGACAGCGGCATGATAAACGAACTCTTTTATGGAAACCTTCCAAAGGTTAGAGAGAAGATCAGGTAATGTCAACTCTGTCAATCAGGACATTGTGCACGACATCACGAAGAGGAAGTGTCAAAGTTGGTATTGAGGGATCCGTGACACAGAGTGGGGACGGCTGGTGGGATGTCATGTCACGTAACATTAACAACGCGAAGCAGGACAACGGCCTGTAATCTGTACTTAAACTAAAAGCAGCAGTGACATACAGACAGAACAGACAAGTATGGAATAAGAACCTTGTTGCTTTGGTTTTTGTTCGGTTTCGGTCTTTCAACTCCGAATGGGTTATTTAATGCCGATATTTGATTTATTTGTAAATCTGAAAGTAATCTATATATTAATTCTCGTGTTCCTTATTTTTACGACCGTTATCATCTTCAAACACCCTCTGGATAAAAATTAGACCATCCGTATCGTCCAAGATAAAATGCAAAAATTTAAATCCTGATTACCTTGTGTTGCTTATCCGCCGAATTCTTATTTCTTATGAGTGTCGTCCCTTCAGCTAAATAATGAACGATTACATTTTTATGATAATGAAAGAAAGGGAAGAAAAAGCACATATTACACAGAAAAAATATAATAGCAAAGAACGAAAGAAAGAAAGAGAGATAGAGAGTAGGGGTAATATAGTAAAGAGGGGATGAGCGCGCGGAAGCGATAACGCTAATCTGTTTCAATAGAACATTATGAAAAGAAGTAAAGAATGGGATCTTTAACAAAACCTGCTTAAATAATAACAACTCGCTGCTAATATATATGTATATATATATATATATATATATATATATATATTATATATATATATATAGTTTTCAATTGCCGCTTTAAACTTTCCGTTGCAGCGACATTCGTAAATTTTTCAAAAGTACTCAATAATAATGTTAATACTATTAATAGGAAAACAGGTAAGAGTCTACCATGGTTTCAATCCAAGTGATTTTATCAGGACCCTACCCTCTACTTAACTAAGTCAATGTAATTCCTCAGTTAAACTGAGATAAACCTCTTTTCCGATAATAACGGTTAGTTGATATTTTTTTTCAGATACCGTGTGTGGCTTATTCTATTCGTTTATTTATTCATATATATATATATATATATATATATATATATATATATATATATATATATATGTGTGTGTGTGTGTATATGAGGTGGTATGAAGTGAACTGCGATGGTTGGGTTACACCATCCGCATGGCTGGAGACAGACCCGGCGTAAACTACTTTATAGTGAACTCACAGATGCCACGCGGAGCACATAAGCCCCTCAAAAGTGGTTCAAAGTCCATATTAAGACAACGCTGAAGAAATGTAACATCACAACTTCAAGCGGGGAAGATCTAGCCTCCAACAGACAGGGTTGGCTTGACGCCTGCCATACAGGAACTAAGCAGCTCAATAATGAGATAAACAGGATTACAGAGCAGTGACGTCTTCGTCGTCATGAACAACCAAATGTAGATGGTAATTTCCCCTGCAATGTGATTGACAGCATCTGCAAGTCCAGAATTGGACTAATGAGCCAGCAATGAAGACATGGAGTTACGTTCAATTATATAATTGAAGCAAAACATTATGCCTTTTGTAATTCAAATATTTGATTTATAATATTTAATCTATTTGAAATTTAAAAGGAGAATGGTTTGTTTTATTGTTTTGAATTTTGCATCAATCCTAATATGTAATTATTATATGATATTTTAATATATAATTAATATAATATTTAATCTATTTAAGTTTAAAAGAAAAAGAGAAAAAAGTACTCATAAAAGATATTTTCTTAAAGAAAAATAATGAAAAAGAATTATTTATTTTTTCTATCAATACTAATACATAATTTAAGATAATCTTTTATTTACTTATTTACTATAAAAAAATAATTTAAATTAGAGAACAAAGGGATAAAAAAGAAAAAAAAAGAAAAAGAAGAGAAATAACACAAAAAAAGAAAGAGAGGGAGAAAGAATAAGAAAGGAAAGGTGAAAGCGAAACAAAAAGCTAAGTATGTAAAAAATTTTCTATTAACGGTTTTTATTTATTTGTTCATTTTTGTTTTCAAAAAATTTGACATCTCCACACGGTCGCAACATATTGCAACATCTTACCGGATGTCAGCCTTGTTCTCAACAAACTTTTAAAAAGAAAAAAAAAAGAGAGAAATAAGAAATTACAGTTATTCGCCCATTCATAAAGGAGGAGAAGAAGAAAGAGAGGAAAAAAAGGAGAGGAAAAGGAAATAAGAAGAGAAATTATAACCACACAAATAAAAAAAACATAAGCACGTCATTTCTGAAAATAAACTCTGATGATAAAGCTTTGCTTTGAAATCGATTAGACATATAAAACATCTTTTTGTCTTTATTTTTTACGCATTGTATTGCCTTCGAATTTTATTATTTTATAACATACTTAACAATCCTTCAAGCAAATTACCAATTACTTTTATATATATATATATAATATATATATATATATATATATATATATATATATAATCCTGAGAGTGGTGAATATCAGTCATAGAGCACAAATATTTAAGTTAGAATAGTGTAGATATAATCAATGATGCTTAGTAACACTCAGTTTCTTGCCATTTCGTTCTTCAGCCCCAAAAATTGTTAACTGTAAGTTTCTTGTCTTTACAGGCGTAAAAACTTGTCTTCTGTATTGGTGGATTGGGGTTCTACCCCCCGCCTCAATCGGATATAATCAATGAATTCTTAGCCACACCACAAGACGGCTTTCCAATTAACAGAATGCTTAAACATAATCTTCTTGTGATATATTTTCCAATTCTTTTTGCCATGAATCATAGTAAAAGTAAATTTAGTAAAAAAGATAAAATCACCAGCAAAAAACAACTTAAAAAAAAGAAGAAACGGAAACATGTCTGACATTTAAAATTAATGAGTTGAATGAAAACAGGTTGAACATAAACCGTTGAATATTAAGAAGAAATAAACGGACAAATAAAAATTACAAACTATCTATGCGTTTTAAATAAGATGGAGTCATCACCACATTAAATGGCAAGCTGTTAAAATTAGTAGACCTATTCACATAGCTAAGTAGCATGGCGTCCCATCATGGTGAAATGATTAACAATCTTGTCTCGCAGATCCATTTCTACTGAATAGCGAGTTCGCTTCCCGCTGGATGCCCAATACTTGGAAGCTTGTGTCATACCCTATCTGTGGTGGAAAGTTTGGTTTGTTGGTTGGTATTTAATGGCATACGCCTGGGAACCACAAGGTTCCTGGATCGATTCGATACCAGTCCTCGGCAACTCAGCGTATGAGTACCATATGGATCTGTGCGGTAAAGTGAGGAGCTAATGGTAGGTGTGGCGCTCCACACCAGACGCTAAAAAACAATCTCCTTGGTCTAGCGTAAGTGAATAGGAGAGAGACAACCTCGATCTCTGGCTGATATCGACTTTAGGATATATATATATATATATATATATATATATATATATATATATAAGAGTCAGATCTTAGCCCTGAAGAGCATTATCTGAAACTAATAGTAGGTTCGTCTGACTCATTAGATTTATCTTTATTATGTGCTGTACTTAGGTATTGAGCACTTTTTACTTATTAGCTATTCTCCTAGAGGTTATATGAATATATATATATCTTATATACATATATATACGTACAAATACTGTACCAATAGATTATTTTTTGTTGGTACGACTCCCCGGTTGATGTTTGGTAGTATATTTTTTTACAATCGAACTATTTGCTGTGTTTTTTTTACCGCAAGGATTTACCAACACGCTTGGTATATTAAATCATATATGTATATATATATATATGTGTGTGTGTGTGTGAGGAAAAGGGGGTTGAAATGAATCCGACAGAATGAGGTAAAATATAAGGAATGAAAGAACAAAACTCAGACAAAAATGTGTAGTATATTTCGCTGGAGTTTGAACTCGGCTTCATCGGCTTTTATTGAATTATTCAGATAATGCAAGTGCTTTATAGAAGGGTAAAGTAGGTCGGTGGGTAAGTTTTGTGGTGAGCGAAAGATTTGATTGGTTATAGGGGAAATCTTTGGGGATAATGAGAAGGAAATCAAATGGGAAGAGAGTTGAGGGAGGTAGTACTAAAAATGAATGGTGAGAAATACCTGATTGGGGAGGGGAGTAGCCTTTCTTGGAGAGAGATTTGAGTAGAGGAAGTAGCAAATGAGAGTAATAAAAGGGGGTGGGTAGATAAACAAAAAATCACAATCAAACCTGTTTGTTAGTATGTGGGTTATGGCCAAATAGGTCATCGAGTGAGGTCAACAGAGGAGGTCATGTTAGTTGGGGGTGGGAAAGTGGATGGATATAAAAGTATATATATGCATATAAATACATTTATAGATACATACACACATACATACACATATGCAAACATCTACATATACATAAAGACACAGATACATACGCATACAGCAAGGCATAGATGTGAAAATACATATATACATACATACACATGCACACATACATAAATATATAAAAACATGAATATATACGTACATGCGTATATACACATAAATACACATAAATACACACACCTATTGTGTGAATACATATAAACATAAATATACATATACATAAACATACATATACATAAACGCACATACATACACATAAATAAACATGAGTATACACATACAGACCAACATGCGAAAGTACATATATATATATATAAATATATGAATATAGAGGGGTGAAAGAGGGGAATAGAGGCAATGGGATTGGGTGGGTAAGGGGGGAGAAGATAAAAATTATGGATGACATTTTATTTTCTTATCCATCTTCAAATTTGATTTTAATTTTGTGTTCATGTGTTATGTTTTTTGCGATAGATAAGTCCAGGTTGAAAAATCCAGGTCTTAGGTTCATAGTCTCCGTGTGGGCTATGATCGCTGATTCGCATAGGCGTCTTAGTATCTATCTGTATATTGGCTTGATAAGAGAAGCCTTGTTGAAATTAAATGTGTGTTTGTAGTCAGCCGTGTGGGTGAATAGGGCGTTTAGGTTGTCATTTGTTCTTATCGATCTCTTATACTCATAGATGCGTTTGGTGAGGCTGCGTTGAGTTTCTCCGATTTAACATTTGTTGCAATCGTTGCATGGTATGGTGTATATGCCGGCTTTGGGAGTGTCAGGGGTGTCTGGTGTATTTGTGCGTGTGGAGGAGTTGGTGAGGTCCTTGATTGTTTGGGAGGTAGCCTGTATGATTGTTATTCCTAGGGCGGTTAGTTTGTCATAGAGTGGTTTGTTTTGCGTGTTGGTGGGTAGGTTTAACTTTCTTTGAGGGGACTGGGGTGTGTGGTACTAGTGGTGGTATTTTTTGGCTTAATGTTTGAGTGTATTTTGAGGGCCTTTTTCTTGGCGTTGAGGATGAAATGTCTGGGGTATTTTAAAGTTGTGAGGGAGTTCTCTATGTGCTTTTATTCATCTTCTAAGTGTTGAGGACTGCATATGTGTAGTGCTCTCAGGTAGAAACCAATTATAAGACCTGATTTAATCTTGTTGTGATAGGAGTAGAAGTGTATGTAGTCGTTTCTGTTGGTGGGTTTGCAGTAGACTTTGTAGGTGAGTTTGTTTTGTCTTTTTATCAGTAGAGTATCGAGGAAAGGTAAGGTGTTGTTAGATTCATTTTGGCCATAACCCACATACTAACAAACAGGTTTGATTTTGATTTTATGGTCATCTAACCACCCCCTTTTATTACTCCCTTTTGCTATTCCTCTACTCAAACCTCTCCCCAAGAAAGGCTACTCCCCCCTATCGGGTATT
>CM042173.1:54988931-54993931 GCA_023376005.1 Doryteuthis pealeii
TTATGTAAGTAGAAACCACATAGTTTCTAGTTCGATTCCGGTTCTCGCCAACTCAGCGTATGAGTAGCACAGGGATCTGTGCGGTAAAGTAAGGAGCTGATGGTAGGTGTAGCGCTCCACCTCAGATGCCAAAACAATCTCCTTGGTCTAGCGCTAGTGAAAAGGGGATAGACTCCCTCGCTGATTGGTTGATACCAACTTTAGGCCGCCCCGACGACTTTACGACTTTACTTATAGTATATACATTTTGAATCGGAGTTCGTTAGAAGATCCAAATAACGAGGAAATGGAAAATTACCATGATTGACAGCGTTTGAACTCGCGCTCACCTCCACGTCGACTTCTGATTGGCTGAAGGAAGGCGTGAGACAGAAATCAGTTTTAGTTTAGTTAGTTGCGACCTGTTACTCGCTGAAAGAAGATGTTCTCACAAGAGTCGCTTTTCCTGCAAGGTTTTGGGCTGAGGTTGTTTTATTATACAAACAATTATCAATTAACAAACAATAAATGCAAAGACACCCAGCCCGAATAAGAAAGAAGAAATCAACCCACAGAAAAAGCCCAAAGGAAGATGACAGGAACAATTAGACAAATAGAGAACAAGTAAAAACCAATACATCATCCCCTCATCATTGTCCATACTCCGTCTCTCTCTCTCCGTCTCTCTCCCCCTCTCTCTCTCTTCCCCATCTCTCTCTCCATCTCTCTCCCCTCTCTTTCTCTCTCTCTCTCCCCTCTCTTCCCCATATCTCTTTCCCTCTCTCTACACCTCTCTCTTACCCTATCTCTCCTCCCTCTCCCCCTCTCTCTCTTCCCCATCTCTCTCCCCTCTCTCTCCCCTCTCTCTCTTCCCATCTCTCTCCTCCTCCTCTCTCTCTCCTCTCTCTCTCCTCTCTTCCCCATATCTCTTTCCCTCTCTCTCCCCTCTCTCCCCCATATCACTCCCCTCTCTTCCCCCATCTCTCTTTCCCTCTCTTCCCCCTTCTCTCGCTCCTCTCTCTCCCTCCCTTCCTCCCTCTCTCCCCACCCTCACCTTTCCACCTCTCTCCCTCTCCATCTCTCTCTTTCTCTCTCTCCCCCTCTCCCCCTCTCCCTCTTCTCTCGCCATTATATATCCCATGTTAAGGGGTATATAGCATATTTCTTGTCGGACGATTAAGACATGGAAAAGAAGGTTCCCGACTTCGAGAATGTTCCCGAACCTTCTACCCCTTTTATTCAATCCACATTGTGTAGGTAACAATAAAGACGAGGACAATAGTCCGAATAACAGAAATGATACAAATAATAAAGCTTCATCTAAAAAATTTAGAGAAATAGTATCGACGGGATTTATACATGTATGCATTTATGAGATGAGGATTAATATGAATAATTTTGATATTTCGGACTGTTGTCCTCATCTTTATTATGCAGAAACACAACATTCAGACCACTGTAACCTCGGGCTCTATTCAGGTGTTGTTTTTTCTTAATTACTTTAAGATAAGATATATCTAATAGGATTTCTGTTCAATATGTCTGGTGGCATTTATGCTGCTTGGGGACCCGTTGAACTAGTTGTAACGATTTTAGCTCCGAAACCACGTTTGTATTCATGGGTAATCGTCTGAAGATGACATGTGATATCCCCCTTATTCCGCCGTGCCGACCGGGGCTAACTCATCTCTTCAGAGCTTGTCATCTGTTGGGTCCGTAGTATTTAGACATGAACATTTTGTCAAATTGATCATGCCCCGGTTTCGACTGGGGGTCCGGCGAGCTTCGGCCGCTGGACCGAATGGTTTATAATAATAGCGTCGATCCCAGGGGGCCATCCCCCCAGGCAACACCTGCCCCCTTGATTTAAAGGGGCAGGGCTGGGTTTATTGCCCAGTGCCTGAGGCGCCCCCCTTGAGGGGGAATGCCGACGGGATCGACGCAATTTTTCACCTGCCACTCCATGAGTCTCGGCTTGTGGGTGGTCCCACGTTAATAGGGACTTTGTGCCTGACCCGTACAAGTGGGGTACGCGGTAAATACTATGAACATTTTGTCAAAGTGAACACGGTAATTTTCGCATAAACAATCCTCCTCATAAACATTAGGGTCAAGTCACGCTGAAAGGACCGGTTCCCGCTAAATCACCGAAGTTAAGCAGCGATGGGTCTGTACAATACTTAATTGGGTGACCGTTTTAGGAAATAGCAGGAACTGTAAGCAATCTTAGTCATTTGTTTATCTAAATGTCTTTTTTCGGTTATTTCCTATAAGTCTAACATAAACAAAGGGAAACAACCCGTGACTGATAAATTATTTATTTATTTATTGATCTACTAGGAAAAAGAAGACGGGTTTTGGGATAAGGTTTAGGGTTAGGGTTTAGGAATAGTTTAATGGGAAAATAAATAATTTATCAGTCAAGGGTGGTGCCCCTTTGTTTATGTTAGATTTATAGGAAACAACCCTTTTCGACATTAAAAAAGCGAAAAGAGTTGATATGTAAAAAACAAAAAAGAGCAAACTGTCCTAAAAATACCTTTACATTTGGCTTGTTGGAGTTTACAGCATGTCAACCCTTGATGGGTTATTTTATGCCAAAGACATTTTGTTCTATTTATGCTTGATGAGTATTCAAATTTTCAAATTTTTTAACTCAATTTTTAAACACATTATTTAAAAATTCTCTTTTCTATTTAACCCATATATGGGACCTTAGAACCTGCGGATCAGAGTGGACCTGGGAGTAATAGTGATCAATGGGGTACTGCACACTTACCAGATCTTCAAAATGGGTACTTTGTCATTAGATGCAGTTTAACATACCCAGGACACTAAGACCCTCAGTCTTCTAGGACGTATATTATAAAAAGGGTTGAGGCTTGCCATACGGGCAATAGGGTTGGGACAATTGTATAGATTCTAGGGTTTGATGCGACCAGTAGATTGATCTCCGATAGCCCATGTAGCCTAAAAAAAAGTAAAGTCGTCGGGGTGGCCTAAGTCGGTATCAGTCAATCAATGAGGGAGTCTATCCCCTTTTTATTAGCGCTAGACGAAGGAGATTGTGTTTGCGTCTGAGGTGGAGCGCCACACCTACAATCAGTTCCTTACTTTACCGCACAGGTCCCTGTGATACGCGTACACTGAGTTGGCGAGGGCCGGTATCAAATTAGGAACCTTGAGGTTTCTAGCCGAACGCTCTACCGACTAGGCTAACCCGGCCTTAAGTAACGGTCAAAGTGGAGTGTTGTATGACATCGACTGCTCCTTAAGCATTATGAGTCACTATCCCCCACGGTCAACAGGTCGCATCTTTGGCGGGATTTTACCCTTCTGCACCAATGAAGTTAGTGTATACTATAGCCTTAGCTGACAGGATGGCTTTACTTTATATCAATTTTCAACTTTACCCTGGAAGATTAAAGGCAGTGGAATTGACCTGATTCAGGTTATGTTTGTGTTGTAGAGGAGTTAACACCCCTACAAGATGGACTGGCTCATAGCCTTATAAGTGTCGACGTGGCAGTGATAAAGTCGGGAATAATATATTCAGACGAAATCACTGCGTTTGACTACAGACACTTGGACCTACTCATTCGTTTACGCTTGTCTTGTGAATTGTACTACTTCTTGTTTTATGTATAAGTATCTGTTAGAACCAGATACAAGTGCTGAATAAAATATATATCAAGCACACTATTTCTCTGTGTATCTTTTACCACCTCAACAATACAGCAGTTGGCACATCTGAATTTACTTAACCCCTCCAACACGGAAAGGATGCAACACAAAGTTAAATTTTCCGAATGGTAGATTCAGAGTTTTCCTTCTCTTAGAGCGGTTGCCGTACAAAGGTTAAAGAGCTCAGTTTAATTTACTATTTTGTTTATTGTTGTTGTTGTCACGAGATTTATATCTGGGTCAGTTTAGTCGTCTCCATCTAAGCTGTCCCCAAGTCCCGCATGAATATACCGGTCAGGAAAAGGAGATCCCTTGTTTGCTGCAAATTTTCCACAGACACAGTTACAAGTACGCCAAAAGTCGTTGATTCCTGACGATAATGGTGACACCCTTTGGATTTTTACTAGAGCACCTTTAGCCAGATTGTTGCCCTAATAAAGGCCGAAGTGGACTGTTTAGCCACCATGATTCCGTCCTTAAGCATCACGAGTCACCACCCACGGCCAACTGTTCGCATTATTGTGAGGGATTTACCCCTCTGCAGAGGCACAGTCGGTGTATTCTACAGCCTCAACCGACTTTGATTAGTTTGTGTGACAGAAAAATCATGTCCTACCAGAAATTTAAGTTCCACTCGGCATAGCTCTGATACTAACACCTTGAGGAGGGGTTGGACTTTAACGTGGAATTTGTTGTTTTGTATTTAACTGTGAGGGAGATGGATTTCTTGCTTTTTCAACAGGATTAGCGCGAAGGGGCCTGTTAAGCTCAGTCGACAGAGCACCCGACTAGGAATCGCAAGGTTCCTGGTTCAATACCAATCGTGGGAATTCAGTGCATGAGTAGCACAGATTGTGTAATCAGATCTGTGCAGTAAAGTGAGGAGCTGATGGTAGGTGTGGGACGCTCCACCTCAGCAAAACAATCTCCCTGGTTTAGCGCTTTAGAAAATGGGATAGACTCCTTCGCTGTCCGGTTGATATCGGTAATAGACCACTCTGCAACCTTTTTTGTGTGTGAAGTGAAAGGTAAACTGACTAGTCTAAGATTTTAACTTGGCACTTCTAGTCTATTTCTTACTACGATAACCGTTACGCGACAATGGCTTCCTTTGTTGGTGCGTGTCTTTGTATAAATGAAAGTTCAATATTCCTTTCTTAAAAATCGATTTTGGCTCGTTGTTTATTTTTTTAAGAGAAATGTGGAATCATCAAATGACAGGTGCGCCTAGAAGAATGTCTTCTGCATTAAAAGCATAAAACAAATAGACAAAAATTAATTCCAAAGTTAAAGTCTCCAAAATATTTAGAAATTACAGAAACGTTTGTTGTTTATTA
>CM042173.1:54998931-55026431 GCA_023376005.1 Doryteuthis pealeii
TGATAAAGCTTTATTGGTGCTAGTAACCTCTTCTATCCGTATAATGTAAACAAGACAATATGGTCAAAGAAAAATCATTTATCTTCATTATACTCAATTCACGTAATAATCGCCTGACTTTCGAAATGCCCCGAACACACATATTGTCAACTATCCTCTAGCAAATCAGAGGTAATGGAATTGACCAGATTCTCTCACTAATTCAAATTATTTTGGCCCATATAAACATTTATCCAAATCGTCCACCATGAAAAGGATGCAACAGAAGAATTTTCTTTTTTTTTGCGTGGTAGAACAATTTTAATTTTTCCTTCTTCTATATTTGCCGTAAAGAAGTTGAAGTGCATATTCTGTTATGTACTTAAAACTGAAAGGTGGATTCATTCGTTCCTCATATCTATTCATATATATATTTGACTGTCCATCAGAGTTTTTTTTATATCTATCCATATAGGTAACAGCGGCTCTAGGTAATGGTGCATATATATAGGCATATCCTGTATTCTTCATCTGTCTGTCTGTCTGTCTCTCTCTCTCTCTATATATATATGTATATACATATATATTATGGACTCTCTTGTCGATTTTGATGCATGAGGGTTCATACAATGAACAACCCACACAGTGATTTGTTTATAGTGGTGAAGACTTGTGTTGGACCATCTGCACTTTTTGGCACAGTCGATAGGAAAGAATTGGTGCACGAATGCCACAAACCCAATCAACGACTGACCTCAGGAATTTTGAAATTCTTAGCCAGTTAACAGGATTATATAACAGGATTATATGGCAAGCCGTGCATATATATATATATATATATATATATATATATATATATATATATATATATATATATATATATATATATATATATAGTATCCAATTACCGTTTTAACCTTTCCATTACAGTGGCATTCGTAAATAATCCAAAAGTGCTCAATATATAAAAAATAGAGCATAATAATAATAATAATAATAATAATAATAATAATAATAATAGTTCTAGGAGTAGAGGAAAAGCGTTAAGTATATACCATAGTTTCAATCCTAATGATTTCATCAAGGACACTTCCTATACTACACTAAGTCGATGTAATTCGTTAGTTTAAACCTAAGTGTTTACCTAAGGAATTGCATCGACTTAGGGTTAGTATTGGGTAGGGTCCTGATGAAATCATTTTGATTGAAATTGAAACATGATAGATTCCTTAAACCCTTTGTCTCTCAACTATTACTAAATATATATTTATATATATAATATATATATATATATATATATATATATATATATTATATATTAAGAGTAAGGAAATGAATCCGATGGATATAGTATAAAGATAGGATATGAAAACACACAATATGTTGTTTAGAAATGAAAATATTTATATCATATTCATAGTTAATATTGAACAATATTTCGATTTATAAAAATCATCGAGTGCGAGAAACGTGTAGCCGGATGTGCTAATGACGAAACATCGGCATGACTTTTGGAACATCATTTTTTTTTTCGTTTTGAATTCAATTATTAGCTATAAATATATATAAAATATTTTCATTTAATAGCATTGTTGTTTTTCATATATATATATATATAATATATATATATATATATATATATATTATATATAAAATAATAAAATTCGAAGCAATACAATGCGTAAAAAATAAAGACAAAAAGATGTTTTATATGTCTAATCGATTTCAAAGCAAAGCTTTTCATCAGAGTTTTTTCAGAAATGACGTGCTTATGTTTTTTTTATTTGTGTGTATATAATTTCCTCTATANGAGAGAGAATAATTTGTTAGTTAAACCTAAGTGTTTACCATAAGGAATTGATTCTAAGACTTAGGGTTAGTTACTTGGTAGGTCCCTGATGAAATCATTTTGATTGAAACCAGTGATAGATGCTAAACTGCTTTTCCTCTAACAACTATTACTAATATATATAATATCATAATATATATATACTATACTATATAGTACGACTACCCCTACTACCTATATAAGATAATTATTACATCACATTGCCCCCATAAACATCAGTGTGTGCAGGGCTGACGGATTCATGACAATCTTATCGCCAAGCTTTCCCCTAATCTTTATCGCTACATGGCGAGTTCTTCTTCGGCTGCACCCCGCAGCATCTTTTTACATAGCTGGTCGATGTATAGGTCCTTGCTGGGCGGCCTCAGACACTGGCTGTCACATGTGTTGGCTTCCACAGCGAGAAATCACCTTTAGGATTCATCCTGTGCTTCTCCAGCAGTGCCCTGCACTGCCTAGTCCGTCTGCAGTCGGAATAGTCTGCTGAGATGAGGCGCGCGTGACCATACAGTTGTCCCTTTTTGTGGGATGCTGGTTTCACGATTGTTCAAGAACTACTCGCAGCATCTTGTCAGCTCCCATCTAGGCTTATCTCGGAGGCGCTCGTAGGGTCGCAGGTAGTGAGCATTCAGCAGTACTGGATATGACTACACCTGGAAGAGATGTTCGCTTTAGGGCTTGTCAGTGGAGATCAGACTGTCCCATATGTCACATGACAATTTGTTGTGGCCATCCATGCTTTCATTCTGTGTGATGTTATATGCGGTTATTGTGGGATGAGAATATTACTACCGAGGTCGGAATTGTTCTACTGGGCTAGGGGCTCTTACGTCTAATAACGTGGATGATTGTTCCTTTCTTTCTGAAAGCTCATGAACTGCTGTTTGGCAGAGTCAGCATGCAGGCCGAATGCTTTTTTTGGCTGGCCTCCTCATGGCTGATGCAGTTAGTGTCTTAGCCTGTGCCGGTGTATCTGCAAGAAGTGGGAGGTCAGTACAGCATAGTCTGCGATCTGTGTGTTTTTGTGCTAGGATATCTCCTGCTGCTTCTTGGCGCTTCTTAGTGTAAACCTTTTTTTTTATGGTATCTAAAGATAGGTTCAGGAGTACATAGTCTAGGTCATTTTAATATTATGGTGGCCAATGTATAACTTTGTATTCAGGCATCCGGCGCTGATGTCATAAGAAATCTCGTATGTCGCCAATCAGTGAGGCGTACCATGCTATTAGTATCTTTGTAGAGCATCATTATAGCGTCAGTAGTTTCTTTGGGGAGACCATGAGCAGTAGTATTTGTTCCATTTTCCGTCTATGTTATAGAATCAAATGCTTTGGAGAATCTACGAATAGTAATGTTGCCTCCAAATTCCTTTGCTCGAAACCCTTCTATGATGCGTCGTACAGTCAGGGATTTGAGAGGTTGTGGACCTATTTCTGCGAAACCATTTTTGGTTTTTCCTGAGGATTTTCTCTATCTGGGTTGGATTCGATTAAGAGAAGGGCATTATATTATCTTAGCTGCAATGGCAGTAAGGGTTAATGTCTCTGTAGTTTTAGCTATTCCTAGGTCTCCTTTTTGGGGGATGGGACGATGCATCTTTCGTCCATTTATCTATTTGTTTTGACTATATACTGAGCGTTGCATAGCTAAGAAGTATGTCATTGAACTTACTAACTTCATACATCGGGGGGTATTTTGTCAGTCCTGCAGCTTTTCTGCCTTTTAGTTTTTTTAGGACTTCGTTGAGTTCTTCTGTTGAATATCCCTAGTTTGATATCTAATTGTCTATCTATTGATTTTTTGGATGTTATTTTCTATGATTTAAGGTGGTTCCCCAGAAGTTGTTATATATATAATATATTATATTTATATATATATATATATATATATATATAATATATTAAGAGTAAGGAAAGAATCCGACGGTATAAGTATAGATAAAAGGATATGAAAACACACAGTATGTTGTTAGAATGAAAATATTTTATATAATATTCATAGTTAATATTGAAAAAATATTTCGATTTATAAAAATCATCGAGTGACCGAGAACGTGTAGCCGATGTGCTAATGACGAACGATCGCATGACTTTTTGGAACATCTTTTTTTTCGTTTTGAATTCAATTATTAGCTATAAATGATATAAAAATTTTCATTTTAATACCATTGTGTGTTTTCATATATATTATATATATATATATTTATATATATATATATATATATATATATATATATATATATATATATATAAATAATAAAATTCGAAGGCAATACAATGTGTAAAAAATAAAGACAAAAGATGTTTTATATGTCTAATCGATTTCAAAGCAAAGCTTTATCATCAGAGTTTTTTCAGAAATGACGTGCTTATGTTTTTTTATTTGTGTGGTTATAATTTCTCTTCATTTCTTTCCTCTCCTTTTTTTCCTCTCTTTTTCTTCTCCCCTTTATGATGGGCGAATAACTGTAATTTCCTTATTTCTCTCTTCCTTTTTTCTTTTTTAAAAGTTTGTTGGAGAACAAGGCTGACATCTGGTAAGATGTTGCAATATGTTGGACCGTGTGGACATGTCAAAGTTTTTTTTTGTTACTTAACAATGCTTCAAGCAAATTACCAATTACTTTTATTATATATATATATATATATATTATATATATTATACTCTTTATAAAGCTTTACCGGGGTTGGTTAGCTGTTGGATCCGTAGCGTTATGATTAAAAATAAAATCATTCGTCTCAAACCATTCTCGTAAAAACGTTTTACTTTCTCATCGAGATCGCCCCGTTTAAATCAATTTTTGACTGCCTTCCCGAACAGTGAAAGTAATAGAATTTGTCTGGTTTTCTCAATAGATCAAATTATATTGGCAACCATTTGAATCTACCTATACTCTCCGCCACCGAATGGAGGCGACAGAAGGATAATTTTACAATGTGATAAACCCAATTTTAATCCAATGTTTTCTTTCTCCAAGACGAGATTCCAAACAAAGTTTACTTATAAGTGGATCATATTTTCATTCTTTGCTGAAGGACATTAACATCAAAGGGAATCTTCCGTCGGTTTGAAGCAGAAGAATCCAACCACTTCTTCTCTGCAGAAGAATCCAACCACTTCTTCTCTGCAGAGGGGTATATTCAAGTTCAAATGAGACAAATTGGCAGATGGCTAAATGCTAGTCAGTTGCTATTCAGCATTTAGAATAATGCGTCGTCACCTCTGGTCAAAGCTCTGTCCAATCAAACAACATCTGGTTTTGTGTGAATAGAAAAGAGAACAAACATATAGTGAACAATGACGGAACATAGGAATATATTGTTCACCTACATCCTCCCACAGTCATATATAGTTAATAGAAAACAGTTCATAGTCAAGAGTTCACTCTTTCAAACCAGGTTTATTGAAAGGGAGCCGATTCTTTAAGGCTCGGGGCATTTTCTTCCTCCCCACTACCAGTCACTACATCATTATATACCATATCAGGAGTCTGTGAATAGGCATAGGGACAGTCATCAAATTGTCTTGAACTGTTGTACTAGAGGTTTGTGAATCAGGCAGAGGGACAGGGACAGTCACCAGATTGTCTGCAACACATGGAACAGTTTCATTGGGGATCCGAGCAGAGATACCAGCTGATAGAATAAACTGAGGATCTGTAACTGCAGTTGGTGGCATCTGTCTCAAAAGTGTCTGTTACGCAATGTGGTTCTACCTGAATGAAACATTTTTACACGGTACTGTCGGTTTGGTAGTACGTAACCACCAAGTACCCCACTTTTAATCTTTACCTTGCAACAACACCTTGGATCCAGCATACGGCTCAGTTGACGTGCTCTTGCATTGTACCGACTCAACAAGACTGGTTACGCTTGCCAATGATGCTTCTAGATCCTTTGCAGAGAAGATCCACTCCCTGTGCAAGTGGTAGTGATGTGGATGGGAAGGTATTCCATCTCGATGCTGTCGATGCAACAGGATCTGTGCAGGACTCAACATCAAATCAGGCAGTGGAGTGTTCCGATATTGCAGCATGGCACGTGTCGCTCTGTCCGTGTTCAAACTGCCATTGGCGTCCACATTATTGCGGATGACTCTTTTGGATGTAAATGAGACCACTTGATGCAAGCCGTAATCCTTAACGTAGTATTCTTGGTGGATGAGCATTCCATGACATGCAATTCTCTTTGGCCCTTGGGCTAGATGAGATATCGAAGGGGCCTACACGGATCAAGGTCTGGTCATGTCAAGCCCTATATTGTCCCAATCCTGTTACTCTTATGACCTACTCACAACCCTTTTTATCATATATGAGCTAGAAAGCATTGGCTGAGGGGGTTATTGTCCTGGGTATGACGTTGAACTGTGTCTAAAGGTAAAGTTCCAATTCTGGAGCTGTGCAGGGTGTGGAGTACACTTTCATCGTCATTACTCCCAGATCCACTCTGACCCGGAGTGGTAGTACCTGTTAGGTCTCCTTCTGTTAGTTAAATAGAAAGATGAGTTTGTAAAAATTCGTTTAAAAATGGTGTGTTTGAAAAAAAATTGACTACCATCAAGAATGAATAAAACAAAACGTCTTCTGCATAAAATAACCAAACAAGGGTTGACATGCCGTAAAATCCAACCAACCAATCAACCAACAGAAATAATATACTGTACACTATAATAACAACTGGATATATAACAAAATTTAAATATAATAGAATAATGAATACTAAAATAGACACGTAACTGTAAAAGCGTAAAGGGAATCATTGCAAAGTTTTTAAGTGCCATCCTTGGCCAGTTGAAAAGGGCTTAAAGAAAGTCCTATGTTATGGAATCCTTTGGTGATTCTTTGGTAAGCGTATAAGTCCTATCCTGCGTGTTGGTAAAGGTCCAGCGATTTAATCCTATGTCAGTCATCAGAGAACGCTGTAGTAATTATGACCAGTAGGGTGGGTTAAGTATTATATCAGCCTCAGAGTACTGCCAGTGATTGGCCAAGAAATAGATCACATGATCTCGCCTAGTCTATAAGTATGGGCGAGGATCTAGCACACACCTTATATACCAGAATTTCTCAACAGTTATAAAGAAACTTGTTTCGGATTTGAACTTGAATTGCCGAGTCCATTTTTATGACGATAACCGTTACACAACAACGACCCCTGTGTTGGTGTTTTTTGTAAATGAAAGTTAAATATTCCTTGCTAGAAAATCGATAATGTCTCGCTGTTTATTTTTTAAAGAAGAAAAGAAAATTCATCACATAGCAGGTGTGCCTAAAAGAACGTCTTCTGCATTTAAATGATAAAAAAACTATATAGGGGAATAATCCCAAAAGTAAGGTCTCTAAAATATATAAAAATAACAGAAACGTTTATTCTTTATTGTCAATGATGTTTACATCATTTAAAGTTTTAGCATATATCTATTTTTCTACATAATCGCCATTTCTGTCGATACATGTTGTAGGCGGTGTAGCAGTTTTTGTATGACCATGTCAGGTCAGTTCGCCGCTATGTCCTTCAGGAAGCATTGAACATCGTTGTGAACTTACTTTACCACTTGTGAAAGTTTTTGTGATCCATGCACGGCTCGCCATACAATCCTGTTAACTGGCTGTGAATTTCAATCGGTTTAACGCCTTTGTGTTCAAAAACCGAATAACTGCGCGAACTCACACTTGGTTGTAACGTTGATCGGTAACTTCATTATAAACGACTGCCATGTCAAGAATGAGGGTAGCAGCAAGGCGCGTGCAAGAGCAGGTGTTGGTACATGCAAAACAAACACAACGGGGTTGCCAATACCGCACGAATAGTTTCTCTGTGTTCCCCAGAACATTGGAGACCTCACTTTTAGGATTACACTCGTATATATTATATTTTTTGTATTAAAAAAATGTTTGGGTTGCAATACACAAATACACTTTGCAAGGTTTCATTGATGCTAACCATTGAAACCAGAGAATATTTTCTACGAAGAAACATGCGACATTTTTTTAAACAATGTGAATTCCGAGTTATCCTAACAGAAAAATAAACAAGTATAAATCTAGTTGTTAGAAAGGAAAGGAACAATACTTTGTATAATTGGGTTAATATTCTATTCCGTCCGGTGCAAATGTGTAAGAATGTATATCTTTATTCCCTCAGCGGTTTTAAATACATTATATAAAGTAACAAGACATTTTACTTATCTTCGGTTCCAAGGGGTAATGTATTTGAAGTGGTTTTGTTATTGTCTGTTTCTTGTTAGTTCTAGTCGTCAGCGCTGCTGCTGTTCTTGCCAGCACGTTGAACTGTTCTTTTAGGTGCGTCTTGCTTCTGTCGGGTGCCTGACTGATCAGCTCCGACCCTGACGGCTGCTTAAACTATTCTGAGTATTTTTAGAGTCTCGCCCCCACCCTTCCGGTCCCGACTTACTTCCGGTCCCGATTAAGGAGCAGATCTTTCAAATTTCCTTCTCCAAAACCAGCTGTCATACCAATGTAAAAGGGACTAGTCTGTCCTACTATTCAGTGCATATCTGGAGGGAGAATAGTTGGATTCATACCTTTCCTAAAGGTATTAATGATATATGAAATGTAAACAGTCCCGTCTAGGATTTTAACTTGGGTCCATTTCATACGAAGATATCCATTACTGACAAGCGCCAAATTCCTTCATTGTATTAATAATTCATCCAAGATTTTAACTTTATTTTTCTTTGCTTCTATCATGTACTTTTCATATTATCTATCTTCTATCTATCTATCTATCTATCTATCTATCTATCTCTATGTCTCCTCCCCCTCTCTCTCTCTCTTTCTCTCTCTCTCTCTCTCTCTTTCTCTCTTTCTCTCTCTAAATATATATTATATATATATATATATAAAATGTGTGCCACGAAAATTATATAAAAGTGTGTCACGGAGGTATATATATATATATATATATATATTAATTTATATATATTATATATATCTTTTCAATTTATTCATATCTATAATCTATATATCTATCCCTTGCAATCTTCATCTTCATCTACCTATCAATTTGTATATCCCAATTTATTTGTCCATTTATCTATCTACCTGTCTCAATTTATTCATATCTATACACCTGTCTGTCCTGTACTTTTCATATATACATATACACACACACACACACACACACACATATATATATATATATATATATATATATATATATTGTGCGTGTGTGTGTGTGTGTGTGTGTGTGTATTATTTTAGTATTGGAAAATTGAAAATAAAGCGCTCGAATACCGGTATAATAGCTGCATTTATTTGTTATGATACATAATACATTTATGGTGCGATTGTTAACATTGAAACCAATGGTAAGAATCGCATCTTAAATGTATTGTACTCTATGATTTACATATATATATATATATATATATATATATATATATATATATATATATATATATATATATGGCGCTAGTCGTTAGTACGATCATTAGAATTCACACAAAAATGCACTAAAAGAAAAATCATTCATCTTCATTATGAATGATACTAGTAATAAGCGCTTAATTTTGCAGTACACTTACTTCATTAATGAGTAAAAAAAACATACAGAACAATAAATTTAAATCAAACTCAGTAACAATGGTCTGCGAATCTAGCTTGTTAACTATTAGACATTTCTTATTATACGCCAACCGTCAGACCTCGCCACTGAATCAGTTTACCTAATCTATACTACTCATGTGTTGAGTTAGCGGGGACCGGTATCGAAACAAGAATACTTGCTATTACAAGGCGAGTGGTCTACCGACTGAGATAAAGCGAGAATCGTCCAAAAATAGTCTGTCAACAATAAAGAAGAGTAAATTCTAGAATAGTTAAAAGACACAATGGAAGTAAAATCAGGGATGTAGTTAGAAAGAAAGAAAAAAGATAGCAAAATCCCTTTTTATCGACAATAGATGGGGGACAAGAACTAGAAAAGGTTTTATTGGTGCTTAGAAGGCTCTTAGGTTTGTAGCCATTCAGATGAAGAGAATAGGGTTGAACAAATTCGTTTATTCATGGTATAAATAATTGATCCAGGACTTTTAGTTTATTTTTCTTTCCTTCTCTCTCTCTCTCTCTCTCTCTCTCTCTCTCTCTAGATAGATAGATAGATAGATAGATAGATAGATAGATAGATATGTATATGGGTGTTTATGTATGTGTGTGTCTGAGAGAGAAAGAGAGAGAGAGAAAGAGAGAGAGAGAGAGAGAGAGAGGGAGAGAGGTGTGTGTGTGTATGTGTGTGTGTGTGTGTGTGTGTAATAAAATGATGTACTCAAAAAGCCTACCCAGGTTTAGTAATATATATGGGTAATTCCATGTCAAATCACTAAGGCTTTGTCCGCCACACTCTTCAATCTTGTTTAACATAGTCCATAGCTGTGCAGCAAGATAGAAGTGGGTGGGTAACAATTTCAATTCTTTCTGGATGATCTGACATGGAATTACCCATATATATTGTTGTACCGGCCGTTCCTACAGTGGAGAATATACACCGGTTCTCACTATAAATAGTGAGACACCGAGCGAAAAGGTTGTACCCTTACCGTTTAACAGCAAGCTAGCCGTTCCTCTACCATTATTGTAAATACACTTGTCTTATTGGTAAAATAAGACAAGTCGACTTGACTTCTTTTTTACTGTTGGATTAACATCACAACAATATATATATTATATATTATATATATATATATATATATATACGTGTGTGTGTATCACGAAATATATTGAGTACCTTTGGATTAACTACTGATGCTACTACAATGAAAACGTTGTAGAAACTTTTGATATAGATAAATATAAATATATGCATATATAAGAGGGATAAAACAAATAGGAATATCTTTTATCTTTATTTCTTCTTTGATTGTTTTCAACAAGGTTCAAACTCAGCTCATCGTGAGTAGAAAAAAGTCTTCATGGGAAATGTTTTTATAAAGTTAAAAAAAAAAGATTGAAAGTAATTTTAAGCCACAAAAAAGAGGAAAGAAAGTAACTGGCGAAATGGCATATCCATTTGCTGGGTGAAGAAAATGTATCTATCTATCTATCTCTTTCTCTCTCCCCCCCTCTCTCTCTCTCTCTCTCTCTCTCTCTCTCTATATTATATATATATATATATATATATATATATTATAAGATAACATAATAAGTCAGACGAACCTACTATTAGTTTCGCTTAATGCTCTTCAAGGCTAAGATCTTAGCCCTGAAGAGCATTAAGCGAAACTAATAGTAGGTTCGTCTGACTCATTAGATTTATCTTTATTATTTGCTATACTTAGGTATTGAGCACTTTTTACTTATTAGCTTATTCCCCTAGCGGTTATATGAATATATATATATCTTGTATACATATATATACATATAAATTGTTTTTTCTTTTGGCCAAATACTGTACCAATAGATTACTTTTTGTTGGTACTACTATCTTGGTCTTTTCTTTTTTCCAAACATTTTTTTCTCCCCGGTTGATGTTTGGTAGTATATTTTTACAATCAAACTATTTGCTGGGTTTTTTCTCACCGCGAGGATTTACCAACACGCTTTGGTATATTAAATTATATATATATAATATAATATATTATATATATATTATATATATATATATATAAGAAGAAATATTGAATGAATTATACGTATTATAAATATAAAAAGCAAATATTCATATTTTATATTCTACCAAGCAAAAAATTGACCATGCCTTTTATCCATTCCTTCTATGAACCCATGTGCAGTATAATCATTACTTATCATTTCATCTAAAAAACTTTTAAACGAAGAAATAAATTAAGATTGGACATTTTTCTTCTCTTGCACATTCCATTATTCATTTATCTATCAATTCCCCCCCCTCTCTCTCTCTCTCTCTAAACCATTGTTAGTGAGTTCGATTCTCATTGGTGACCCATGCTTCTGGCCTTGTGCCATTCTAAGTTAAGCTTAGTAAATAAGTATATATATATATATATATATATATATATATATATATATATATAGAGAGAGAGAGAGAGAGAGAGAGATAGATAAAAGGGTATGAAAAACACACTTTGTTATTAAAATGAACATATTTCTATATATCTTTTTCATTGCTGATATTGACAATATTTCGATTTATAAAAAATCATTATGAGAGCTTAATGATAATTTGGTCCATTTTTAGGTGTAAATGTTTTTTATCTGGATTCTTCAATACACACACACACACACACACACACACACACACACACATACATATATATATATATATATTATATATATATATATATATATAATTATTATATATATATTCAAACGTCGTGTTAGAAAGTATGGTCAAAGAAAAATCATTCATCTCAATTATAAACAATTCTCTTAATAAACATTTTTTTTTCGGATCGCCCCAAGAACATCAATTTTTGAACTGTCCTCTCGATTGAACGTAATGGAATTGACTTGATTTTCTCAATAGATCAAATTATGTTGCCACCAATATGAACTTACACACACACACACACACACACACACACACACACACACACACACACACACACATATATATATATATATATAATATAATGCACTTTTCATATCCATCTATCTATCCTTCATTTTTCATATATATCTTTTTATCTATCTATACCCATTTATTCGTATCTATCTATCTAAATTCATTCATATCTATCTATTTATCTATCTATTCAATTACCCTTCTATAAACCTTTATTTGTGCTAGTCCCCTCTTGAATGCGTAGCATTTAAACAAGACATCATTGTCAAAGAAACATCATTCATATGCATTATAAACCATTGTCGTATTAAGCGCTTTACTTTCGAAATGCCCCAAATCTATAAATTGTCAACTATCCTCCAGCAGATCATCCGTAATGGAACACACATGATTTTCTCAATAGATCAAATTATGTTGGCACCAATCTAAACTTACATAAAATCTCCTCTACGGAATATAGGCGACAGGAGGGCAACTTTTCGGCGTGATAAAGCCGGGTCTGATCCAAAGATTTTCTTCTCCTTGGTGAGTTGTCATAAAAAGCTCATTCTGCTTTCGAATTTACTTAGAACTGGGACATAGAATCATCATTTTCCAAAAGAAATTTGTGGGAATTAAATGAATCGCCCTGTCGGCTGGGACTAAAGAATACACCGACTGTACCTCTGCAGTGGAATAAAATCCCCCTGTTTTGGTCGTAGGTGGCGATCCATGATGATTAAGGACGAGGTATTAGTGGCTGAGCAGTCCATTACA
The DNA here is from genome assembly GCA_023376005.1 of Doryteuthis pealeii. Lineage (NCBI taxonomy): Eukaryota > Metazoa > Mollusca > Cephalopoda > Myopsida > Loliginidae > Doryteuthis > Doryteuthis pealeii. The sequence goes on from CM042173.1 coordinate 55,012,015, forward strand.
TGCAACCCACTACTTTGGTCCTTACTTGCGCTAGACGAGCGATCAGAGAGGCCCCCTTTAATCCATCGACTGATCACATCAAGTCTTTGCACTTATATGATTGTCCCGACTATATTGCTCTTATGGCCAAATAAAAAAAAAATTGTTTAAAAGTAAAATTGACTCATAAGAATATTTGGATACGCATCAAGAATGAATGAAAAACAAATATATTCGGCATAATATAACCCAACAACGGTTGATATGCCATAAAATCTAATTAACCAAACAGCATATTCGTATAGTGAAACGTATACTGAGTTGTCCAGGATTTGAACACGTCTCGCCGTGACAATTTCTTTTGGCGATAACCATTACGACACGGTGTCTCCTTTGTTGATGTGCGTGTTTGTATAAATGGAAGTTGACTATTCCTTGCTAAAAAAATCGATATTGTCTCGTTGTGTAAATAAAGAAAATGAGAGAAGGGAATTCACCAAATGCTGAATGTGCCTAAAAGAATGTTTTCTGAATTGAAAGGATAAAAAAAACAATCGTTAAACAGGCAGAAGGGGGGGGGGCGCAGAGAATATGTTCCGTTTAAAATTACAGTCGACCCTTTTTTGTTTGGCATCGAAACTAATGCCATGGAAACTAAAAAAGAAACGGTTGGTTTGTTGGATTTTACGGCATGTCAACCCTTGTTGGGTTATTTTATGCCAAATACATTTTTGTTTTATTCCTTCTTGTTGGGTATTAAAATTATTTTCAAAACTCATTCTTTGATCCATTTCACCATCCTATTTCACCTGTTCAACATCCCTGTCATCACATTATTGTATAAGGTGGTCTCCATAATACCAGATCTGCATTTCTAATAAAGATACTCCTATAGAAATATTTACATTTTTTTAAAATCCCATGTAGGAGATTTTAAGAATGTATTGACATAGAGGATGAAGATGCCGGGTCTGGTTGGCTGGATTTTACGGCATGTCAACTCTTTGGGTTATTTTATGCGTATTCAATCTTTTTTAAATTCATTTTAAAAAGATTTTTCAAATTCCTTTGAAAATTTATTTAGCCCAAAGATGGAGCCCTAACTTTGGCTCAGAGTGGACTTAAGAGTATTGGCGATTCAGGGGTCCTCCACACTTTGCAGACCTCCAGAATTGTTACATATTTATATGCAGTTTAACGTCATATCAATGAGACTAAATCTCCCAGCTAGCTAGCTAGATATAAAAAGTTAAGATAAATTTATTGGTTTGGTTTGGTTTGGTTTATTAATTTTAACGGCATATCAACCCGTCCAGGGTTATATCATGCCTAGCGGTTGGGTTGTTATACATATTGTGTATTCATATATATACATTTAGTAATTGGTTTTAACAATGTGTTAGCATTATTGGGAATCATACTGTATGCCATTGATTTGTTTCATGTCTATATTCTATGGTATAATTTTATTTCCCTCAAAAAGGAGAAAATATCCTCTATGTTAACATTTTCAAATAGGTGCTTCATATTGTTTGCTTTAAAATGTTTTCTGATGTGAGCAAAAAATCTGCATTCCATCAATAAGTGTTTGACTGTCAGGGGTGTTTGACATGTTTCACATTATGGTTGTTGTTCTTGTTTGAGTATATAAGAGTGTGTTAGTTTTGTATGACCAATGCATAACCGGGACATAATGACTTGTCCCTTTCTAGACTTCCTTAAAGTTGGTCTGCAGCCTCCCAAAGTCTGCAATTTATTGTAGTCAAACGACGGGTTGTTAAGTTTTTTTTGCTTTCAAAGTTGAATATTTCTCTGTGTATAATTAATTCATTAATTATTATACATTGAGCTCTCTTAGAGATTTATAAAAAAAGTCCTTGTATGAATCTGTAAGTTTGCATCTACATAAACATATAGTATGGATGTATAGTGAGATTTCGATGATCCCAAATAGAATCATCCCTTATTTACCAGACAATTGGATTATAATGGCTGTCAAATCGTGTTCGAGTAAGACCATTTCCTGTTTTTTTTATCATAGTTGGGTGCCAGTAGCATTGTTACATATTAATTGGATCCCTATTACTTTTTAAGGTAGTATAGAAATCCTTATGGCGATCAGTACATCTGATGGCCTTGAGAGTGAGTGACAGCGTTTGACCTCACTCTCACCTTGCGTTCTGGGGATGGAACGTGAGAACGGAAGTCAATAGAAGCCTTTCCGGTTTAAGGTGTAAGCAACTCAGTTAGTTGCAATTATTCAGTTGCAAAGTTAGAAGCTAGCAAGATGTGACTCTGGGGATCCGGAATAAAGTAACATCAAAAGTAAATCAAAGTCTTGTTATTACTAAAAGCTAACAATGACACAAGGCTTCTGATAAGAAATGGTCCCCAGCAGAACCAGACACGGAACCCAGATAAGAAAGACCAGACCAAGATAGACGATAGAAGAAGCAGATCCGACCAGAAGAATAAGAAAGTATGCAACAAATATATCTATTTGGTACCGTGACGACGCCGCTACGTTACAGCATTTGACACAGTAGCAAATTACCCTTTCTAATAGCCCGCTTCAATTTTTGGTGTTTAATTCTTAAAAAAAGCTAGCTTCTCCCAGTCCTCCACAGTAATTGGATTATATATATATATTATATTAATATATATATATATATTATATATATATATATTAAATTTTTACTTGAAGGCACTTACAACGCATGTATCGCATAAAATTCGATACTTTTTCTTATAGAAAATGAACTTGACAAGTGTAATCCCAGCAAAGGATGGCTCGATGTGTAGAATACCGTACAGACTGTTTCGACTTTATTAAGTCTCATCAGCGGTATATACTAACGATTTCCCGCCGACAGAAATCGAAACCGGGACTTCAGCAAAAATCTTATTCACTTCGCCGAAGGGCATACGGCTGTTTGTTGTTATTATTCTCTCAATAACGCCCCCTTACCTATTATGGTAGAGGCGTGTAGTAGTATCATTTGGCAAGCTTAATTTCGCTAGGATGGTCAGCTGTGTACTGTGGCCGAGGCGATAAAAGTGTTTCACTAGTGTTTCACTGTGTCTGCTGAAGTCCCGGTTTCGATTTCTGTCGGAGGGAAATCGTTAGTATATACCGCTGATGAGACTTAATAAAGTCGAAACAGTCTGTACGGTATTCTACACATCGAGCCATCCTTTGCTGGGATTACACTTGTCAAGTTCATTTTCTATAAGAAAAAGTATCGAATTTTATGCGATACATGCGTAAAAATTAAAATGTATACTTTATTCAGCAACGTTTCTAAATAAACAAACATCCAAAAATCTTATATATATATATATATATATATATATATATAAGTGATAGTGAGTTATTGGGTCCATATAATGTAAACAAGTCAATGTGGTCAACGAAGAATTATTCATCTTCATTATAATCAATTCTCGTAATAATCGCTTTACTTTCAGAAACGCCCCGAGTACGTCAATTGTAGACTGTACTCTAGCTGATTGTAGGTAATGGAATTGATCGGATTCATTCAATAGCCTATTTGACTTTCTTTCCTATACCCTCTCTCTCTCTCTCTCTCTCTCTCTCTCTCTCTCTCTCTCTCTCTCTCGCTATATATATATATATATATATATATATATATATATATATATATATCTGCTCTGCACTTTCATATTTATACCTCTCTAATTGACCATCTGCCTGCCTACCTTATTATTAATCCTGTAGAATTAGCTCATTTTGGGGCCCAACCGGAAATAAAAAAGACCAAACTAAAGTTGGTATCGTTGGAAAGCTTATCTATTGTAAGAAAACACATATCCAGCATCCTCTTTAATCATCAGAGGGTGAAAAAAGATATGAAGCAAACAAAAATGACCAAATTTACCAATATTTACTTTCTTTATTTCTCCATTTTTATTATTGCAGCTCTTATTTGACTAGAACTAGTTGTTATGTGTTATTAGGGGTGATTTGGAAATAATTTGCAGAAGAATTTCTTATGCATAGTTCTAAGAGGAGTGTTTTCATAAATGAACTGGAAAGAATGTAAAGGTAATTCCATGTCAAATCATCCAGGCCATGTCACCCACCCGTTCAATTTTTCTGTAATTTTGTCGAAGTGTGGATTAGGATAAAGTTAGACAATCCCCAAAATATGAGCTTCCAAGTCTTTAAATTGGCTGAGCTACTTCGATTTTTAGCTCTCCAAATTTGTGGGGGGTCGCGAAAAATGGCGACTTTTTGTAACCTATTTTTGTCTGTAAAATGAATTCTAGAGCTTCCCTACTACTAAAAATTGGTTTATAAATGCATTTTTGCCCAAGGAATCCAAAAATGCTGCACACATGGAACATATTTCAGGGAAATTGAAGGGAATGTCTGACAATTTTACTTTTACCTGGATGATTTGACATGGAATTACCCGTAACTTAGTAAGATTAATCAACTACTTTCTGATGCTTTAAGAATTGGTGAAACTAGAGAAAAAGAAAGGCATATAAAACCCTTTATTTGCCTTGTTTTTTGAAGAAATTCTATTTGCTTTAGAATTCTAGCATGCTGAAATTGACATCAAAATACCAGGGAGCAAGAGAAAGTTGAAGAAGCTGCTTATTCAGATGATACTGAATTTGAACGAAATATTTTTCACATTTTCGAAGTTTAGACACAGTGTTTGTTTTTATTGAGTTTGAAAGTGGACACAGCGGTTTAACCATTTGGTACTTTTTTTATATGAAGTTTATATTGGATTGACTGATTGCCTCTTAAGCATGTCATTCTTTTTTACTTGGTTTCACTAAGAATCACATATTAATATGATAAAGCAAATACAGATTCCAAATTCCTTCACTGTAAAAAACATAACTCGAGGCAACATTTTTTATATTGCTCATAACTCAAAATTACTTTCAGAATTTATTGAATTGACTGTGGTTTATAGTGCAGCAAACATATTTAAACACATATCTGTTCTTATACACTTTTATTAGGGTGTGGGTAAAACCTGGGGTACCTCACCAGAGGCCCGACGTGAGGTACCCGAGGTTTTGATTCATTTGCGCACTGGTCTGAGTTGATGCTTATTTAGAACTCAGGCAACTATGTGGGAAGCCAATCGTAATAACAATTTGCCTTTTTGTTTCTCGAATTTCGAAAGATTATTTGCATCATGTAATCGAAACAAGATTCCATGACTGTTTCGAGATTTTTAAATAAGAAAAGCCATTTTGAAGGTATTTTCATGGTATCCACTGACCACCCCACGTGGAGCCCAACATGGAGTACTGCATGTTTTACCCACACCCCTTTTATTATGTCGTAGTGCTATTCTTGTAAGAAAAAAGAAATGATGTGTTAGAAAATGTATATAAGATAATTCATAGTACTCTATATAGATAAGATAATTCATAATACTCTATACAGATAATTCATAATACTCTATATAATCAAATGTACTTAATTTTGCTAATCAAACAGTAATTAGTTTTGAAAATGATTTTTATATTAATTTCTTTAAAAAGTTTCGTGTATATCAGATATTACTAAATTAAAATATTAACTGATAATTATTGATTACAATAAAAAAGAATTTTAAAAAATAACTCAGATCCCATTTATTTTCCAGAATATTTTCTATAGAAGATAAACAATTTTCAATATAAAATATTTAAACAAATAATATTAAAATAAAAACTTAAGGCAAAAAGAGGAGTCAACTCCTTTTGTTTGTTAATTAAAATTACAAAGGTTTCCCGGATTTGCCCTAATTTGCATTGACGGACAAAAAGTTCTCATTACTTACAGACAGCTCTTATTAGATTTTATTTACGCGATCTTATGATATTTTCATCATTTTTTACATACGTTCAGCAGAAGCATTTTCCTCATTTTAGCCAAATATTTGAAAAATATCAAGTTTTTTAAAATCTCAATAACTTTCTTTTCCCCAGTCCGATTTAAGAAGATTTTGGATATGTTATTGTAGACCATATGTGCTTTATTTGGTGTAAATTTTAGCTCGGACGTCTTTTTTTCGGGTCGAAACCTATTTCTACTGGATTATATCCAATACTTGACATATGTCTGTCATTCCAACCGTATCCCTATCTATCTATTTATCTATCTATCTATCTATCTATCTTGTACTTTTAATATCTATTTCTCTGTCTGTCTGTCTATCTATATTTCTTTCAATTGGATATTTCTCTCTCTAACTCTCTCTTTATCTGTATTTCTTTATCCCCCTTTATCTCTCTCTCTCTCTCTCTCTCTCTCTCTATATATATATATATATATATATATATTACAATATAAGTACAAGTGATAACCTACTCGAGTTTCACCATAAGGATCTTCAGGGTTAAATCCACTGAATTAATCAATATCTTGAATAATTCAGTGGATTTAACCCTGAACATCCTTATGGTGAAACTCGAGTAGGTTATCACTTGTACCTATATTGTAATAAATTTGCTCTACTAACGTATTGAGCACTTTGTATTTGTTATATCGCTGACTTACCTTCCTGAATTTTGCATCATCTAACCATTTTGACCATATTCACCGGTAAGTCACCTTTTCCATTATATATATATATATATATATATATATATATATATATATATAATAATTTGAAGGCAATTACAATGCGTATAAAAAATAAAAACAAAAAAATGTGGTTTTTTGTCTTATCGATTTCAAAGAAACTTATTTTCAGAGACGAAAATCAGAAATGGACGTGCTTAAGTTTTTTTTTTGCGTGGCGATACTTTTTTTCCTCTTCTTCTTTTTCTCCGTTCTCCTCCCTTCCCCCTTCTTTATGTTATGAATGAAATATATATATATATATATATATATGTTATGAATGAAATATATATATATGTTATGAATGATAATAATATATAATAACATATTGACCCTATATATGCTCCATCCCTAGGGTTGAGCACTCTGGGGATCTTGCTGACGGCCGCCAACTCAAGCGTAACGCAACGCTCTTCTAAGGAATGGAGCACTTTGTGACGGCCTTTACACGCAAAGCGATGTGTGTATTAAAACAGTTAAAATCCCCTTCCCATTCTGTAAGTGAAGACAGCCTAATGGTTACGGTGCCGGACTGGCACCCAACTGATCGGATTTCAATTCCGGCTGTAGGTAGCTTACAAAATGTCTAGCCACACTGAGGAGACTTGATAAGTCGAAACACGTGTCTGTGGATGACCCTATATATATATATATATATATATATATAGGGGGTAAAATATAGACACGTGTTTCGAGGTTTCACCTCTCATCAGTATAGTTATACGATTTTTAGCAGCTGCCTCTGGCTGGGTTCGAGACCCGAACGAACTTACGCTCGCCAAGCCTGTTACCCACACATCCACAGTCAGTCGCCAAGTATAGCAGGCTATTCAATCGCTATATTTCTAAGCGGAAATGACCTTCACCTAGAGTTCTCAAACTTTGTAAACAAAGTGAAATTTGGCATATATATATATATATATACACTGTACCTTTAATATCTTTCCACCAAGTTGTCTGTCGATTTAAATATCCCTTATAAAGCTTTTATTGGTTCTAGTCACCACGTAACATGTTAACAAGATATTGTGCTCTACGAAAAATCATGCATATATATTATAAACTCTTCTCGTAATAATCGCTTTATTTTCGAAATGCCCTGAACACATAAATCGTTAACTATCATCTAACAGATCGTTGGTAATGGAATGATCCTGATTTATTTCAATCAATCAAATTATGTTTGCACGTATCAACATCTATTTGAAATATTTGTATCTACCTAACCCCTCTGGGCGAACAGGATGTGACACCAAATCAAAATTTTAAAAGGAGTATAACTGAGTTTTCCTTCTCCTAGACCGGTTGCCATCCAAGGTTAAAAAGTCCAGTCTGTTCTACTATTTTACCCATAGTATTTATATTTATACCTTACCCAAGGTTTTTCTTTATTAGCGCTCAGTGAAATGCAAACAGCCTGGTCCAAAATTTAGACTTGGTTCGCCGAGAAAATTTCCTACAACGATAACAATTACTAGACGACGTTGTATAAGGAGCGGTTTAGCTCAGTCGGTAGAGTGTTCGGCTGGGAACCTTAAGGTTCCTGGTTCGATACCGGCCCTCGCCAACTTAGCGTATGAATAGCACAGGAACCTTACGGTAAAGTGAGGAGCTGACGGTAGGTGTGGCGCTCCATTTCAGACTTTAAAAACAATCTCATTGCTCTAGCGCTAGTGAAAAGGGGATAAACTCCCTCGCTATATGACTGATACCGACTCTAGGCCACTCCGACGAATTTATATATAATTAATCCAACAATTTTAATTTTTATCTTTCCTTCTATCTATCAAGTATTTTTTTTATATCTATCTATGTATCTCTCTATCTACCAATGTATCTCTCCGTCCGTTCGGCAGTTTTCATATCTTTGGTCAGTTGGTTCGTTGGTTAGTTATATTTTCGGCATGACAACTCTTGTTGGGTTATCTTATGCCGAAGACGTTTTGTTTTATTCATTCTTGCTGTGTATTCAGTTGTTCAACTCATTAAAAAAAACCAACTATTTAACCCATAGATAGGAACCTAACAGGTACTACCACTCCGGGTAAGAGGGACCTGCAAGTAATGGGAATGAAGTGGTCTCCCACACTCCTCAAAGTTCCAGAATTGGAACTTCAATATTAGATGCAGTTGAACGTCATACCCATGAGGCAATATATCTATCCGAACTTATTCATATCTATCTATTTATGTATCTATCTATCCCGCACTTTTCTTATCTATCTATCTATCTATCTATCTATCTATATATATATATATATATATATATATATATATATATATATATATATATCTAGCGAGCTAGCTATCTTATTCGTTCTATGTCTGTATCTCTGTCTCTTTCTAATTGTGCCTGTCTCTCTATGTTTCTATCATGGAATTAGCATATCTATCTGTCTATTAATCAAATTGTCAGTTCTCATTCTTGTACTTTTAATATCTCTCTCTTCCCCCTCCCTCTCTCTCTCTCTCTCTCTCTCTCTCTATATATATATATATATAATATATATATATATATATATATTATTTATAAAGCTTTATTTGGTACTAGTCACCTCTTGGGTCCCTAGCATTTAAACAAGAAAATATAGTCAGTGAAAAATCATTCATCCTCATTATACTGAATTCTCGTAATAAGCGCTTGAGTTTCGGAACGCCCCGAGTAAATCAATATTAAACTATCCTCTCGAATATTTCAGGTAATGGAATCGACCAGATTCTTTCAATAGATCAAATTATGTTTTGGCACGTATCGGAATTTGCCCAAGTCTCCCACCTCGGAAAGAATTCAAGGCGTGGTTAATTTTTAGCTTGGTAGAACTAGTTCTTTTTTTTTTCCTAAAGTGGTTGCCATACAAAGGTTACGCTTCTCTATTATTTATTTTATGAAAAATATGGTTTTTTCCTCCCCTAACACTGAACCCGGAAGTGGTAAAACCTGGAAGTAAAAACTGGCATGGCAGAGACCTAAGAAATTTCATTCGAGACAGTCGAACAGAACAGAAGAATAACGAGAAGATTAACTGTCTAACTCAGTAGTTCTCAAACACTGTGCTCGGGCGCACTGGTGAACCCTAAAACTTTTTCAGGTGCGCTCCTATTGAGGATTGGTCAGATACTTTGCCCTATTAGGCCACAAACTAACCAAAGGGGCTTTGGTGAAAATTCAAAGGGCGTCTCCATTATCGTCAGGAATCAACGGCTTTTGCATCTGTGGAAAATCTGCGGCAAACATGGCCGTTTCCTTCTCCTGACCGGGATAAGCATCCACGATTTTGGGACCGCTTGTGAATTTCCTTGTTAGTCTTTACATGAATTCACTATCTCATTCATTTAGGATACGGTAAATTTGTTTGATGGATTCGGCTCAGTCCATCCAGGATGAATGCTTCAACAACAATAACAAACAAAACATTAAACTAGACTGAGCTCTTTATCCTTTATACGACAACCGCTCTAGGAGAAGGAAATCTTTGAATTCAAACTGATTCCACCACTCTTAAGATTTAACTGTTTTGCATCCTTCCCGTGTTGTATGGAGCCGGAATACCGTCACAACAACATGGATGGGTTCCTGTATTTTTCAGGGAAAATAGCGTGAAATGAAACGTGTACAGATTTGATCGGTATTTGAACCCGGCTTGCTGACTTCATTTCTTACGGTAATTGAACGCCTTATAGAAAATTCAAACCGAAAAGAAAACGCTAATCTAATTTCTGGGTAAAGAGAAAGAAGAAAAAATAGAAAAGAAAAAAGAAAATGTTTTAGCGGACAAAGGTTATCGGAAGTCCCAACTTTTCTGCAGAAGAGCGGAAACGGATATATCTTCTCTCTGCGGCACCACACGCGGAAGTAAGGGAACTCAACCTTTTTGGTCGTGTTTTTCGGCAGAGAACGGGTGTATGTGGGCTCCGTTTTTGGGGACTGTTTAGCTCGTCTCGTAGTTGCGGAATTGTTATAATGAATGAGATTTATGATAGAAAAGATTATTCAATTCTTTCTCTCTTTTACTGGAAAGCCTACACTAGGCGAGCGATTAATAAAGAACTCGTGAAGTCTATCTGAAAACCACTACAATATTCATACGTTGTTTTTTCTGGAACCCACTAAATATGCTGAGTGTCGCACGTATCCTGTTAGCTGCCCAGAATATGACAACAATACATTTCGACGATAACCGTTTCACGATGCACGCCCCCAGTATTGGTGTGCGTGTTTGTATAAATGAAAGTCAGATATTTAATGCTAAAAATCGATATTGACTCGTAGTTTATTTTTTTCAAATGAGCGAAAATAATTCACGACATGTCAGGTGTGCTTTAAAGAATGTGCTCTGTATTAAAAGGAAAAAAAATAGCGTAAAAATAAAAATAAAAAGGTTCATAGAATGTGTTCCATTTCAAATTACTATCGATCCTTTTCCAATTGGCTGTAAATACGAGTGAGGCATCGGAACTGATGGTTTTCATTAATTCCCAAGGAAACTAAAAGAGGAGAAGAGGGAGGGGGAGAGTGGTGTCATGGAGGAGCGTGGGGTGTAAAGGTTATCATCTGAGGAAATGAACAAGGTAAGACAAATTTAAATTCTCGATGGACATTTTTTGGCTTCCCTTTGAACTACTGCGAATGGGGCGGGGCATGAACCCACACCCCGTCTCTCACTCCATTTTTTATTTGTTTTTTTTTTAGATCTCTCTCTCTCTCTCTCTCTCTCTCTATTCTCTCTCTCTCTCTCTCTCTCTCTCTCTCTCTCTCTCTCTCTCTCTCTGCAGGTAAGAATGTAAGTAGATCTCTTAGCAATAACCGTAGGAAGAAGAAATAATAACAAGAATTGATATAGTGACAATATAATGCCCCTTCCCTCCCCCCCCTCTCTCTCTCTCACACACACACACACATACACTTACTTGCTTATATATATATTTACCAACTCCCCCGCACGAGCAGGATACGACACAAGGTCAATTTCTTAAGCGGAGTTCAACAGGTTTGAATTCATAGTTTTCCTTCTCCTAGACTGGTTACCTAGCCATGGTTAAAGAACCCAGTCTGCCCTGCTATTTACCCATAGCTGGAGAGAGGGTAGGATTCATACCTTTCCCAATGGTATTAGCGCTAAGTGAAATGCAATTACCACGTCCAGGATTTGAACTCGGGGCGACGAGTCCATTTCCCATGACTTTAACCATTACACCACGCGTTTCCACTTACTTGCTTATACAAGTCTGTCACAAACGACTATAACGTCACTCACATAGAGTGAAACTTTTGCGTAAGATATTTTAAGTGGAAAGATAGTGCTCAAACCCCAGTCCATTGATTTGGAAGTCCGGCAGTGCCAGGGGAAGATCCGAGACGACTGGACTGCTGAGGGGCTGCAGGGTTATGTCTCAGGTAGTATTGAGTTTTTTTCACGAGAGGCAAGCCACCCCGGAAGCTCCAGCTCTTGCATCCAAATATTGGGGGATTATGTGAGTAAACACCAACACATATTAATAATAAAAAAAATTAAATTCGAATACGCTTAGTTAAAAATTTGATCTTGCTGAGCAGTCAATTACATGCAATACTCCATTTTGACTCTTACTTGGACTAGACGTTAGGTCGGAGAGGCCCACACTAATCAATCGGCCTTTATGATTGCCCCAACCCTATTGACCTTATGACAAACCTTTACACTTTTTATCATATGGATGCTAGAAGGCGGTGGCTGAGAGAAAGACGTTAAACTCTATCTGATGGTGAGGTTCCAGATTTGGAGGTTTTGGGAATGTGGAGCACCCCTTCATCACCATTGCTTCCTGGTCCACTCTGACCCGGAGTGGTAGTACCTGTTAGGGTCCCATCTATGGGTTAAATAGAAACAATTGTTTATAAAAAAAAGTATCCATGCTGAGAGGCTGCAGGGTTATGTCTCAGGTAGTATTGATTTTTTTAACGAGAGGCAAGCCCCCCGGAAGCTCCAGCGCTTGCATCCAAATATTGGGGTATTATGAGTAAACACCAACACATATTAATAAAAAAATTAAATTCGAATACGCTTATTTAAAAATTTTTTCTTGTCTTTTTGTGTATATCTAAACAATTTTGAAACCTTGTAAAACTTGCTTGAATTCAGTTTTCCTTCTCGTATAGTAGTTGCCATAGAAAGACTTAAGAGCCTACATTATTATATGTTCTTATAACTATCGTTTTTCTCATAAAATAATTTTTCTATCAGAATCGCATAAAATGAATCGTGTACAGATTCGATCAGTATTTGAACGTAGCTTGCCGAGTCCATTTATTACAACCATAACCGTTATATATTGAACGCCTCCTGTGTTAATGCGCGTATTTATATGAATGGAAGTCAAATATTCGATGCTCAAATATTGATCTTGCTTCATTATTTTCGTGCTGTAGAGAAGAGATGATGCCCCCTCTGAGAATAGAATGGACTGTTCTATTTGAATATAATAATTGACGGTGTTAGTCTGACGGGTCTGTTTTTCCTAGTGAACGGCGGCGGGCAAATAAATCGCGTGATCGCAGGGGACCGTCTCCCAGGCGACTCTTGCCCCATCGATTTAAAGGGACGGGGCTGGGTTTATTGCCCGGTGCCTGGGGCGCCTTAAAATAGTAATGCAAAGAGGATCCACGCATTTTTTGAGCTTAGGTTTATGCGTGGCTCCCTACTATAAAAAGACATTCTGTCACATCCTTACCTGGTATAAGGTTGAGGAAAATAACGTCCATGTACATCAATGTAGTCCCTACTGAGTTTACAACCGATTTCCAGAATGAGCTTCGGTGTCACATCCTTACCTGATGGGAGTTTGAGGTGAATAATGCCCGTCTTTTTAGTGTAGCGAGATGAAGGTTTGCGAGAACTACTATTAGAAAAGAGAGGAAGAAGAAATAAGGGATAGTAAAGGTTTTAAAAATAGTGGTGAGCACAAAACCGTTGTCGTGATTTTGACCGGGACGTGAAATGGAGAATTGAATGTCAACCAGAAGTTTCGGGTGTTGACCGGAACCGGAAGTCATGTGGTGACGTGGAACGACGAAAAAAATACCGGCCTCTCTTTTTGCTTTCCGAGGCCTAGGGGATGGACGGGCCTCTGGTGCCTAGTATGGGATCACAGTAATTTAGCAGTGTCTTCTCTCTCTTTTTCTCTGCCTTTCCTCCTCTCCGAACGAGCCTGGAAATAAAACTAAGCCGCTTGTGACGATATATTTCTCGCGTTCTGGGTAAATAAATCGCGTGATCCCAAGGGCCGTCCCCTCAGGCAACACCTGCCCCCTCGGTTTAAAGGGATGGGTTGGGTTTATTTCCGGTTACCTGATGAACCCTAAACGGAGAATGCCGAGGGTATCCACAGATTGTTGTACTAGTTATCGCATGAACTTCGTGTCACATCCTTACCTGGTTGGAGGTTGAGGTAAATACACCCGTTCTTCCTAGTGAGACTATGTAGTATTAAACCACTGTTCATCCATTATTGTACCTGATAGTAAAATAGCTTTTAAAGTTCTCTAGCAAGGTTTGGGTATTTGTGTCACTAATCTTTTTCTTTCATCTTCACACTGTGATATGCTGAAACTGCAAAATCTACCAGTTGACAAGTTCTTTTTTCTTATTAATCAATTCTAAGTCTGGTGTTCTGGTTGCAATTTTCATTGTAAGATACGAATTCAAGTTATTATTTAAATAATCAATACCAGTAACATTACAAAATAATGGGAGAAGAAAATTCCAGGTGTCTCTCAAATATGTTCTGCATTGAAATGAAAAAAAGAAAAAAGACTAGCGTAAAAATAAAAATAAAAACAAAAATGTTCATAGAACGTGTTACG
>CM042173.1:55028931-55031431 GCA_023376005.1 Doryteuthis pealeii
AGAGACAAAGAGAGAGAGAGAGAGAGAAAGAAAGAAAGAAAGAAAGAAAGAGAAAATGTGTTATGTACGAAATGACGCAAAAGGATTTTTAGATTGTACATTTAAACAAAACTTCCACCTTAGATGAACGTTGATGTTAAAGTTGAAATCCCGTTTTGATTAAATTTTTTGTCATTATGATCAAGTCGAATTGATATTGATTAATTCCTAGTAATAAGTATAGTTGCTAGATTTAAAAAATCCAAGTCTGCCCTACTATTTACCCATAGCTGGAGAGGGAATAATTGGATGTATACCTTTCCGAATGGTACCAGCGCAATGTGTTTGCTTTAGTATTTACCCATAGCTGGCCGATAAAATATTCCTCAGATTAGTCCATCTTGTGGGGGTAGTCTGTCAACTCCACAAGAAAACTCCTAAGTTAAGGTACCACTGAACTTGGAAACAAAAGATATTCATTGCTTTTTTTTTTGTATTATTAATCATTGTTTATTTGACTTTTGCGATAAGCTTTATCAGCCCAATGCGGAATAATACTTTTTTTTCTAGGTGCACCTGCTATGTAATAAACAGTCATTATTTTTTAACGTAAGACTTAGCCAGATCGATTTTTTAAAAGAAAATATATCCGAATTTCCTACTTAGTCGAACTCCACGCTATTTTTTCATTTTTTTCTAATCAATAGAAACCGAGTCAACTACACTCACAGCTGCCAAAGTATCTATATAAAAACTCTATTACAACTATTCCTGTTGTATGTTAAAGGAAACTAAAATCGTATAACTATACTGATGAGAGGTGATACCTCGAAACACGTGTCTATAGTTTACGCTATTATACGCACCCAATTTCGGTTGAGCACTTTATTTAGGAGGTAATGCCTCACCCGCTCAGGCGGGGGTCCAGTGAGCATCGGCCACTGGACCGGTGAGATGGTAAATTAATAGCGTCGATCCCAGAGGGCCATCCCTCCAGGCAATACCTACCCCCTTGACTTAAATGCCGACGGGATCGACGCAATTTTTTCCATCTGCCACCCATGAGTCTAGGCTTGTGGGTGGTCCCACGTAAACATGGCCTTCGTGCCTGACCCGGTACGAGTGGGGTACTGGGAAAATAAAACTTTATTTAGGAGGTATATAATTGCAAATTCACCGTATTCGGCGCTCAGCTAAATCTCACTTTGTTTACAAAGTTTGAGAACTCTAGGTGAAGTTTATTTCCGCTTAGGAATGTAGCGATTAGATATCCTGTTATACTTGGCCACTGACTGTGGCTGTGTGGGTAAGAGATTTGGTGAACGTAAGTTCGTTCGGGTCTCGAACCCGGCCAGAGGCAGCTGCTAAAAATCGTATAACTATACTGATGAGAGGTGATACCTCGAAACACATGTCTATAGTTTACCCTATATATATATATATATATATATATATATATATTTACATGTAGAATTAAACAAAAGATACATCTTTTTAACAATTTTATTTTTGATCTTTTCGAGTTTTCTGGCCAACTTTTTAATATTCGGGTTGAATTCGTTGATAAGTCTTTTGTTTAATTCTACATGTATAAATGAAAGAAAGCTGTCCAAATACACACACACACACACACACACACACACACACACACATATATATATATATATATATATATATATATAATCTGTATATGTATAGTATTAAGGTGTATGGAAATTTCACCATAAAGAATCTTCAGGGTTAATTGCATTGAACAAATCAAAATATTAATTAATTACAGGCAGTTGCGGAACTTAATAATGCACAGGTGATTCCTATACACACCTTAATACTAATTCCGATCTATTAACGTATTGAGTACTTTGTATTCGTTATAGCACTGTCTTATTTGGTTAATACTTGTACCGACCGTAAATATTGCGATTAACTCGATATTTTATTCCCAGGTAAGTCATCTTCTTTATGATATATATATATATATATATATATATTCATCAACCCCTTTGCATGAGTAGGATGTGACACAATGTCAATTTCTAGCCATGGTTAAAGTGCCCAATTTACACTAATATCTACCTATAGATCGAGGTAGAGTATTTGGATGCATACCTTTCCCAACTGTATTAGCGCTATGTGAAATGCAAACAGCCTGATCCAGGATTTGAAATTGGTCCGCCGAGTCCATTTCCTACTACTCGAACCATTACACCACGCGCTTCCAACGAAAGGGTACTATATCAAATACAGAGAACACAATAACGACAGGAAATCGATACGGTGATCCGAGTTCAAATCCTGAACGAGGTTGTTTGCATTTCCCTTACCGCTAATATCCTAGGTAAAGGCATAAATCAAACTATTTCCCCTCCAGCTATAGGCAAATAGTAGGGCAGACTGGACTCTTTAACTATGACAGGGCTACCAGTCTAGGAGAAAGAAAACTCTTAACTAAAAATTGTTAAACTCCGCTTAAAAGTTGACCTTGTGTCACATCCTGCTTGTACTGATCGGTTGGTAACAA
>CM042173.1:55036431-55066431 GCA_023376005.1 Doryteuthis pealeii
ATTTTTTGAAAATATTCGAAGATATATATTAAAATATGCATTAAGATATTAATATAAAACATAAAATATTGAAAAATATATATTAAAATATTCTAAGATATATTTCATGTCATCATTCCCACGCTTGATAATTTTTGAAATTCCACTATTATTTACACGTATGACTAAATATGAAGACGCTTGGTGTGATGGTTAGAGTCGCAGGAAATGGACTGAAAGACACCGCGTTCAAATCCTGGAATATGCATTTCACATAGGGCTAAAACATGGGAAAGGTGTGCATCCAGTTACTCTCCCTCCAACTATGGCTAAATAGTAGGGCAGAATGGGCTCTTTAACCTTGGTTAGGTAACCAGTCTAGAAGAAGGAAAACTCTGAATTCAAACTTGTTAAACCTTGTGTCGCATCCTGCTCGTGCGGAGGGTTGCTAAATCTATTTTTACTAAAGCTGAGCAAATGCATTTTTGACTTGTAAAAGCTTTTTTCCTCTTTAGTTTAATGACACGAAAGTTATACAAAATATTCCTTGCTTTTAGGATTGAGTTGTGTTTGAAAAATTCGATTTTAATTGGTTCTAATTAGTCGTAATTTTCAATTATGTTCAAAGCTGACCCGTCTCTCACATTCTGCCTATCACTTCCTTCCTCTCTATGTATATCTTGATAACCTCCTCGTTATACATGTTAGTTATATATATGAGTGCGTAAACAGAGAGATGGGAGAGTAATAGTGTGAAATACCTTTAACTTCTCACTTTATTTGTATGTTAAGATTCAGCAGCAGCGACGAGCCCGTTGCTAAATAATATTCTATTACATTGCAACTTAAATGCTTGCACCCGGAGAGTTCTTATATTTGCAAGTCTTATTATAATGGAGATTGTGTGTTTTTCTGTCTGTAACCGAAACTATATTCCTACTCAAGTCACAATTCTCTTAGTTATTGACATAACATTCTCAATGATTTTATTTTTATTTAAACCACAATTATTAATAAAATTGTTTTACATTATTAATACTGTTAACCATATCAACATACTACCGATATGCAATTGTATTTATATATACAACAAAATAGCGGTTTACAATGTGAACGGGAAGGCTAATTTGCATATTGATATTAAAAAATCGAATTTAATAAATATGTGCTTAGTATTATTGATTTCTAATTGTTTGGTTTTATTTTAATGAATATAAGCAAAAATCTCTTCAATGAATCTGAAATGAAATCCATTAACAAGAAAAGATAACTGTCATTATATTATTTACTTCCTCTTTTAACTAAATACTTAAATTAGAAAAAATAAAAATGAAAGACGAGTGTGATAGAAGAGTAAATTTCAGTTGTTCTATTTTTCGATTATACCCCCCTCTGTTTCAAATCTTTTTATCTGCATTCTTATTTAGTTTCATTAGCCTTTCTAATTTAATATAATATTCTATTACATTGCAACTTAAATGCTTGCACCCGGAGAGTTCTTATATTTGCAAGTATATATAACAAAATTTTGGGTTTCCCCCACATTTCCAGATCTCATTATTTTACACCTGTATCACTTTGCATACTATTTACAGTATGCAAATCTCTTTTGAGTATGAACTAGTGTTGTTCGTAGAAGGACCAGCTGAGTGTAAAAAAAAAATCCTAAAAATTCTAAGTTGTCACTTTTGGAGAATTATTGGGTGAACCATTAGCAAATGGTTTTTTTTTTTTTACTTGTGTCTCTAATGGGGGGAGGGGCATGTATCTTTATATCGCAAAGTAAATTTCCCGCATATATTTTGAAAATATCATTTATTCATACAAATCTGCCGCCATTACTTTTAAGTCATCAAAGAATTCTACCTGACTTTCTCCGGTGTGACGTTACCTTTCGGCTAAATTTTTGTTTTCCATTAAAAAAAAAATCGATTCCTCTTTAGATGCGGTAAGTAGCTGGCGGGCACCTCCAGTATATTTAACCGGCGACTAAACAAAAATCGGTTTATGGAGCTGAACCAGATACATTCTGATTAGTGACAAATCTGAACAATAGGCTAGATGTAAAAGAACCTCTCACCCAAGCTCTATGTGAAGCTGAGGTGAACGCTCGCAGCAACAAAGACTAAATACCGTGTTTCCTCGAAAATGAGACCTACCAGCAAAAATAAGACCTAGAGTATTAAAATCAGCTCTAATTGAGAGCTGCAGACAGACGGAAAAAAATAAACATTCTTCCCAATCACATCATGCGACGCAAAGACTCTATATCCTCCGAAAATAATCCTTAGTGTTATATTTTGGAGTGAAAATTGATATAAGACTAAATAATGAACAAACAAATAAATGCAACTAAATTTCCCGAAAATAAGACATACTAGCAAAATTAAATCTAGGTTGATTCTTTGGATGATTTTGATATAAGCCATTTCCTTAAAATTGTGGCGAGAGAAATCACGAACAGTGTGCACGACTGTGTTTGGCATGCAGAAGGAGATCAGAGGCGAGTGGGAAGATTGAACTCACATTCTCCTGGTCGTGAGTCGTGGCCTGACACATGTGAATTACTTGTCCAGAGTGGCCCGGATGTGAAGGATTGACGCGTGCTGGTTAATGTCGAACGTGCTACACGGGCAAGTCAGAGTAAGGAGACCGGATGAACACTGTAAATGTGTATTTAACGACCGGCCCTCACAAACCTGGGAGAAAGCTTGCAGTAGCGTTTTGGTTGTTGCGACGAGTGGAAGAGAGAAAATATTTTGATAGTGTTGGTGAGAAGAGTGCAGCGTTGCTGGGAGAGATTGTTTCAGACTGAATACTTGGTCAGTTGGGAGAGGAAAAGCGTCGGACTTAACTGTGCTCCCCAGAGAACATTCTGATTGGAAAAATAAGCCCTAGATGAGCGCAACAAACAAACAAAAGAAATAGTATTCTTCGCATGTGACGCAAACACCTCGAAAATAAACTCTGGTGTGATATTTTTGATTGGTTTGTTTTGTTTTACAGCATATCAACCTAAGTGGGTCATTTAATGCGAACAAAGTTTTGAAATATTCATTCTTAATGGATAATCAATTTTGTTTATCAACTCATATTTTTCTATTTAACCCATATGTCAATGAATGTCTCCATGACAAGGAAATGGAGAACAGATGGATTAAGACCTTTCCCAATGATATTAACCCGCCCTATCAGCTGTGACTGTAGAACACGCCGACTACACCTTTGCCGACACTAACAGGTACTACCACACCGGGTCAGAGCAACAGGGTGCAATGGTGCAACGGGTCAGAGCAACAGGGTGCAATGGTGATGAAGGGGTGCTCCTCATTCCCCAAATTTCCAAAACTGGAAACTCATCATCAGATAGAGTTTAACGTCATTCCCAGGACATGTAGACCCGCAGCCACCGCCTTCTAGCAACCATATGATAAAAAGGGCTGGGACTTGCCATAAAGGCAAGAGGGTTGGGGTAATCGTATAGTTGCTAGGGCTTGATGTGACAGCCGATTGATCAGAGGGGGCCTCTCCGACTGCCCGTCTAGCCCAAGAGAAGGCCAAATTGGAATATTGCAAGTCATGAACTGCTCATTCTCCCGGGTTCCACCCTTAAGCATCACAGTTCGCCACCCAAGGCCAACAGATGGCCCCATTGGGGGAGTCTTACCCCTCTGCAGAGGTACAGTCGGGCATTCTAACGCTATAGCCGACAGGGCACGTTATATTTAAGATTGAAATTTATATAAGCCCGGACAAATTTTCGGGGAAACACGGCATGTAGCATAGGCGAGGTGATCATACCGGATATTATCTTCAGAAATGCCGATTTAATTCGCGCTAATGCACTTAATTAGTTGGTTGGTTGAATTTTACGGCATGCCAATCCTCGGGTTATGTTATGCCGAAAACGTTTTGTTTGCCATAAAAGCAATACGGTCGGGGCAAATATATACATGCTAGGGCTTGACTTGACCAGCAGCTTCTTCGAATGCCCATCTAGACCAAGTAAGTGGAGTATTGTATGTCATGGACTGCTCAGCCAATAGGATTCAGTCGTTATGCATTACGATTTGCCACCCGAGACCAAAAGATTGCCTAATTTGAGGGGGGATTACTCCTCGGCAAAGGAGCAGTCGACGAATTCTACAGTCACAGCCGACAGGGCGGGTTAATATCATTGGGAAAGATCTGAATCCATCTGTTCTCCATTCCCTTGTCATGGAGATATTTGTTGACATTCGATTGTCTGTCAGTTTGCAAACAAAAAGCTATAGCTGTTGAGGAGACAATTTTTGCGCTGGAATTAAGGAAAAGGATTTTTCTTCCTCTCGCAGAACTGCGTTCCAACCCTGATACTCTCATGGCATGCCCAAACCATTTGTTATCATATATGTACAAGAAGGCGGTGACTGAGGATCTTATTGTCCTGGGTAGGACGTTAAACTCTACCTGATGATGAAGTACAATTATGGAGCTCTAGGGTATGTGAAGTACTCCTTCATTGCCATTACTCCCAGGTTCACACTGTTAGGGTCCCATCCATGGGTTGAATACAAAACATGTTTAAAAGAAATGTGTTAAAAATGAGTTTAAAAAGTATTGAGTACCCATCAAGAAAGAATAAAAGAAAAATGCCTTTGGCATAAAATGACCCAAAGGGTTGACATGCCGTAAAACCCAACCAACCAACCAACCAACAATCGTGGAATTGCATTCTAACACATATTTCTGGTTATCACCTGATACTGGACAATCTATGTGCTAATGGTAAAATAAAGTTTCCCACACAAAATGTACAACGCTAAATGTCCCGAGGGACCATGAGTATGTGAAAAGCAATTATAGCTTGTCCGTGCTAGTTCAAATACTGGACGGGGCTGTTTGCGTTTCACTTCAGGCTAATGCCTTTGGGAAAGGAAGAAATCTCCCTTTTCATTCTTAAATAAATAATAGGGGAGAATTGGTCATTTAGTCTTGGTTAGATGACCAGTCTAGAAGAAGGAAAAGCAACTTTAGTCTGCTTAAAAATACACCTTGTGTCACATATTAATAATATTTTATAAGCAGGATCTGTGAATATAACACGGTATGATAATTTAATTATTACAACGTTTAATATGTTTAATTAAGAGCTATTGCTAAATACTTCAATATGTAAAAAGTATAACTATCTAGACTCACCTCTCTTTCGCACTCCTTTTTTTACTTATTGCCTTCTTTTCATTTTATAATTATGTACGATTGAAACAGATTAACGTTATCGCTTCCGCACTCTTACCCCTCTCTCTATCTTTCCCCTACTCTCTTTCTTTTTTCTTTCTTTCTTATATTTTTTTCTGTGTAGAATGTTCCTTTTCCTCCCTTTCTCTCTTTATAATAAAAACGGAATGGTCCATTATTTAGCTGAGGTATTAGCGTTATGTGAACTGTAGCTTTGTCCAGGATTTGAACTCTGACTGATGTGTACTATTTTCTACGACTCTATCCATTACAGTACGCTCTCCAACTGATGTAAAACGTATCTGGTTCTCTGAAATGTGTGGGGGCATTCCTAAAATGAAGTAACCAAGCGAGTACATGGTACTACAAGTATCTTTATAATTTAACCATTTTTGTTCTTTTAAACAATAACAAAATAGATAAAATTAGTCTAATTCATTATTATTCTGATAACTCTATTGCACTCTATGAAATTTCCATATGCAAAATTGAATGAGTTGTGTATCTTTATTAAATTCAAAAATGACTTGATTAGTTAAGTTAAAGCTAATGGAAAAACAGATATTACATTAAAAAAATATAAATAATTTATCATAGTTCGTATTAATTTATAATCTAGATAAACAGATGAATTGTTTATATCATATCTACATCTTATTATAATGGAGATTGTGTGTTTGTCTGTAACAGAAATTATATCACTACTCAAGTCACAATTCCCTTTGTTATTTACGTCACATTTTCCATGATTTAATTTTATTTAAACCTCAGTTATCAAGAAAATTGTTTTACATTATTAATACTGTTGACTATATCTACATTCTAATGGCATGCAATTGTATTTATATATAAAACAAAATAACGGTTTACTATGTGAACGGGAAGGCTAATTTGCATATTGATATTAAAAATTTGATTTTAATAAATATATGCTTAATATTATTGATTTCTAATTGTTTGGTTTTATCTTAATGAATATGAGCTAAAATCTCACGGATAAATCTTTAAAGAAATCCATTAACAAGAAGAAATAATTGTAATTTTATTCTTTACTTCCTATTTTAACTAAATAGTTAAATTAGAAAAAATTAGCAATGGAATACGGGAGCGATGGAAAAGTAAATTTCAGTTGTTCTATTTTTTATACCCCCCCTCTGTTTCAAATAATTTTATCTCCATTCTTATTTAGTGTCATTAGCCTTTCTAATTTAATATAATATCCTATTACATTAAGATTTAAATACCTTTACTCGAATGGTGCATATATTTGCTAGTTTCGATAATAAATATTATGCTTGGGTACCAGTTACTTTTTACAATATCGCAATTTTTCCTTTAGGGACCCCCATTTCGGCATATATGTCCAGTAGCTGAACTTTGACCCTCGTTTTAACACATATTTCGGGTGATCACCTGAGATTGGACAATCTATCTGTGATTGGTACACTAAAGCTTGCTCAACAAAATGTATAACGGTGAAAATCATGAGGGACGGTTAGTATGAGAAAAGCAATTATAGCGTGTCCGTGCTAGTTATCTCCTGCTAACTTGGAAAGCCATAAGGTGGGCAGGTCAGGTGTTAAAATTCCACCCACAGACTCTTTAGAAAAGTTTGTGATAACGGCTGAACATAATTCCATACCTGATGTAGTTATTGCAACGTCGACGTGACTTGAACAAAATTCACACGAGATTTCTGCACAGAGACGTTCTGGGAGTTTGGAGATGATGATGGGTTTATGGGACGTCAGATTTTCAACGACAAATCTACAATAAGTCGTCATCATCATGTTAAAATGAAAGAACTGTTACATCATTAATAGGTTGCCTATGAATTATGTACAGTAGTGTAGAAATTGAGATAATGGTATTTTGAATAAAAAATACAGTATATATATTTACCACACCCCACAAGCAGGATATGATACAAGGTTATTCTCTTAAGCAGAGTTTGAAGTCAGGGTTTTCTTTCTTCTAGATTGGTTGCCTAACAAAGAGGTCAGTCTGCGCTACTATTTACCCATAGCTGGAGGGAGAGAAGTTTGATGCATACCTTTCCCAAAATACACTATGAGGGATTAACTGAACTTTTTAATTGACCTTGGCTCTTATTGGTCAAAGGCGAGTGTGACAACAGAAATTTGTTTAGAAAGTCGGCTTTAGCTGAGTGATGTAACGGGACAGATGCAAAATTGTCTCTGGTTGTCCAAGGCCATTTCTCCACGCGTGTTTGGTTTAAATTGATTGAATAAAATAAAGACGTCTAAGAAAAGCAACATCGTCATGTGTTCATGATTAAAAGCAACGAGTTTGATTTTTAAGAATTAATAATACCCAATAATGTACGTTTTGATTATATTCAACTAGAAATTAAGAAATTATGATGTTGCTTAGTTAGTTGGATTTTACGACACACACACACACACACACACACACACACACACACACACACATACATACATATATTTTTTTTTGGTGGGGGGGAGAAATATGCGCTTAATTGGAGTCGTACCTAATTTTGAAAATTAATTAATTAATAATTAATTAATTAATAATTAATTAATTAGGCGGGAATGCCTATTTAAAGGTATTATTAATTAATTAATTTTCAAAATTAATTAATTTTCAAAATTAGGTACGACTCCAATTAAGCACATATTCTCCCAAAAATTGTCGGCAAAAAAGCCATATCCAAACACATCGTGTTTACATACTTATCATATATACATATGTGTGTGTGTGTGTGTGTGTGTGTATGCGTGCGCGTGCGTATTGGGAGATAAAATAGAATTGTCCCTATTTTTACATTTAGGGAAGGGTTTTGCCACGTCCCGTATCCTTTGTGGTCACATGACAAGACGAACCCTAAAATCTCCCTCTTTTACGAACACGACATTTGAAGCGACAGACGTAGTCTTTTCGCTTCCTTAGCAGCTACTTACGTGGTATTTTTGTTCCCAGACTACCTGAAAAATAGTAGGAGTTTTTCATTCCTTCATTGTTTAATGTTTTTACATGTTTCTTTAAACACCTAGTGTCTGTTTTATTGTTTGGGATGGGAACTATATTTCCTCTTTTGAGTATTAATTGACTTGTCTTTTTCCCTACCGAATATTCAGTGTTAGGTTACTCTCTTTTGGATAACCTCATTCGATGTTAGAGTATGGGTGTTAGCTACTGTTAAATAATTCATGAGTAGCCAAAAGGGGGCGACTCAGGCGCTGGGCAATAAACCCAGCCCCAAAGGGGACAGGTATTGCCTGGGGGGAAAGCCCCCTGGGATCGACGCTATTATTTATACTTTACCGGTCCTGTGGCCGAAGCCCACTGGACCCCCGGGTATACTCAAAATACGAAAAGTCGATGTATATGTATAACGACTTTACACTCACTTATCCAACAATGTATGACCAACAGAAAGCTAAATAAAAAATAATCTCCAAATTTTTCCCTAATTTCACTCAATGCATTCAGCTTTCTATTACTCGACGATATAACTTAAAAGACATGATCAGTTTTATTTTTATTTTTACTAGAGAACAATAAATTTAATTGTGTTTGCAATTTCATGAAATAGGTTGTACTTCCGCTAGCATTACTTCCGGTCTTGTCATTTCCAAAAAGAAAAAAAACACCTTGAGATGTTAGTTGGTTGAGTTAACAGTATCTCAACCCACTGGGTTATTTTTATGCTGAAGACATTTTGTTTTATTCATTCTTGATGGGTATTCCTTTTTTTAAACACATGTTTTTCTATTCAAACCATAGATGGAACCCTAACATGTACTACCACTTCGGGTCAGAGTGGACCTGGGTGTAATGTTGATAAGAGGCACGCCACATTCTGCAGAGTTCCAGAATTGGAACTTCACCATCAGATAGAGTTTAACAACATAATAAATGAAAACTGTACTTCTGCTAACATTATTTTCGCTCTCGACATTTCTAAAAAGAAAAAAAAACTTTTTTCCAGGTTCCGAGATGAAAAGAAAATATTTAAAAAATAATTGAAAATTTTAATTTAATTTTCCCTGTCTCTTAATTAAGATATATTAGGAGGCTATGCTTCTCGTTTATCTATGCAATAGTATAGTAGTATAATAAATGTATTGAATATCTTTTCGATAAATTACGGTTCTGTTTTATCTTAGGGAAATGGTGGACCGGAAAATATTCTAGAATTATTAATGCAAGTAGAAATTGCATTGCATTTTTTTTTACTTTTTGATATAAAGAAAAATTACAATTTTTTTTCATCATGAAATAATCTGAGGAAGGTTTGTAGTGTAGCATAATGGCGCGCCCTACCCGGGAACACCATATTTGTGGCCTTGTTCCAGACACAGAGAAACCTTAATAGGATGTAGCACGATTCTCAGACCTTACGGGAGTGGGCGAGCAAGAACAATATGAAATTCTAATTATCACCTTTGAGTCTATTCGTAGCCATTAAGTCTGGGATTTTGCTATTAAAATTTAGTTTAATCGGTTTGTCAGAAGAAAGGATGGTTGACCCGTTGACCTCTTAATTGACACGCGCAATTTGGTAGAACAATAAGAACCTTCGAAAGACTCCACATCTAGAAAGTTCGTCAGCCATTTCTATATAATGAGGGAACCTTAGATTTTGCGGGAGTTGAGTTCTCTCTCTCTCTCTCTCTCTCTCTCTCTCTCTCTCTCTCTCTCTTCTCTCTCTCTCTCTCTCTCTCTCTCTCTCTCTCTCTCTCTCTCTCTCTCTCTCTCTCTCTCTAAATAACTTGCATTAAGGAAATAAATTGACGAAAAGCAAGAAGTACTGTCCTCATCTTTATTTTACTACGCCAAAGAAATACTACGAGTTCTTTTATGAATGAGACTCCCCTGCCCAAAAATACCTCGTGGAGGTAGTAAATTGACCGTGACTAAGAGCCCGCGGCGTGCGTAAGGTGATACCTTTCCCTGACCACACGAGGAAGTGTGGAATAATTTTGGGCTTGAAGGCTGACTACTAGATCTGTGAGTGTTGTAAACAAACGCTAGAAGTTTACATGCCTTGTAAGCGTCCAGAGACCAGTGAATAACTTTTATTAGTGCCGTGCATTTTGAGGCACTGTGAGACTCGGTAAAACGCCAATACGTAACAGTAGCGCCAAATTGTAATTAGGTTTGATAGCGCTTCACCATGTCTCTTAATTAACATATATTAAGATCTTATGTTTCTTATTTATCTATACGACAGAATAGAAGCATACAAAATGTATTCAATTTCTTGTCGCTGAATTAGGGTTCTAAAGATTAATCCTGCAAATGACAAAAAGTAGAATGAACAGATTTCTGTTACACATAACGTACATGTTTTCTCTAATAAAAATATTATAGAAGTTTTATATTGTAGCAGTATTGCTTTCGATATTGTATCATTTTCTTTGATATTATATTATATCTTTGATAATATTTTGTATTTTATTGTATTTTTTTAAAAATATATATTATGTTTCTTTATATTATATTATTGTATATCCTGTTCTTTTATATTATATTATATTAAATCATCTTTTATTATATATTATGTTATATTATTTCTCTGAATGTTTGAGATGAGGCTTGATGATAAGTATTAACTACGTTATTCGGACTATTGTCCTTATCTTTATTGTTATCTGTACAACGTTTCAGTCGATATACCCTCCGGCCTTCTTCACATTCCTTAAAGAATAAGCTAACTATTAAAAAAAGCCCAAAATTATAAATATTTTTTTATCATTCATAAGACTTAAGTTTCAAAATGTAAGACGTCCTACCAACTTTAGGTAATCATTGATTTTATTTAACATATGTTCCGTCATTAAATTCTCTTTCCAAAAATATAAAATTCATTTTCAATCACCGACAAAATTACGAAGAAACTTATCGTTTACTATATGGGATGGGATCAATGCGTGATTCAAAAACTAAGGAAAAATATTTAGCCTTTTTCTAATTCAGAGTAAAGGTTTTTTTAAAATAAAATATCTTCTTTTATTATTTCATATTCCGACAATTTCATTAAAATCGGGTTATTGATTTACTTTTGTTGATTTTTTAAAACAATTTCCTGTGATACCTCATATGAATATTTATTACGATGGTCGATTTTGTAACTATAACGTCTCCTATGTGGTGAGATTTGCAAAGTAACATAAAGAATTACCGCTCCAAATTCTTCTTGAAAATTTTGCCGTCGTTTGGGGAAATGAATTTAAAGATTAAAATAATCATAAATTCTCTTTATTTCGGTTTTACCAGAAAAGATTAAATAAAAACTGTCTTGAAGAAAACAATTGTAGAAAATACGTTTTCTTTTAAAATTGTTATCCATAATGTTCTCAGTAAATCAAATAAAAGTAAATAAACATTTAATTTAAAATTCAAATAACTACTTACGAATATGGTTTTATTTTTGCGGTTATTTTTATCGTTTCCATCAGTAGAAAGGATTTCCCTTTGGCACTGTTTGTCTCTACGCACAATTCTTTATTTACTTATGAAAAATGATTAAATCTATTGTATTTGATATTGAAATAGATTTGATTATTAAAAAAAAGACCTTAATAATAACTATTTTTATTTTCAGTGTTATTTTCTTATTTGCAAGGCTGTAGTGTGTACGTGCTAATCTAGAAACTTGAATTTATTCCATTAGTAAGTACATTGTTTTTATGTTTTTCTAATTTTATTTTCAATTTTAATTTGAAAATTCTATTTTGGAAAATTTCATTCAATTTGTGTAATTTGTGATAATATCCTACAATACATTTTCTTTTAAGATATTTTGATAAAAATTGTTGGAAAACGCACTGCATTTGAAATGTTTGTTTTAGAATGTAATTTTCTTCCGTTCTATTTTTTTCAATATCTAATCATATTTCTGTTAATAAGTCTGATGCCATTTATACTGCTTGATGTTCCTTAAACTAGAGGTAACGACATTTTTAGCTCCAAAACCACATTTGAATTCAAGGTTATCGTCTGCTGATAACTTATTTTAAAGTAATTAAAAAAAACACCTAAAAAAGATCCAAGTTTACAATTGTTGTAGACCCTATGCTAGAGGTATATTTTATGTGTTGATTTCTTTTATTTTTAAATGATGACGCAAGACTTAGTTTATTTTTCTCAGATGTCTTTATAACCTAAAGCCCAAAAGGATGCAACCGCCCGGCAAAAATATAGCTTACCCGAGAACAGACGACCATCGCGTCTGCTCCCTTCGACTAACCGCCAAATTCTAACTACTATCACTCAGTTTCCTTCACACGCTTTTTCTTTAGACAATCAGAAAATAGTGACTAAGTCAGTGAAAGGTGAACTGTTGTCAATCACTTCTATAATGGTCATGATTCAATGGTATCTTTCTATTTACAAATACCATTATTTAGATTTTACTACACTACATTCACAATTCGTAGGCAACCCCCGTATTTTGTAACGCATTGGCCTAAATATTGTATTTATACATACCACAATAAAGATGAGTACAACAGTCCGAAATATCAAAATTATTCATATCAAACCTCATCTCGTAAATACAGACAAATATACTATACTATTGTATCAGCAAACTACGGCCCACAGGCTGAATCTGGCCCACGAAAGTATTCTATCCGGCCCGCCGATGGTACTTGAATTTGTTTGTTAAAACATACGGGATGCGAGACGTTCTGATACCGTTTAAATTTAAATATCATGTTAAGCTTACTAAATCCTCATGGAGTTAACTACGGAATTAACCCATCGAACGAAATTGACTGTTGATTGTATACAGCAATTCCAAACCAAATAGTGACATATTTTGAAAGCAAACTTTAGTTTCACAAATCTCACTTGTCTTGTCTGCTAATATTGCGTTCTTTGATATTGTTTTGAAAATGAATAATTTGTTTAAATTTGTTTTTCTGCATCTTACGCCACTCATCGCTGAATATAACATGGAAAAATGAATTTTTTTTTACATCTTTTTCTCAGAGCTTTCGTTCTTGCTAGCAAGTATTGAACACAATAATAATGTGGCCCGCACTCCTTATTGTTTCAATCATCCGGTCCACCGTGAAAACTGTTTTGTAATTCCTGGTATAAATAAATGATATACAAAACATGCTAAAATATCTTAATTAAGAGACAGGGACAAGTGCTATCAAATCACATCGTAATTTGACGCTAAAAACAGCTCCTTTCACGATGAAAAAAAAAAAACAATTAGTGAGCCCAACTAGGTGATCATTACTACCCTAATACTTTCGATCCTCATTGGGGACATCACATCTTGCGAACGTTGCTAGTCTGAATTAAAATCATTAAAGTAACGAACAAGCCTAATTGCAATCGGACCACACAAACCTACTTATGCGCAATTCACAGTTGAGTAATAATTAGCGAGCTAAATTAACTGAGTTATAATTACTGCTTTAATACTGTCGATCCTCATTAGGAACCTCACATTACGAAAGCTGTGCCAGTGTCAATTAAAGATAGTAAATACGGTCGATACTCACTGGGAACCTTATATATCATTAAGGCATTAATGGAGGCACGTGGTGTAATGGTTAGAGTCGTAGAAAATGGACTCATCGACCCGAGTTCAAATCTTAGACGAGGCTGTTTGCATTTCACATGGCGCTAATACCCATGAGAAAGGTATGTCTTCAACTACTCTCCCTCTAGCTATGGGTAAATAGCAGGGTGAACTCAGCTTTCAACCTTAGCTAGGTAACCAGTCAAGGAAAACTCTGAATTAAAACCAGTAAAGCTCCGCTTAAGAAATTGACCTTGTGTCGCATCCTGTTCGTGTCGTGTGGTGTATATATATATATATATATATATATATATATATATAAGATAAAAAAGGTCGTCGGGGTGGCCTAAAGTCGGTATTAGCCAATCAGCGACGGAGTCTATCCCCTTTTCAATAGCGCTAGACCAAGGAGATTGTTTTGTTTTTTTTGCGTCTGAGGTGGAGCGCCACACCTACCATCAGCTCCTTACTTTACTGCACAGATCCCTGTGCTACTCATACGCTGAGTTGGCGAGGGCCGGTATCGAACTAAGAATCTTGTAGTTTCTAGCCGAACGCTCTACCGACTGAGATAACTCGGCCCTTATATATATATCATTAAAACAACGTAGGAGTGACAAGACTTTCGGACCATTCCCTTTATATTTACATTTTGTGCGTTGCTGTTTCTTATGATTTTTCTTATTTCTATTATATTTCCTTCTAATTTTTTTCTTTTTTGCAAACGATCCTATCGAATACGAATATTTTTTTAACAGATCTCTTTGACTTATAGATAGAAAACTATCAGCTAGTGACACTCCAGACCCGAGTGGGCCTAGTAATAGGAATAATGAAGGAGTGCTCCAAACTCCCAACAGCTCAAGGACTGGAGTGTCACGGTATGACGCTAAACTGCATCTAGTTGTGAGGTTCCAAATCTGTAGCTTTGTGGAATGGGGAGTATTTCCCTGATTTTCCGTTACTCTCATGTCCACTCTGACCTGCAGTGGCAGTACTATATATGGCTTAAACAGATTAAAAAATGAGTTTAAAAATGAGTTTTATATATATTTTTAATATCCAACAATATTAAATAAAACACAAAACAAAAACTTAAAATGACCCAAGGGTTGATATGCCATAAAATCTAATCAACCAACCCAGGGTGCCCCATTTTGCAGGAATGGACTTACTTATTTGCTGGAGATAAGTAAAGTAACAGTAAAGTCGTGATGACAAAATGTCAGTATCAGTCTGACAGCGAGGGAGTTAGCCCTTTTTTTTACTAGCGCTAGATCAAGGAGATTGTTTTTGCATCTGGGATGGAGCACCATACCTACCATCAGCTCATTTACCCCACAGATCCCTGTGTTAACCATAAGCTAAGTTGGCGAAGGCCGCTATCGAACCAGGAACCATGAGGTTTCCAGGCGGACACTCTACCGACTGAGCTACCGTATTATAAACGCCACCGACAGGACAGTGTTTAGGAAGGATTTTCAAGATACAACACAAGACCACAAGCGTGGGGTACCTTATGCGCTTCGAGCTTACTGGAATGTGATTGGTCTGCGAGAAGCATTTACTAATCTGTGGTCTTGTTAAGTGGCAGGATCAATAAGGAAGAGGCACCAAATTGAGATTTGTTCCTTAGTTATTCTTATCTACCACTCGTTGTTGCTCTTCTTATCTTCTGAGCTGGGTAACTGCTATTTTGGATTGGAGTATATGGATCTGTTGTTAAGTTTGCATTCTC
The DNA here is from genome assembly GCA_023376005.1 of Doryteuthis pealeii. Classification (NCBI taxonomy): domain Eukaryota; kingdom Metazoa; phylum Mollusca; class Cephalopoda; order Myopsida; family Loliginidae; genus Doryteuthis; species Doryteuthis pealeii. Next base: position 55,051,899 of record CM042173.1, read on the forward strand.
TCAGTTCTTCCATGACCTGGAACTACATGGGTTTTCTTGGGTTATTTTCTTCTTTGTGTCCGTTGATAGTTTTTAGTAACGAATACCAGACTTAATCTTGTTTTTAAAGCTCATTTATTTTCTTTAGCCAAAGTAAATGGCCTCAGAGAACAGACCGTATCTTCCGTCCATTCCATTCAATCACTCAGCCCAGACTCTATCCGACTGACTACTTCAAATACCTCAGCCAAACTCTCCTTTTTCACTATCTCTATTACTGTCACTCTCGTTTTCGTCTAATCATTAACCGAGGTCAGTTATTTACATCTAATCCTTACCTGTATACGTATTCATGTTAATTTCCTTTATTACACTTTTCTATTTTTCCACATTCGTTCCACGTCAACTCATTGCTGATGTCACACACAGGCTTCCAATTTTCATTCTATTTTCGTCTAATCATTAACCGAGGTCAGTTATTTACATCTAATCCTTACCTGTACACTTATTCATGTTAATTTCCTTTATTACACTTTTCAGTTTTTCCACATTCGTCCCACGTCAGCTCACTGCTGATGTCACACACTGGCTTCCAATTTTCATTATTTTACAGCCTGAATCTAAATCCTTTTACACACCTTGTAACAGGATAATCTTAATCGGCCATCATATGCTATTATTTTACTTCTCAATTGAGGAGATTTGAATCATGAATTTTAATCATCATAACTGTCACGACTTGAATATTTGGAAGCGGCAAATGAAAATGTTTGAATATATTAACTTCAGTTATTAAGATTTTTTTCATTAAATGACAAAAATAGAGACAACTGTGGCAATTATTCAAATTGCTGGCTCTACCTGCTGTGATTGATATTAATTTTCATTTAGAATTCATATAAAGACAAGAAACGTTATTTATATGATGGTTGCACTAGAATAGTAATGGTAATTGATAAGGGGATTTTGTCTTAGTTCTCTGACTACCACATGTCGCTACGGCTAGTTGCTCTTGCAATGTTTTATATAACTCTTTTACTGGGCATATATATATATATATATATATATATATATATATATATATATATTATTATTATTATTATTATTATTATTATGGACTCTCTCGTCGATTTTCGACACATGAGGGTTCAGACACACAATGAACACCCACACAGTGATTTGTTTATAGTGGTGAAGGCTTGTGTTTGACCATCCACACTTTTTGGCACAGTCGATAGGAAGGAATTGGTGCATCAAGGGTTGCCACAAACCCAATCAACGACCAACCTCAGGAATTTTGAATTCAGAGTTATACCTTTCCTAGACTGGTTACCTACCCAAAACTGAAGGGCCCAGTCTGCCCTACTATTTAACCCATAGCTGGAGGGAGAATATATGGATTCATACCTTTCCCAAGGGTATTAGGGAAAAGATGAGTAAAGAAAAGAAATGTAGATGGATGGAAATGAATTCTATCGATATCACTTTTAATCGATATCACTTACACATGTGTTTCGGTCTGTTTATCAAAATATATACGGATTTACGTTATTATTATTAAAATAATCAGATGGAGTGGAAATGATAATAATAATAATAAAAAAAAATGTATAAAATATTCCGTACACAGAGAGATTTTTTACGACCTTCATCAGAGTGAATTTTTTATTTTTTGATTAAAATAAAAAAATTCACTTAATTAAAAGTGATATCGATAAAAGTCATTTTTATCCATCTACATTTCTTTTCTTTACTCATTTTTTCCTCATATATATATATATATATATATATATATATATAAGAGAGAGATGGAGAGAGTTTTGGGGAGAACGATGAGAAAGGTGGGAGGCATTAAAGGCGTTCATATGCTCCCACATTTTAAAAGTCTTTATCACTTATGTGTTTGAGTAGTTGAGTATCTACCAGGTACCTTGGCCTGTCTCTTGTATAGTTTAGATATGTCTAGAGATGCTGGTCTGACTTTATTTCTTCTTCTTGGTTCTGTAGAAGCAGGTTCACCATTATTCACAAAGACGACATCAGGCTGATATTTGAGTTTTTATTTTCAACCATACTTTTCAATCGCAGCCGAAGTGAAGTGAAATACGATGTCTAGATCATAGTGTCTTCCGCTAAAACTACTAACTAAACTCAACTTCCGTTCTCACGTTTTCCCAGTGGGGAAAACCGGTCGGGGGGGGGTCAACTACAGGTCATTACCTATCAATAATCTACCCCCTTTTGATTTTGAATTTCAAAGAATTTTTATTCAAAATACAACCACACTAACCGTAAAATGAAACAAAATAAAACAAAACAAAAACAAAACAAACAGCGGTTTATCAATATATATCAAACTAGCAGCGGCTTCCCGGCATCGCCTGGGTAGAGAGGGATTTTTAAAGTTAGTCCCGCAGATCCATTATTTCTGGATCGGGAGCTGAATCCTCTTGGGGTGCCCCTTTTAAATCCCTATGTAAAATAATAGACCTTGCATTGATCCAGCTACTCTGAAAAGAAATGTTAATGTCTACTATCTAAAATATTAAATGAAAAAAAAATCCACACTGTTAACATTTAAATCTTATTTTTTAATTATCTTCACGAATGTAAATCAAATCTCTATTATTATGGCTCAAAAACCAAACCCTGGTGATATTTAATGTGTGTATATATATTTTGTTGTTAATTGTTTTATTTTCGAAGTTTCCTCTGGACATACATATACACACAACTGCCCTTTATATATGTATAGATGGTTATGTACCCACGCTGTGTTTTCAAAGATCCACATAACTTGGAATTGACGCAAATTCGTCCGAGCTTTTCTTTAGATTGGTCGGTCATCGTTCAGAACAAGTTGCCGGATTTTGCAACTAAAAACACAAGAACTCTCCTTTGATTAATGTTTTCTCCTTAAGTGACAACAATAATGCACCTAGACTGAGAGAATTATTCAAATTATTGACTGTAAATGCTGAGTTTGATAAGGATTTTCATTCGGAATTTTTATAACGATAATAAACTTTATCTATGTGCTTGTTTCTCTTAATAGTAAAGGTAGTTGATAAGGTGATTTAGTCTTAGTTCTTTGACTATCATATATGTCTCCAGTGAGTTGCTTTGGCAATGGTTCTGTGCCCACGCTGTGTTTTCAGACATCCGCAAATTCGACGGGCTTTTTCTTTGGATTGGTCGGCTGTCGATCGAATTGCTGGGTGTTATCAACTCAAATAATAAGAAAAACTCTCCTTTCATAACAACAAACATTGAAACAACTATGTAAGTATATTATACATTACAAAAATGTTTTATGCTTTGAAGATAAAAGACAGTTAAAGTCTGGCTGGTGCTATTTTGTGGGATCATATTACCTTTAGGCACCCCTTTTTGATATTTATTAAGAAAGGACATGTTTTTCATTTACACCGTCAATATGCAGTTGTTTGTTAAGGGTTAGGGGTTAGTTTTATAATTTTAAAAAATATCTAAAAATCGTCTGTTAAAACAACCGGATATTGACGATGTAAATGAAAAACATGTCCTTTCTTAATCAAAATCAAAAAGAGGTGCCTAAAGGTCATATGGTCCATTTTGTGATTACTATGGTTGGGTCAGAAACTTGGATTTTTATGTTTTTCACTGGAGAAGCTTTTTAGCGTTTGGGGAGACTTTTTTCTTTTTTTTTTGTTTCTTTCGAGTTCGAGGAGAACCTTTGTTCTCAGATTTTCCTCTCTTGCCTTTAAAAAATCTTTATAGCGGGCTCACCTGGAAACAACCACTTCTTACCGCCTAATCAATCCATGCCTGAGGGACAGGCATCACTTCCACGCATCTGATCCTCATTGGTCATAGACTCAAGCCACAATATAATGGCTCCTAATTAAGGCTCCTCGCCTATAGCTTTTAGGAGGAGTATCTATAGTTTTGATCTTTCATTTTTTTTTGCATTAAAACATAACTATCTCGTTGCCACCTGCTTAAATGGAAAGGAGTTTCAAAACACAATTCTTGTCAATTGATTTTAAATAAAAAAACATTAAAAAATAATTCTAAATATGAAACGTATTCATCAGTATCAAAAGGTTTTAAATAATTAGGGGTCTCAAATAATTATTTTAGTAGCATGTAATTTATGATTTAGGTTTTGGATTTAGAAGGAAAGAGAAAGGAAAGATAAACAAAGGGCTCTAGTTGCTTATAGTACTTGCTGTTACATAAGTGGCCACCCTATTAAGTATTGAACAGAATCATCATTGCTTAACCTCGCTGACCTCGCGGGAAATGGCGCTTTCAGTGTGACTTAATCGTAATTTCAGGGCATTTGTTTAGTATCTATATCATTCGTTTAATATTCATATCTTATTTTGGGTGAGTAAGAAATTAAACAACAGCTTCTGAATCATTACCCAAGCAGCACATGTCCTCTTCTTCTAAAAGGAAAAAAGTGGTAGGTTTATTGTTTGGTGCTTGAGGAACCCCTGAAGATGTATTCAAAACAAAACAACGGAATCTAATCAACTTTTGCATCCGATCTGCAGGGGTTTTCTTCCTGCGCCGCACCCCACATTTGAAGCAAAATTGTGTCATATTATGTTTTTTATAGGGGGGTGTAGACAAATAGATATGCCAATCTTGGCTGAATGAAACTGTTGTCGATTATATCATACATTTAAATCCCTAAAGTCCAACCCCTCCTCACCGAGACAAAGATATGCCGTTCGGAACTCAAGATTATTTTGTTCAAAGCAACAAATGAGCTGCTTTGAAACCAGTGTATCTATATTTACACATTTGTAGTAATTGGTTTTAACAATGCGTTAGCATAATTTGGGGATCATGTTGTATGGTGCTGAAGTGTTAGTATACTGTTGGTTTGAACAACAACAACTAGCTAAACACAACTGAACTGGTGCCCAAAACAGCTGGTACTTACGGAACTCAGGAATACACCATTCATGCGTTTGGGTGATTCCATTCCCTAGTCCTGATTAGCTACTTGGTTTCTGTGGTGTTATGGTGTGTTATAAATAACCTGGCATTTTGCAGTAAGCTTGCAACAAGGTAAAATCGGTATTAGGTTACGACTTCCTTGTTACCTTTTCTAGCAATTCGACAGTAATTGGAATTCTTCAATTGAATAGGTTAATTCTATATTCTATGATATGATTTTATTTCCTTCAAAAAGGACAGAATGTCTTCTATGTTGACATTTTCCAAATAGATCTCTCATATTATTTCCATTACAATAACGGTTTCTGGTGTGAGCAAAAACTCCGCATTCGTGAATAAGTGTTTATCAGTCAAAGGTGTTTGACATGTTTTTGCAATCAAAGTTTAGCAAAAATGTAAGAATCATGCATTGGATTACAAATAACTTGTGTCACTTCTGCCCTGGTTTAATTACTTCTCGGTATTCAGCCGCCATTACAGCCAGCCTAGCGGCCATTGTGTGAACATAGGTGAGTTGATTAGCAATGCGCAGGTGCAGCAAAGAAGAGCTAGATGATGTCGTCTGCCAGATAATTCAATTGCCACATTCGTAAAATCTGTCATTTCAGTCTATGCCTAAGGAAAAATACCGGAATAATGTCCTGCCTATAAAATTGATAAAGGAGGTGTAATCTGAAACAAATGTGTCTCTCCATCTCTCTCTGTCTCTTCTCTCTCTCTCTCTCTCTCTCTATATATAATATATATATATATATATATATATATATATATATAATGCCGATATTTTTAATAAATCCAAGACGGTACATGAAATAATCCTTATTTCAAAGTGAAAACCGCACAGAATAATAACAACATTGATAATAGAAAATTGAGAAATAGAAAAATCATATGGTTTAACACTCCTTACAACGGAACTATAAAAACAACGTGCGGAAAATATTTTTCCAATTAGGGAAAATTTGAAAAATTCTCTATATTAAAAACTGTTCAATGAACCTCTGGTTTCAAAGCAGGACATTCAATGTTCAAAATCTTTCGCTGCCTGAAGATAGCTATGCTTAATCAAGCCAGTTTAAAGAGCTTGAAACCAATGTGGCAGCAGATTAGTTTCCATAGAAATGAATATATACAAAAAATATATATTTATTTATTATCATTATTAATAGGGCTCTATCACAGATATTGAGCACTCTACTAATAATAATGTATATATTGGCTTACTACTGTTTCATCAAGTGAGATAGTGTTAACCATGCACAGTATTATATATATATATATATATATATATATATATATATATATATATATATACAACCACATTAGCCAGCCAGTCTATAAAATCTTGAAAGATAGGAATCCCCTCCTCGAAATACTGAATGAAATAAAAGGAAACTCAACACATCTAACGGAATTTCTCATTTATTTAACACTTTACCCATGCTTCACACAAAATCCAATATATATCTAAATATATAAGAGTAAGTTTTTGGTATGTACGTGTATAACAAAGAACAGAGAAGTCACTCAGATTTGAAATCTTGCATATAGATTAATATCCTTCTAACTAAGAAACACGTCGAATTTGGTTATTGATTTTTTACTAATTAAGGGATATAATCAATTAATTAAGCCGAAATCACCCAATTGCTAAACTGTCCATATACCAGAACCTGCTGATAATAAAATATTGTCCACTGACTGACTTTTTGTTACAGCGATTTATAGCGATTCACAGCAAAAATTTATATTTTTTGCGAATAAATTTCGCAGTCTAAGCTGTTCTGCTAGGAATATATAACCTATTCTTGGTCCAATCTTTAAAATATTCATATTGTTGAAAAGAATATAATATAATCTTTCTGAATATGGAATTTTTATGCGTTTTTATTAATTGAACTATTTTTTACAGCGTGTTAAAAAAATTGGCTTCAGAGAGCTGATTTGTATGATTTTTTTTCATTCTAAATTTTGAGAAAAAAAAAACAAATTCTTTTTTTCTCGCTTATTTACGGTTCAATCTTTTTTAAGATATCCATATGGTTCGAAAGAGAATGAAATAATCTCTCTAAATATGTAATTGAGTTTTTATCTATGGAATTATTTTTTACAGCGAGTTAAAAAATATATATTGTTTGCTTCAGCCTAGAATTCGTAGTATTATTTTTTTCATGCTTAAATTTTAACAGAAAATCAAATCTTATTTATCGCATATTTCTGTTTCTATCTTAAAAATATTTATTTGATTAGAAAAAAGATATTTCTGAATATGTAATTAGTATGTCTTTTCATACATTGAATTATTTTTAAAGCGAATTAAAAAATAACAAATCAAACGAAAACATTTAACGAAAACTCAACGTTTTTTTTTAATAAATTCCCGTCGTTCGTCAATTGTAAACAAAACTTTTTTTTTCAATTTTTCATAATCGCGTTAATTTATTTATTTTAATATTAGAAATACAAATAAAATCATGATACTAATGTAGAATAGTGCGCAAGACATAATACCATTAGATTACCTAATACATTTCACGGAAATACCTGGAAACTCAAATTCTTATCAAATTTATGATATAGTATACTTTACTATAATAATTTGACATTTGATCGACTACATTTTTCAATTAATAATGTTATAAGATTATTTATCGTTTTACATAAATTTGATTACTTTATTTAATTCTTTTTTTCTTTTTCAAATATTAATTTGAAATTTAGCAAATCGCGTCATTTATATTTTATTAAAAAATATAGTTAATCATTGAATTAAAATTTCTTACTATATCATTATGTAATGGGCTAAACTTGCAAATCGGTCGGAAAATTTAGGGTGACCTAGAAAAAAATAGAACGCATAAATTTTGTAATAAAACTTGGGGGGGGGGGGTTAGGGTTAGGGTTGGAGTTGGGTTTAGGGTTAGAGAAAATAAATATAATTTGTTTTCTGTTTTTAGGGTTAGGGTTAGAGGTTTTGGTTTAGGTTTAGAGTTTTGGGTTAGGGTTAGAGGGTTTTAGGTTAGGGTTAGTTTTTAGGGTTAGTTAATGGGAAAATAAATAATTTGGGTTCTGTTTTTTCTAGGTCACCTGTAATATGTTCTAATTTTTCGACCGATTTGCAAGTTTAGCCATATGATGTCATTCCCTCAAATCTGACGAAAAGAAAAATTCCCTGACCTCCCACCAAGCAGAATTAAATTAAGATCGTTTTTACGTGGTGATTTTTATGGGTCATCCTGCGCGGACCGAACTCGGTATTCAGTTGTAATAGATCTGCAAACGATTATTAAACTAAGTTTTTATCTCCACTACCCGGGCTTCGCCGGGTAGCGGCTGCTAGTATATATTATATATATATATATATAATATATATATATATATATATATATATACATTGAGAACTAGACTCACCAGATATATCATCAAAGAAGCACACGTGGACTCCACAACGACAATATATATATAGATTGAGATAGATAGATAGATAGATAGATAGATAAGCATATGGATAGGAAGATAGTTAGATAACGACTACAAACGATTTTATGAATGCAAATAATAATCGTCTTTTCCAGAAGATGTCTGTTATATATATATATATATATATATTGCTGGACTCACACACAAGCCACTGGCACCCGTGAGATGCATATAAAAATCGAAAATATACCCTAACGGGACATAAGTTTAGTTCAAATGTGGGGGGTGCGGCATAGGAAGGAAACCATTTGCTGATCTGATGCAAAAGTTGATTAGGTTCCGTCGTTATTTCTATTGTTTGAATAATATTAGGGAGTAGCAAAAAAAAATCGGATACTACGAGTTTTGAAAGCGAACTAAGAATAATTAAATCTATTATTTAAGGTTAGACTTTGTCTAAATCGATAAGTAGTAGCATAATAACCATCATTAAAAAAAGAAAAATATAATTACATTTGCAGTTTATTTTTAAAAGTTTTAAAACGATTTGTTTTGGTCAATTTCGACGCGATCCGCCATTTTGGCTGTTTTCCAATGGTTTTAGGCGCTTGTTTACAATTTTAACGTAACATTTGGGATCGAAAAAAATTTACCAAACATCAGGTAATTATCCGGTTTTAATGAAATTTTCAGTATTGATTTAACAATTAATGAATTTTATAATGCATCAGTTATTTTATTTCAAAACTTTAATTTAGTACTTTTGCTAAGAAAAATTCATTTAAAATATGAAAATCCCAATGTTAAGTTTAAAATGTTATATTTTTAGATTCTAAAAATAAATATCTACTTAATGCAACCCTTATTTTAGGTGCCAAAAGTAATAAGTTTGGAAGAAAAACTCGATTGAAAATGTACCCCCTCCCCTTTTTAAGCAGGAAAAACATCGATGTATAATTTTTTCTTTTATAAAATAATACCCAATTAAATAATTATCGAAATGAGTAAAAAAGAAATCTCCAAAAAATTAATTATTTATTATTTTTTTACATTTTATTTTTCGATTTTTGGTACTTATTTTCTCATAGAAGCGCAACCGTAAAAATTTTTTTGTTTGTTTCTATTCATAACTTCAGTCTTTTATCTCATTATTTATACTGTAATTAGTACAATATATGACCGACTTGAAAAACATTTTATGCCCCCAACATAAGGGGGGTCAAAATTAAGTGACCTGAAAAAATGAGAAAGTTTTGAAAAAAAAATGCATTATAAAGATCATTCATTGATACATAAACACTGAAAATTTCATTAAAATCCGATAATTTCCTGATTTTTGGTAAATTATTTTCTGTAGTGGGGCTAAAGTCATTTTGTCAAAAACGCATTTTAGGCTCAGTTTGCCAGTCCCTAAATAATATTGTCTGAAATCCTAAGTTGTATCCATGTATTAACTGTTACTAATTCATGTTGACTCCATATTTGCGGCCTAAATCATAAAAGAAAGAGGCGGCCTCTATATTTCGGACGGTATTTTTAGTATGGGTGTTTGTTAATCTATAAATTCGTTTTAGAACAATAATTGAATTCAGACGATATACAATGTAGAAAGAGTAAACGTCAAAGATAAGACGCAAATCACAAAACAAAAATAAAGAAAAGAATATTCCTCTTGCATTACATTTGAAAGTGTTAGAAAGAATTGTTAAATAGATAATTTACTGTGTGTACAAAAACGCATACTATCTCCTCTATTGCACAGATGTCCCCTTAGGTGTTCCATTTTTTATTAGTTTTTTTTATTGAAATTCAATTAGCCAGTCCTGTTTCTGAATATTTGATTGTTTGCCCTGTTTCTGAAAATTAGACATCTTATTATGATGGAGATTCGGTATCTGTTTGTCTGCAACCAAAACTACATCACGATACACGTCACAATACCCACAGGAAGTGTGTAAGTTTTTTTAATGAGTATTTAATCAATAGTCAAAATCATTAATACGTAGAATAAATTTAAGTTATTAACAATGTAAATGTGAGTTAGATTTGCCTTAAAACAGCCCTTGTTTTTAGTGCGTTTAAAATCTTGCCATATATCACTAAGAAATATATCACTAGGTAGGAAGCGCGTGGTGTAATGGTTAAAGTCATGGGAAATGGACTCGTCGCCCCGAGTTCAAATCCTGGACGTGGTAATTGCATTTCACTTAGCGCTAATACCCTTGGGAAAGGTATGAATCCTACTCTCCCTCCAGCTATGGGTAAATAGCAGGACAGATTGGGTTCTTTAACCATGGCTAGGTAACCAGTCTAGGAGAAGGAAAACTCTGAATTCAAACCTGTTAAACTCCGCTTAAGAAATTGACCTTGTGTCGTATCCTGCTCGTGCGGAGGACTTGGTAAATATATATATCACTAAGAAATAAAGGTTTACATAATATATGGCGTGGTTGATTTGCATACTGGTTTTAATAAAACCAGGTTTGATAAATAATTAGTTGGTGTTGTTGATTTCTAATACTATTGGTTTTATTTTCCAACGTATTAAAATCAATCCTATGAATGGTTTTATATAGAAACCAGTTAAAATATAATTAAAATAAGCATAATTTTTTATGTACATTTATATACGCTTTTATTTCATTTCGTTAGACTTTATTATTTAATATATTATTATCTAATATCCGCCCTGTCGGCTGGGGCGTTAGAATGCACCGACTGCACCTCTGCAGAGGGGTAAGACTCCCCCAATGGGGCCACCTGTTGGCCGTGGGTGGCGACCCGTGATGCTTAAGGATAGAGCCCAGGTGGATGAGCAGTTCATAACATGCAATACTCCACTTTTGCCCTATTTTGGGATAGACGGGCGGTCGGAGAGGCCCCCTCCGATCAATCCGCTGGTCACGTCAAGCCCTAGCACCTATATGATTTTCCCAACCCTATTGCTCTTATGGCAAGCCCCAACCCCTTTTTATCATATGGGTGCTAGACGGCGGTGGCTGCGGGTCTACATGTCCTGGGAATGACGTTAAACTCTATCTGATGGTGAGGTTCCAGTTCTGGAAGTTTGGGGAATGTGGAGCACCCCATTCATCACCATTGCTCCCTGGTCCACTCTGACCCGGAGTGGTAGTACCTGTTAGAGTCCCATCTATGGGTTAAATAGAAAAATGTATTTATAAAAAAATTGTATTATCCATTAAGAATTGATTTATTTAAAAACTTTATTGGCATTAAATGACCCACTGAGCTAGATATGGCGTAAAACAAAACAAACAAACACTTATTTAATATATTTCATTGTATTAAAACTTAAAAACTTACGCCCAGGGGCGCATATTCTTTCAAGAGTTTGTAAAGTTTCATTATGATTGTATTCCTAGTGTAGGAATCAACTCATCCCACACAGATAGAGATTACCATTTATATAGTCGAGTATATACACCTGCTTTTGCTAATGAAAAAAAAGTGAACCAACAGGTGTACTGTCAGCGTTTCCTTAAGAATTAATCGAAATTGGTTATTGTTTTAAAAACTTGCAAAGTCTTCTTCTCGAGTCGACGTCTAGACGTCTAAACAAAACTTTACTTTATTATATGACATGTGAATATGACTTCTTTCTTGTTTGATATTTTAAATTTCAAAATGTATTCTATATTCTGTCTGCAGCGCAAGCTTTCATTCTTAAGCAATTATCTATTATCTATCTTAGAATTTTAGATATAGACTAAAGTACCCTATAGACTAAAGTACCTAGCAATCAACTTACCACACACACACACACACACACACACCACACGCACACACACACACATACACACACACACACACACACACATATATATATATATATATGTAGCAATCCACTTATATATATATATATGTAGCAATCCACTTATATATATATATATATAGCAATCCACTTACCTTATATATATATATAGCCATCCCCTTACATTATATATATATATATATATTATATATATATATATATATATATATATATATATGGGAGAATATGTGCTTAATTGAAGTCATACCTAATTTTGAAAATTAATTAGTTGATAATTAATGAATTAGGCGGGCATATCTGTTCAAATGTAAGGCTAAACAAATCGAGTAAAAGTCAATCTCTGCATGTACATTTCGGCATATTATGCCTCATCAGCAGAGTTATAGACAGGAAACTGCTCTATGTGTGATTCGAACCCTAACTGCCAGGCTGACAGGCGGGCATTCTAACCATTACACTAGCTGGTTTCTCCCAGATTTTTCGTTTGTTTTGAACTCAGTTATACTCCATTTTTGGTGACTTGCTACATGACAGTATGAATGTAAACATACAATGTGTTTGATATGGCTATAGCCGACAATTTTTCGGAGAATTGTCGGCTATTGCCATGTCAAACACATTGTTTGTTTACTTTCATATATATATATATATATATATATATAATATATGTTCGCAGGGATTTTCGGGGATTTTCGCTGACAAACGCCGACTAAGCTTAAAAGGTTACGCTCTCATATAGTATGAATGGAGCAGTCTCTGAGGACCTTTACATATATACATATGTATGTATTTATCAGTTAAATTCTCTTCGCATTCCGTATATGATAGCTGAACGATAAGGAGCTTGACTGATGATAAATCAATCGGGTTTCCATCGCGGTTAGAGGTAGCCAGCAAATGTCTAACCACACTGAAGAGACGTGATACGTCGAAACATGGTATCTGTGGATGACTATATATATATATATATATATATATATATATATATATATGCATATATATATATGTATACCATTTTTTCTCATCACTTACTTAAAACACAAACGTATAAATATAAACATACGCAGATGTCTTTCTTCCAAACATCCCCTGACTTACATCCCCACACAACAACTCAAAAGTTTAAAAAATATTTTCTCGCCACTTACTTGAAACAAGCGTTCTTCTTAATGAATATACATGCACGTTCGTACACATACACAAAACATTGAGGTTTGTTTCGATGTCGTTTTTCGTAACATATACACACACACACACGCGCACACACAAAAATGCTCAATGTCATTTTTCGATACATACGCACACACACACACACACACACACTCACAGACACACACCATAAAAGAAGAATATTTGACGTCATATTTCAAACCATCCACCTTTCCAGCGTTCTTTCTTCAAATTTCAAATTTTGAACAGATTGATAAACAAGGACTATCACAGTTTTTCTCGTTATTCTGTGATAACATTTTTTTACTCTTCCTTATATCAACAAAAGCTCTGAAGAAGATCTACTTAACAGATAGAAACACTGCAGCATCGGATAATAAACTTACCACTCATTTTATCTAAACCTGTGTTTTTTCAAATTTCTCACTATAATACACACACACAACCCCCCCATATATATATATATATTATATATATATATATATATATATATATAGTTGTAGAACGCCTCGGTGTCGGTGTTCAAGTATAGACTACCGAAATAGAAAGTTTTAATAAACTCCAGTCGTGTTATTACGTTCACTTTTAGACTAATACCTTTGGGAAAGGTATGAAGCCCTTCATCCCCCAAGCTATGAGCTAAATAGTAACACTACTATTCTTCTATAAGGGTGGTTTTGGGATTAAATAATCTACGAAGGTTGATATGCCATTAAAAAAAACAAATCTAACCAAAAAAATTTGCTTTAAAAACTATTGCAATTAAATGTTTTTCATAAAGAAATCAAATTATGGCATTAAATAACACATAAACATTTGATATGCCATTAAATAAAACAAACCAAACTAAACACAAATGCAGAGCTTACATTTATGAAAAAAGAAAATACTGGAAAACAATTTTACTTTTTAAAAAATCACCTTTCAAATAATTGATACTATCAGGGTTTGTGGATATACAGCCGTATGATAATTTAATTATTACCACTTTTATATGAGCTATTGCTAAATATTTCATATATAAAAAAATAAGTAATCCTTATTTAACACTTGATTCAAGTCTTCTTTTTATGATAGATAGATAGATAGATAGATAGACAGGTAATTAGAATAAAATTCAAATATCGTCCTTGGCGTAAAGAATAAATGATATGCCTCAATGATTGCGACCCGTGTCAACTCAAGGTGAATGAACGAGAAATCTTTCAGAAAAGAAAA
>CM042173.1:55071431-55083931 GCA_023376005.1 Doryteuthis pealeii
GCTTACTGAATCATTACCACAGCAGCACATGTCCTTCTCTTCTAAGGAAAAAAGTGGTAGGTTTATTTGATTCGGTGCTTAGGAACCCCTGAAATGTATAAGAAACAACGGATCTAATCAACTTTGGCATCCGATTCTCGGCAGGGTTTTCTTCCTGCGCCGCACCCCACATTGACAACAATATTGCAGCATATTATGTTGTTTATAGGGGGTGTAGCAAATAGTATGCCAATCTTGCTTGAATTGAAAACTTGTTGTCGTTATATCATACATTTAATAAACCCTAATCCAACCACCTCCTCACCGACGACAAAGATATGCCGTTCAGGAACTCAAGATATTTTTTCAAAGGCAACAAATGAGCTGCTTTGAAACCAGAATGTACTATATTTACAACATTTGTTAGTAATTGGTGTCTTACACAATGCGTTATAGGCATAATTATGGGACATCATGTTGTATGCGTGATGAAGTTAGTTACTGTGGTTTTGCAACAAACAACTAGCTAAACACAACTGAACTGGGCCCAAAACAGCTGTACTTACGGAACTCAGGAATACACCATTCATTGCTATTGGTTGATTCCATTCCCAGTCCTGATTAGGCTACTTGGTTTCTGTGGTGTTATGGTGTGTTATAAATAACCTGGCAATTTTGCAGTAAGCTTGCTACAAGGTAAAATCGGTATTAGGTTACGACTTCCTTGTACCTTTTCTAGCATTCGACAGCTAATTTGGAATTCTCTCAATTGAATATGGTTAATTTCTATATTCTATTGGTATATGATTTTATTTCCTTTCAAAAAGGACAGAATGTCTTCTATGTTGACATTTTCCAATAGCATTCTCATATTATTTCCATTACAATAACGAGTTTTCTGGTGATTTGAGCAAAAAACTCCGGCATTCGTGAATAAGTGTTTATCATCAAGGTGTTTGACATGTTTTTGCCAATTCAAAGTTATAGCCAAAATGATAACATCATGCATTGGATTTACAAATAACGAGTGTGTCACTTCTGCCCTGGTTTTAATGACTCTTCGGTATTTCAGCCGCCATTACAGCCAAGCCTAGCGGCCATTTGTTGTGAACATAGGTGATTGATGTAGCAATGCGCGGCTGCAGCAAAGAAGAGCTAGATGATTGTCGTCTGCCAGATAATTCAATTGCCACATTTCGTAAATCTGTCATTTCAGTCCTGCCTAAGAAAAATTTACTCGGAAATAATCAGTTCCTACTATAAATTGTATAAAGGAGTGTTTAATCTGAAACAAATGGTGTCTCGTCCATTCTCTCTCTGTCTCTTCCACTCTGGGTTCTCTCTTTCTGTCTTCTTCTCTCTCTCTCTCTCTCTCTCTCTCTTTATAATAATATATATATATATATATAATATATATAGTATATATATATCTTATGCCGATATTTTAATAAATCCAGACGGTACATGAAATAACCCTTAATTTCAAAGTGAAAACCGCAGCAGAATAAAACAACATTGATAATAGAAAATTGAGGAAATTAGAAAATCATATGGTTTAACACTCCTTACACGAACTATAAAAACTAACGTGCGGAAAATATATTTTTTCCAATAGGGAAATTAATTGGAAAAATTCTCTATATTAAAAAACTGTTCAATGCACACTCTGGTTTCCAAAGCGGACATTCAATGTCTCAAAATTCTTTTTTTCCGCTCCTTGAACAGCTTATGCTTAATTCAAAGCCAGTTAAAGAGCGTGAGAAACCAATGTGGCATGCAGATAGTTTTCCATAGAAATGAATACATACAAAAAATATATATTTATTTATTATCATTATTAATAGGGCTCTTTCACAGATATTGAGCACTCTACGTAATAATAATGTAATATTGGCTACTACTGTTTCATCAGTGAGATTAGTGTTAAGCCTGCCACAGTATTATATATATTCTATATATATATATATAATATTATATATTTAATATATATACCAACCACATTAGCCACGCCCCGGGTCTATAAAATCTTGAAAGTATAGGAATCCCTCCTCGAAATACTGAATGAATACAAAAGGAAACTCAACACATCAACGAATTCTATTTATTTAAGCACTTCTACCATGCTTCACACAAAATCCAAGTATTTATAATCTAAATATATAAGAAGTAACGTTTTTGGCGTATGTACGCTGTATAACAAAGAACAGAGACAGTCACCAGTTTGCAAATCTTGCCCATATAGTTCTAATATCCTTCTAACTAAGAAACACGTCGAAATTTGCGTTTATGTGATTTTCTTTACTAATTAAGGGATATCAATTCAATTAATTAAGCCCGAACTCACCCAATGCTGGAAACTGATCCACTATACCAGAACCTGCTGATGATAAAAAATATTGTCCATCTGACTGACTTTTTGATACAGTGATTTATAGCGATCACAGCAAAAATTTATATTTTTTTGGCCGAATCAAATTTGCAGTCTTAAGCTGTTCTGCTAGGTAATTATATATACCTATTCTTGGTCCAATCTTTAAAATATTATATTGTTGAAAAGAATATAATATAAATCTTTCTGAATATGCAATTTTTTATTGCTATTTTATTAATTGAACTATTTTTGTACAGCGGTTTAAAAAAAAAATTGGCTATCAGAGAGCGATTTGTATGATTTTTTTTTCATTCATAAATTTTGAGAAAAAAAAACAAATTCTTTTTTCTCGCTTATTACGTTAATTCTCTTTAAGATATCCATATGGTTCGAAGAGAATGACAATTTAATCTCTTCTAAATATGTATATTGAGTTTTTATCTATGGAATTATTTTTTACAGCGAGTTAAGAAATAATATATTCTTTGCTTTCAGCCTAGGAATTTCGTAGTATTATTTTTTTCATGCTTAAATTTTAACGATAAAATCAAATCTTATTTATACGCATATTTCTGTTTCTATCTTCTAAAAATATTTATTTTGCATTAGAAAAAGATTCTTTCTGAATATGTAATTGAGTATAGTCTTTTTCATACATTGAATTATTTTAAAGCGAACTTAAAAAATAACAAATTCAAACGAAAAAACATTTTAACGAAAACCAACGTTTTTATTGAATAAATTCCGGTGTCGTTCATTGTAAACAAACTTTTTTTTTTAATTTTTCATTAATTCGCGGTTAATTTTATTTATGTTTAATATTAGAAATACAAATAAAATCATGATACTAATGTAGAATAGTGCGCAAGACATATTACCATTAGTTACCTAATCATTTCACGGAAATACCTGGAACATTCAATTCTTATCAAATTTTATGAGATATGAGTATTACTACTCATAATTAATTTGACATTCGATCGACTCACTTTTTCGAATTAATAATGTGTATAGATTATTATTTGTTTTACATAAATTTGATTATCTTTATTTAAATTTCTTTTTTTCTTTTTCATATAATTGAAATTTAGCAAATCGCGTCATTTATATTTTATTAAAAAATATAGTTAATCATTGAATTAAAATTTCTTATCATATATCATTATTGTGATGGGCTAAACTTGCAAATCGGTCGGAAAAATTTAGGGTGACCTAGAAAAAAAAGAACGCATAAATTTTGTAATTAAACTTGGGGGAGGTAGGGTTGGAGTTGGGTTAGGGTTACTTAAGTGAGAAAATAAATAAATAATTTGTTTTCGGTGGTTAGGTTAGGGGTGTTGAGTGGTTTAGGTAGTTTAATGGCGAAATAAATAATTTGTTCTGTTTTTAGGGTTAGGTTAGAGGTTTTTTGGTTAGGGTTTAGAGGTGGGTTTAGTTTAGTTATTGGAAAATAAATAATTTGGTTTCTGTTTTTAGGTTAGGGTTAGAGGTTTTAGGGTTAGGGTTAGAGGTGGGCTTTAGGGTTAGTTTAATGGAAAATAAATATTTGGGTTCTGTTTTTTCTAGGTCACCTGTAATATGTTCTAATTTTCGACCGATTTGCAAGTTTAGCCTATGATGTCATTCCCTCAAATCTGACGAAAAAAAATTCCCTGACCTCCCACACAGCAGAATTTAAATTAAGATCGCTTTTTACGTCGCGTTGATTTTTATGGGTCATCCTGCGGGACCGAACTCGGTATTCAGTTGTAATAGATCTGCAAACGATTATTTAAACTAATGTTTTTATCTCCACTACCCGGGCTTCGCCGGGTAGCGGCTGCTAGTATATATATATATATATATTATATATATATATATATATATTTATATATATATAATTGAGAACTAGACTCACCAGATATATCATCACAAAGAAACACACGTGGACCTCCACAACGACAATTATATATATATTAGATAGATAGATAGATTAGATAATAAGCATATGGATAGGAAGATAGTTAGATAACGACTACAAACGATTTTATGAATGCAAAATAATAATCGTCTTTTCCAGAAGATGTCTGTTAATATATGTTCTCCGGCGAGTTGCTTTGCAAGGTTCTGTGCCCACGCTGTGTTTTCAGACATCCGCAAATTCGACCGGGCTTTTTCTTTGGATTGGTCGGCTGTCGATCGAGTTGCTGGGTGTTATCAACTCAAATAATAAGAAAAACTCTTCTTTCATAACAACAAATATCTATTGAAACAACTATGCAAGAATATTATACATCACAAAAATGTTTTATGCTCTGAAGATAAAAGACAGTTAAAGTTTGTGTCACGAAGTGTCTATTTATTTTTGTTAAACCCTTCGTCAAGTCGTATGATCCTAAGTGACTAGGCAATTGACTCTCCAACGAAAGATAGTTCAGGGGAAAAACACAATGTTTTCTTTCAACAAAATATAAAAGAATATTAGTCACAATTTGTAAGTGATTAATAATTATTTTATTTTAATAAAAATAATTATTATTTACTTTGTTTTTTTAAACAGACGGATGCAAATACATAAAAGTGCATAAACAGTAAAAATAAATACCTTCTTTTTTCGTTAAAACACAAGTTCCTCTTTTTTTAAAATTATTTCTTTTCTCTTCTTATTTTTTCATTGAATATAAGTTCCTCTTTTTTTTCTTTCTTTAAATCCGTTTCCTTAAATCATTCCTTTCGTTTCTTTCCCTTTTAAATCAATTCGTTTTTTTCTTCAAATATCTCTGATTCAACCGTCACTTCCAAAACCCGTTCTCTACTGACTCGTCTCTGAATTCTCTCGTCTGTTTTTTTCTATCGTCTGTCTCAGTCAAATTTTTCCCGGGTATTTAAAAAAAATCAAAACAAACCTAAGGGAATTAACCCCTTTTTTCAGCCAAGGGCAGCAACTCTTACCTTTCCCTTTATTTATTTAACTTTTATTCGTTTTCTTTTTCAACAAATAGTCAACCCCCCTTGCTATTATTAAATGATATTCTGAGAAATCTCAGAATATCATGACAGTTTGGCTGGTGCTATTTTGTGGGATCATATTACCTTTAGGTACCCCTTTTCGATCTTTATTAAGAAAGGACATGTTTTTCATTTTCACCGTCAATATGCAGTTGTTTGTTAAGGGTTAGTTTTATAATTTTAAAAAATATCTAAAAATCGTCCGTTAAAACAACCGGATATTGACGGTGTAAATGAAAAACATGTCCTTTCTTAATCGAAATCAAAAAGAGGTGCCTAAAGGTCATATGGTCCATTTTGTGATTACTATGGTTGGGTCAGAAACTTGGATTTTTATGTTTTTCACTGGAGAAGCTTTTTAGCGTTTGGGGAGACTTTTTTCTTTTTTTTTGTTTCTTTCGAGTTCGAGGAGAACCTTTGTTCTCTGATTTTCCTCTCTTGCCTTTAAAAAATCTTTATAGCGGGCTCACCTGGAAACAACCACTTCTTACCGCCTAATCAATCCATGCCTGAGGGATTGGTATCACTTCCACGCATCTGATCCTCATTGGTCATAGACTCAAGCCACAATATAATGGCTCCTAATTAAGGCTCCTCGCCTATAGCTTTTAGGAGGAGTATCTATAGTTTTGATCTTTATTTTTTTTAAAATGCAAAAGGCAACTTTGCATTGAAACATAACTATCTCATTGCCACCTGCTTAAATGGAAAGGAGTTTCAAAACACAATTTTTATCAATTGATTTTAAATAAAAAAACATTAAAAAATAATTCTAAATATGAAACGTATTCATCAGTATCAAAAGGTTTTAAATAATTAGGGATCTCAAATAATTATTTTAGTAGCATGTAATTTATGATTTAGGTTTTGGATTTAGAAGGAAAGAGAAAGGAAAGATAAATAATGTTAAAGAGATGGTTGGTTGAAATGAAAACAATAGTGGATTGTTTTGTTTTGTTTTGTTTTACGGCATATCAACCTCAGTGGGTCATTTAATGCCGATAAAGTTTTAAAATAAATCAATTCTTAATGGATAATACAATTTTTTTATGAATACATTTTTCTATTTAACCCATAGATGGGACCCTAACAGGTACTACCACTCCGGGTCAGAGTGGACCAGGGAGCAATGGTGATGAAGGGGTGCTCCACATTCCCCAAACCTTCAGAACTGGAACCTCACCATTAGATAGAGTTTAACGTCATTCCCAGGACATGTAGACCCGCAGCCACCGTCTTCTAGCACCCATATGATAAAAAGGGGTTGGGGCTTGCCATAAGGGCAATAGGGTTGAGAAAATCATATAGGTGCTAGGGCTTGACGTGACCAGCCGATTGATCGGAGGAGGCCTCTACGACCGCCCGTCTTGCTCAAGATAGGACCAAAGTGGAGTATTGCAACAATAGTGGAATATGTGAGAGAAATGTTTGGTTGAAATAAAAATAACCCGAAACAAATTCCGATGCTGGAATGGCAGTATCTACGTCACTAATAATCAGCTGATATTTTTGAATAATGGCGTGCGCCAAACTGATTAGAGTTTGATAAATGATTAAAATGTTTAGGATATCATGAAAAGCCCAGTTTTCGAAGAAGGAGTCAGAGAGAGAGCCAAGTGGCGATAGGCGAGAGACAATGTAAGCTTTTGTCTTAGCCGATAGTCAAAATATTTTACCCATCTTTCTTTCTTTCTTTCTGATTTGACATTTATGTCCCCCCCTCTCTCTCTCTCCCTCTCTCTCTCTCTCTCTCTCTCTCTCTCTCTCTCTCTTCGCGGTGACACTTACTATTAAGGATTTTCAACAGCGGTAATAAAGTTGTTGTTTGACAAACAAACAAAATGATTGCGGTTCGATTGTTTATAACGCTGGGTTACCACGGAAAAATACAATAGAGCTCTTTAAGATAGAACGTCACGCCTCTAAAAGAAGGGCCGTAACACAACAAAAGCGAAAATAAAATTTTGAAAGTTGGTTGAAGGGCCGCACGGATGCGCCTCTACACCAGGCAATGGATAAAACATTTTTTCATTAATTTGACATTTTCCGTTGGATAACTCAGATTTGAATGCATTTGAGAACATTTAGTTGGTTGTTTTGATTTACGGCATATCAATCCTCTTTCGGGTGATTAAATGCAGACTCAAGTCGTTTTGATAAAACAAAGGGCTCTAGCTGCTTATAGTACTTGCTGTTAGATAAGTGGCCACCCTATTAAGTATTGAACGGAATCATCATTGCTTAATCTCGGTGACCTCGCGGGAAATGGTGCTTTCAGTGTGACTTGGTCGTAATTTCAGGGCATTTGTTTAGTATCTATATCATTCGTTTAATATTCATATCTTATTTTGGGTGAGTAAGAAATTAAACAACAGCTTCTCAATCATTACCCAAGCAGCACATGTCCTCTTCTTCTAAAAGGAAAAAAGTGGTAGGTTTATTGATCGGTGCTTGAGGAACCCCTGAAGATGAATAGCAACGGAATCTAATCAACTTTTGCATCCGATCAGCAGGGGTTTTCTTCCTGCGTCGCACCCCACATTTGAAGCAATATTGTGCCATATTATGTTTTCTTTAGGGGGGTGTAGACAAATAGCTATGCCAATCTTGGCTGAATGAAACTGTTGTCGATTATATCATACATTTAAATCCCTAAAGTCCAACCCCTCCTCACCGAGACAAAGGTATGCCGTTCGGAACTCAAGATTATTTTTTTCAAGGCAACAAATGAGCTGCTTTGAAACCAGTGTATCTATATTTACACTCTTGTAGTAATTGGTTTTAACAATGCGTTAGCATAATTAGGAATCATGTTGTATGGTGCTGAAGAGTTAGTATACTGTTGGTTTGAACAACAACAACTAGCTAAACACAACTGAACTGGTGCCCAAAACAGCAGGTACTTACGGAACTCAGGAATACTCCATTCATGCCTTTGGGTGATTCCATTCCCTAGTCCTGATTAGCTACTTGGTTTCTGTGGTGTTATGGTGTGTTATAAATAACCTGGAATTTTGCAGTAAGCTTGCAACAAGGTAAAATCGGTATTGGGTTACGACTTCCTTGTTACCTTTTCTAGCAATTCGACAGTAATTGGAATTCATCAATTGAATAGGTTAATTTCTATATTCTATGGTATGATTTTATTTCCTTCAAAAAGGACAGAATGTCTTCTATGTTGACATTTTCCTAATAGATCTCTCATATTATTTCCATTACAATAACGGTTTCTGGTGTGAGCAAAAACTCCGCATTCGTGAATAAGTGTTTATCAGTCAAAGGTGTTTGACATGTTTTTGCAATCAAAGTTTAGCAAAAATGTAACAATCATGCATTGGATTACAAATAACTTGTGTCACTTCTGCCCTGGTTTAATTACTTCTCGGTATTCAGCCGCCATTACAGCCAGCCTAGCGGCCATTGTGTGAACATAGGTGAGTTGATTAGCAATGCGCAGGTGCAGCAAAGAAGAGCTAGATGATGTCGTCTGCCAGATAATTCAATTGCCACATTCGTAAAATCTGTCATTTCAGTCTATGCCCAAGGAAAAATACCGGAATAATGTCCTGCCTATAAAATTGATAAAGGAGGTGTAATCTGAAACAAATGTGTCTCTCCATCTCTCTCTGTCTCTTCACTCTGGGTTTCTCTCTCTCTCTGTCTTCTCTCTCTCTCTCTCTCTCTCTCTCTCTCTCTCTATATATATATATATAATATATATATATATATATATATATATATCTTATGCCGATATTTTTAATAAATCCAAGACGGTACATGAAATAACCCTTATTTCAAAGTGAAAACCGCACAGAATAATAACAACATTGATAATAGAAAATTGAGAAATAGAAAAATCATATGGTTTAACACTCCTTACAACGGAACTATAAAAACAACGTGCGGAAAATATTTTTCCAATTAGGGAAAAATTGAAAAATTCTCTATATTAAAAACTGTTCAATGAACCTCTGGTTTCAAAGCAGGACATTCAATGTTCAAAATCTTTCGCTGCCTGAAGATGGCTATGCTTAATCAAGCCAGTTTAAAGAGCTTGAAACCAATGTGGCTGCAGATTAGTTTCCATACAAATGAATACATACCAAAAATATATATTTATTTATTATCATTATTAATAGGGCTCTATCACAGATATTGAGCACTCTACTAATAATAATGTATATATTGGCTTACTACTGTTTCATCAAGTGAGATAGTGTTAACCATGCACAGTATTATATATATATATATATATATATATATATATATATATATATATACCAACCACATTAGCCAGCCAGTCTATAAAATCTTGAAAGATAGGAATCCCCTCCTCGAAATACTGAATGAAATAAAAGGAAACTCAACACATCTAACGGAATTTATCATTTATTTAACACTTTACCCATGCTTCACACAAAATCCAATATATATCTAAATATATAAGAGTAAGTTTTTGGTATGTACGTGTATAACAAAGAACAGAGAAGTCACTCAGATTTGAAATCTTGCATATAGATTAATATCCTTCTAACTAAGAAACACGTCGAATTTGGTTATTGATTTTTTTACTAATTAAGGGATATAATCAATTAATTAAGCCGAAATCACCCAATTGCGGAACTGTCCATATACCAGAACCTGCTGATGATAAAATATTGTCCTCTGACTGACTTTTTGTTACAGTGATTTATAGCGATTCACAGCAAAAATTTATATTTTTTGCGAATAAATTTCGCAGTCTAAGCTGTTCTGCTAGGAATATATCACCTATTCTTGGTCCAATCTTTAAAATATTTATATTGTTGAAAAGAATATAATATAATCTTTCTGAATATGCAATTTTTATGCATTTTTATTAATTGAACTATTTTTTACAGCGAGTTAAAAAAAAAATTGGCTTCAGAGAGCTGATTTGTATGATTTTTTTTCATTATAAATTTTGAGAAAATAAAAACAAATTCTTTTTTTCTCACTTATTTACGGTTCAATCTTCTTTAAGATATCCATATGGTTCGAAAGAGAATGACAATAATCTCTCTAAATATGTAATTTGATTGAGTTTTTATCAATGGAATTATTTTTTACAGCGAGTTAAGAAAATATATATATTTTGTTTCAGCCTAGAATTCGTAGTATTATTTTTTTCATGCTTAAATTTTAACATAAAATCAAATCTTATTTAACGCATATTTCTGTTTCTATCTTAAAAATATTTATTTGATTAGAAAAAAGATCTTTCTGAATATGTAATTAGTATGTCTTTTCATACATTGAATTATTTTTAAAGCGAATTAAAAAATAACAAATCAAACGAAAACATTTAACGAAAACTCAACGTTTTTTTTTAATAAATTCCCGTCGTTCGTCAATTGTAAACAAAACTTTTTTTTTTAATTTTTCATAATCGCGTTAATTTATTTATTTTAATATTAGAAATACAAATAAAATCATGATACTAATGTAGAATAGTGCGCAAGACATAATACCATTAGATTACCTAATACATTTCACGGAAATACCTGGAAACTCAAATTCTTATCAAATTTAAGATATAGTATACTTTACTATAATAATTTGACATTCGATCGACTAAATTTTTGAATTAATAATGTTATAAGATTATTTATCGTTTTACATAAATTTGATTACTTTATTTAATTCTTTTTTTCTTTTTCAAATATTAATTTGAAATTTAGCAAATCGCGTCATTTATATTTTATTTAAAAAATATAGTTAATCATTGAATTAAAATTTCTTACTATATCATTATGTGATGGGCTAAACTTGCAAATCGGTCGGAAAATTTAGGGTGACCTAGAAAAAAGGAGAACGCATAAATTTTGTAATAAAACTTGGGGGGAGGTAGGGTTGGAGTTGGGTTTAGGGTTACTTTAATGAGAAAATAAATAAATAATTTGTTTTCTGTTTTTAGGGTTAGGGTTAGAGGTTTTCTGTTTTTAGGGTTAGAGGTGGAGTTTAGGGTTAGTTTAATGGGAAAATAAATAATTTGGGTTTGTTTTTAGGTTAGGGTTAGGGTTAGAGGTGGGGTTTAGGGTTAGTTTAATGGGAAAATAAATAATTTGGGTTCTGTTTTTTAGGGTTAGGGTTAGGGTTAGAGGTGGGCTTTAGGGTTAGTTTAATGGGAAAATAAATAATTTGGGTTCTGTTTTTTAGGTCACCTGTAATGTTTTAATTTTTCGACCGATTTGCAAGTTTAGCCTTATGATGTCATTCCCTCAAATCTGACGAAAAGAAATTCCCTGACTCCCACCAGGTAGAATTAAATTAAGATCGTTTTTATGTGGTGATTTTTATGGGTCATCCTGTGAGGACTGAACTCGGTATTCAGTGGTAATAGATCTGCAAACGATTATTAAACCATGTTTTTATCTCCACTACCCGGGCTTCGCCGGGTAGCCGCTGCTAGTATATATATATATATATATATATATATATAATAATATATATATATATATATATATTGAGAACTAGACTCACCAGATATATCAACAAAGAACACACGTGGACTCCACAACGACAATATATATATATATAGATATAGATAGATAGATATATAAGCCTATGGATAGGAAGATAGTTAGATAACGACTACAAACGATTTTATGAATGCAAATAATAATCGTCTTTTCCAGAAGATGTCTGTTATATATATACTAGCAAATATATGCACCCTCCGGGTGCAAGTATTTAAGTTTGAATGTAATAAGATATTATATTAAATTAGAAAAGCTAATGAAACTAAATAAGAATACAGATCAAAAGATTTGAAACATAGAACAACTGAAACTTACTCTTCCATCACTCTCGTCTTTCATTGCTATTTTTTCTAATGTAAGTATTTAGTTACAATATTAAGTAAGAATAAACTTAGTTATTTTTTCTTGTTAATGGATTTCATTTAAGATTTATTGAAGAGATTTTTGCTTATATTCATTAAAATAAAACCAAACAGTTAGAAATCAATAACACTGAGCACATATTTATTAAATTCGATTTTTTAATATTAATATGCAAAATAGCCTTCCCGTTCAAACTGTAAACTGCTGTTTTGTTGTATATATAAATATAATTGCATGTTATTCGTATGTAGATATGGTTAACAGTATTAATAATGTAAAACAATTTTATTAATTATTAA
>CM042173.1:55088931-55097221 GCA_023376005.1 Doryteuthis pealeii
AAAGATATACATAATATAATATATAATATACATTTTAATAAAATCAAACCCCTTAAATTACCAGTATACACATGCTCTTACAATAAGTAAGATCCCTATGTAGCGCAATAGAGTCTATATCAGAATGATGATAATTGGTCACGACTTAGATTCAGGTCAATACTTGCTGACCTAAGGTTTAACTCTGCGAGGGTTTTGTTGGTTGCACAAGCTATTTTATGTAGATTATAGTATATATATATATATATATATATATTATATATATCTCTCACTACGTATATAATGTGTTGTATGTTTAGCTAAATGAAGAAGGTTTGTCATATTTAGCAGATATAATCTATTTTTCACCCTATCTATATGTTATATCATTATAACATATGTGGTTTCTTCAGACCACTTATTTTTATGGAAATGGTATCAGAAATGGGGAGATGTTTTTATATCTTGTTGGGGATTCAAAAATAAGCTCTGGCTCACATTCTTTTGTTGTGTGTGTGTGTGTCTCGTTATACACACATATATATATATATATTGTACTATATGTGGTGTGTGTGCGTGTGTATGTATGCTGTGTGTGGTGTGTGTGTATTTCGTGCTCTGACTGGTGATGCAGTTAATGAAAGATATATATTGTCTTTCCAGGGGGCGCTTTATAAATACCTGACCAAAATAGCGCCATTATGGTCTGGACTATTTGCAAGAAAAATGTTTTATTATTTTTTTAGGTTCTAAGAACATATAGTTCAATAAATCAACACTCTTCTCAAAAGAACCCTTAATAAAATAAAATTGATATTCATATAATGTGTATTTTTTGAAAAATAATAAAGCGCTGTTAATAATTTTGTTAGCATTGCGTGCTCGTCTTTAGATGTTATAGTATATATATATATATATTATATATATATTATATTATATAATATATATATATATTGATATAATATAGTGTCTGTTTTCAGCTTTTTGCTGAATAGCGTACAAGCAGTACTTATTGGTAGGTGGCTCAATATAAAATAGAGCTGTTATAATAATATAATAAAATAGATTAATACAGGTTTTACATATCTATTTATTAGGTGACACGGAACGTCACAACCATCTTGGTTTCATCGATGCATATCAGTAAGATGTTTGAATGTCTAATATTATATATATATACCAAACTTGTTGCTAAATTCCTCGCGTGAGAAATCCGGAAATAGTTTTTGATTGTAAAAAGTAAATCATCACCTGGGAAAAACAATTTTTGAAAAAAAGAAAAGACAAAGATAATGTACCAACAAAAAATCAGTCTATTGATACAATGTGTAAAAACAATTTATATGCATATATCTCATATATACTATATATTATATATATTATACCAAAAGATATATATATATATATCCTCATACAAAAACGTTAGATATATTAAAGCTAAGTAAGTAAAAGAGTGGGGTCAATACTACAGTAGAGCAAATAATATATATATTATATATATTGTATATATATATTATATTATATATGTGTGTGTGTTGTGTGTGTGTATGTGTGTATTTGTGTGTGTGTGGCTGAAAAATATTAACACTTTATTCTACATATTTTGGTTGTAAATCATTTCAAGTTATAATAAAATAAATGTTGATTTTCATACAGAAGCTCTTTAGTTTCCCTATTCTTCTCTCTTTCTGGTTGCATTTTTTGTTTCATGTAGCATATCATATATTTTCTTCCTTTCTTTCTTTATGATAAAAAGGAATGGTCCATATTTAGTGTGTGTGTTAAAAATTCGCGAATATTATCGTTCTCTGATCGACTCTCGCTCCTCTCTATTTAATTACCTCTCTTCTCTTTCTTACACACACAACACACAGCCCACACACAACACTATATAATATATATATATATATTATAATATATATATATATGCCTAACCAATTTTATATAATATATAGTATAAATATATATATGCCCTAACTCATATAATATATATCATATATATATATATATATATGCTCAACTCCTATATTATTATATATATATATATTATTATATATATATATATATATATATATATGAGTGTCGCGTGTAGATGAAGTAGCCAACGCTAGAGGATAAAATAGATAGATCCAAAAAATAAATACTTCGCGGTCTTTACCCAAGCATATTTAACACCATATATATTATTATATATTATATAATATATAATATATATATATATATGTGTGTGTGTGTGTGTGTGTGTGTGTGTGTTTTGAAATACGCTAGACTTAAGCGCAGGATGGCGGTCGTCAGTTATGTTATTGGCTGGCTTCATAGGGGGTTTGGGTCTTCCCAACATTGATACCCCCTTCAGCCAAGCCAGCCCCGTTGGAGACGATCAACTCCAACACGCACCTTGTGCACTCCAACAAAAAAACTGACTAGTCAACGCGATCCTCGCAACTCTTTTTATTGGAATGGCAAATTCTACAACCAATCATTGATAAGTAGGTAAGTTGTTTCAACAGGATCGCGCGACTCAGACTTTTCTTTTTTAAATAACGCATTGGATGGTAGGATGTTCTAAGAAGCACACAAACGCGTTGGATACGTGAGGCAGAAAGGAATGTAAGTCGTAACCATTGACGCCACACGCCTCTCTCTTGCTCTTGTTTTTTGTTGTTTTTTTCCCTAGTAGCAATATACAATTTACTCCATAATTCAATTTGGTCGAAGTTGAATACGATTATAATCTTTTAATTTATATATATATTATATATAATTATATATATATATATATATTATATATATTATATATGTGTGTGTGTGTGTGTGTATATAAGAACCTACTGCCACGAAAGATACAATAGATATATCAGTTAGGTTAGCACAATGACGGGTTTGTACCACTAGGCATTCGCGTGGGTACTTTACGACACGCTCCACACATTCGAATAATGCCGTTTAGACACATGTAGAACATGTGTTAACACCTGTGGTACCGTTAGTTCCGTTTGGTGTATGGTACGTCTGAGGCCCCCGGTAGGAGTGATGTTTTTAAGGATGCCTGTGCAGATATAGACGTGGGCCAGTCCGTTAGTCTTCGAGGGATTTTGATGTATGACTCGGTGTTTTACTGACTGCGCCAGAACGGAATTACCGTTCGCGCGGTGGAGACCGGTTCTGCTAAGCACCGTTTCATAGATATTGGGTGTTGCCACCTCTGTCCATCGACGCGTGCGTGGTTACAGGTTACCTTACGCCATCCGGTGTGGTTTAGAGATTTGCGTCACGACTACCATTGATAATGGTGTGGTGGTTAAAATAAGGTGGTCCGTGATGATCGTGTCGCTGGTCGAGTGTGTGTTGGGTTGGTGCGGTGGATGGGAGTTGGGCTTTTGTGGCGTGGTGCGGAACAGGGTTTCGGCCATTGAGAGAGCGAGTTAACTAACTTTGGCACTTTTATGGTGGCTAAGTTTGGATTCTGGGTTACGTAATAATTGTTAATGGTTGATTATCTGAATGTCCCATACGTCGTTGGTCATGTGCTAAACTAATTATTATTAGATAACACCTTAGTACGAGGCAATTAATCTTAATGTCTATATATATTATATATATAATATATTTATATATATATACGTATAAGTATCCAAACGCCTGGTATGTAAGGGATAATTCTATTTGGGATCATCACTATCTCATGTACGTGCACAATGCATGGTCATGTTGATGCAAACTTATAGATTTATTCAAGGATTTTTACAAATCCAATGTATAATAACTAATCAAATATATACAGAGTAATTTATATAAAGAAGGAAAAACTTATATATATATATTATATATATATATATATATATATATATTATATATATATATATATATATTTATAACTTTCAAAGAAAGAAAAACTTAACAAACGTCATTTGGCTATCATAAATTTATTTTGATTAGAAATCAAATATATTGAGTGCTGCTCGAATAAAATTTACAATAGCCAAATGACGGTTTATAAAATTTATATATGGGGGTGTATGTGTGCAGGTGCTAATATTATATATATATATATTATATATATATATATATATTCTGATGAAGGTCGAATTTTCTTTGTGTGCGGAACATGTCTATATTTTTTTCTATTATTATTATTTCATTTCATTTGTTGTTTAAAAATAATAATAGTTTGAATAGTGTTACACATGGATAAATTCCTGACCAAAACACGTGTAAGTAAAATTGATTAAAATATCCTATTTTATCTATTCTATACTTTCTTTCCTTTATTTATTTCACACACACACACACACACACACACACACACACACACACACACACCATATATATTATATATATATATAATATATCTATAATATATATATAATATATTAAAGGAAGATTTTTTGGTATGTACGTGTCGACGTATAACTCAAAACGGGAGGTCACTCTGATTTAAAAATCTTGCATACACATTGATATCGTTTTCTAACTAAGAACACAAATTTGGTTATTGATTTTTTACTGATTAGGGATATAATTAATTAATCAAACAAAAATCAAACGATTTTCGAAAAGCCATAGCATAGATGCTGCTGCTAATGCTTGGTGTATCAGCAGGAGCTCGCTTGGCTGTTTTAAGCTGCAGAAAGAAAGAAAATGAAAGTATATCAGCTTCCAGTCATTGAAAATGTTAGCGACAAACTTGAACTATGTCTAAATTTTAACGTAAAATAAATTGTTTTTTTTTTATAATCTTTCTAAATATTATTTATATTTATCGTATGTTTTTGAAACTAACTTTTTATTGTAACAATGTACCTCATTTAAATTAAATGTTGCATGCACAAAAAATTATAGAAAAATGAAAATTGTTTCAAAACACAAGTTTACGGTTACATTTTTTTAAATTAAGATTTTAAAATGTCAATAAAAATCAGTCACCAGTATGGGTTGTATAATGTAAAATTAAAAAAAAAGATAAACGAGTTGTTTTGTAATTAATACTAATGGTTAAAAATAAGTCTTAATAGTTTAGAGAACTAATGAAAACGTTTTAAAATGTAAGCAAAAATAGATATTGCATTATTTTTATCGTTAAGAACTAGATTTGAATTGTCATGTAGAAAAAATTCAAAGAAATAAATTACAATGTATTTCTAACTTATCAAGCAATTAAAAATGTATTTTAAATTGTCCCCAAATACTATTATTATTTTCAAACTGGAGTTTCAGTGAAAATTTTCGTGAAAAGAAGAGAAAATAATCTTGCTGAATATATAATTTGTACGAGTCTTTATCAATTGAATTATTTTTTATAACGAGTTAGAAAAATTATTATTTTCCTTCGGACAGCAAAAGTATGTTTTAACGAAAAATCAAATCTTATTCATATCGCAATCTTTTTATTCATGTCTTTAAAATATTAATTTAGTTAGAATGAAATGAATAATCTATCTTACAAATATTTATTTCGTGAAAAGAAGGGAAATAATCTTGCTCAATATATAATTTGTATGAGTCTTTATCATTGAATTATTTTTTTATAGCGAGTTAGAAAAATAATCATTTTGCTTCGGACAGCAAAAGTATGTTTTAACGAAAAATCAAATCTTATTCATATCGCAATCTTTTTATTCCTGTTTTTAAAATATTAATTTAGTTAGAAATGAAATGAAATGATCTATCTTACAAATATTCATTTGGTAAGAAAGAGCGAAGTAAAAAACAATAATAAGCGCTTATTATTTATTTCGTTTATTTAATAAATATAATATAACTCAACTTTGTATATATACGAAAAAATTAAAACAAAAGAATTTTAGAAAGAAAAGCCTTTTACAAAAACAGGTAGTTAAATTATAACTACTTATTTCGTAACTAAGTAAACATAGTTGTATTCGTATTGTAATAAAAACAAAAAAAATTATAATAAAACGATGTGTTAACATTTGTATATAAACAAAAGTGTATGATATGTTCTTACCTTGAACATAAATAAAAATTATTCTAATGTATGTAACTTGAATAAGAAAATTTGTTCTTTAATTTATCATTATTCTAATGTTAAATAATAGGCAGATTTTTTTTAAATTAAGGGCGGACCTGAACTTTTGGAACCCACCACCTCTAAAATTTTTGTTTTTATTTTTTTCTTCTTCTTTCAATGGATTATTATCGATTGCACACCAATCTATCAGACTGTAAAAAAACATTAAAAAAAGTTATTTATTTTTTTGAGTTTTCAGGGGTGCTCATTTACCCCGTATAAGTTTATCGTAAATCGATCCCCCTTATCGGAACCGCTAAAAAGAAAATTTTATTTATTTATTTATTTTTCCTTCAATGGATTATTATCGATTACACACCTATCTATCAGATTTTTTAAAAAATATTCTTGAAAGTTCTTAATTTTTTTTAGTTTTCAGGGGTGCTCATTTCCCGTATAAGTTTATAGTAAATCGATTCCCCATATCGGAACCGCTCGAAAAGAAACTGGCGCAAATGTATGAAAGTTAGGGTGGCCCAGCAAAAACAGAACCAATGGTGTACAATCGATAATAATCCGTTGAAGAAAAAAAATTAAAAACGAAAATTTTAGAGGGCGGGTGGTTCCAAAAGTTCAGGTCCGCCAAATTAAGTCAATACCTTTTTTCTCTCTCTCTTTTTACTAAAAACCGCCAGAAATGTTCTTCGAATTTTATCTCTGCGAACTTGAAAAACGGTCGGAAAATTAGGGTGACCAGAAAAAAAGAACCCACGAATTTTGTAATAAAACTGTTAATTTTAACTAGGGGGGTTTAGGTTAAGGTTGGGGTTAGGTTTGTTTATGGGAAAATAAATAATTTGGGTTCTGTTTTTTTCTGGTCACCTATATACAGGGTGAACCCAGAAAAAAAAGAACCCAAAATTTGTTAATAAAACTTAATTTTAACTAAGGGGGTTTATGGGGTTAAGAGTTAGGGTTGGAGTTTAGAGTTAGTTTAATGGGAAAATAAATATTTGGGGGAATTTTCCGACCGTTTTTCAAGTTCAGCCTTATCTCGGGATTTCTTTTAATCATATTATTAAATTTTTTAAAAACTTTAGGAATCACTTTAATTCATTCATATTAGTGTCGCTCGAATATATACATTTATTTTCGACCGTTTATTCATTAGACAATTCTCGGCGATTTTTTAAAAGATTTGATAAATAATTATCTTATTAGTTACCACCAATTTTCCCTGTAAAATTTACCCACCCCTATATTTAATACAATGAAACTTGCATAAAATTAATATTACTCGAAAAAAATTTTTCAGTTGAAAGAAGATACATTAAACAACTACTTTAATTTTCAGCTAACGGAAATAATGAAATTATGATGAAAAACAATGTTTTCATTTTGCCGTTAAATCAATTGAAATCTTACGTAGCCAAAAACAACTTACGAAAGAGGATTTTAAAATATACTATGAAAAATAATTAATGGTCCGATTTTCACGAAAATATAATTAGGGAATATTTTTTTACGAGGTCTACCCCCATCCCTTTTTCTATTTTTGAGATATTAAAAAAATGAACGAAATTGGTTATACCTATCTCTATATTTTTTTTTCCGCCACTCACTCTTTGGTGTTCTCCTTTTTTTTTAGTCCGGTCATGGACGGGTACTTTAGCTAGTATATATATATATATATTGTTATCAATGAATCCTTGTCCAGAAATACATTTATTTCAGCCTTGTTGGCCTGTCAGTCTTTTTTTTTTTTTTATATTAGAAGATTTCATATCCAGACTCATTGATATGATTATCTTGTCTCCCAGATTTTTGTTTTTCAAATTTCTTTTTCCGCGTTTGTTAAATACGCTTGCTCACGGGCATGCGCACACTCGCAATTTTAAGAAATGTTATGGTTTGTGCATGTTCATCATTTGTGTGACCTTGATTTCTTTACTAGTGAATATGCGCTCGTGAAAAGGGGATAGACTTACTCGCTGTTCGGTGATACCGACAAGGGACACTCTACGACTTTGATAATATAGCGAATTGGTCGTAACGCAAAATAAAATCAATCTTTAAAAATCTTTTTTTTTATTAAATCTCACGTGGACTAAACAAAAGAGTAACGGCCTTGGTCGAAAATGTGTTTCATGTGGAACAATAGGCATCTTTCACCTGTTTTCGGCTCTTTTCAAAGGCGGGAAAAATTTGAAAGGACATCTGGGAGATTTATTGATTTTATTTATAAACAAAGGACCTACAAAAGTTCCATTCTTTTGTGGAAAATCCACCGAACAATGGAATTTTGCGGCTCTCGAAGAGCCAACAAGGACCTATCGTTAA
>CM042173.1:55097321-55099821 GCA_023376005.1 Doryteuthis pealeii
AAAAAAAAACCAAAAAAAAAAGAAAAACTGGCGCCAAAGTTGAATGTAGGGTGGGCCAGCCAAAAACGAACCAATGGGTACATCGATTAATAATCCGCTGAGAAAAAATTAAAACGGAAATTTAAAGGGCGGGTGGCAAAAGTCAGGTTCGCAAATTAAGTTAATACTTTTCTCTCTCTCTTTTACTAAAACCGCCGAAATGTTCTTCGAATTTATCCTGCTGAACTTTGAAAACGGTCGGAAATTTAGGGTGGACCAGAAAAACGGACCACGAAAATTTGTATAAAACTGTTAATTTTTAATAGGGGTTTAGGTTAAGGTTGGGGTTTAGGGTTTTTAATGGGAAATAATAAGTTTGGTCTGGGTTTTCTGGGTTTCACCTTATAAGTGAACCCAGAAAAAAAGAACCAAAATTTTGTAATAAAAACTTAATTTTAACTAAGGGGGTTTATGGGGTGATTTAGGGTTTGGAGTTTTAGAGTTAGTGTAATGGGGAAAATTAAATAATGGGGGAATTTTCCCCGACCGTTTTCAAGGTTTTCAGCCCTTATCCGGGATCTTTTATCATATATTAACATTTTTTAAAAAACTTTAGGAATCACTTTAATTCATTCATATTGGTGTCGTCTTCGAATATAAACATTTAATTTCGACCGTTTATTCATTAGACAATTTCTCGGGCGATTTTTAAAAGATTTGATAATTTAATTTATCTTATTAGTTCCACCATTTTCCCTGTAAAATACCCACCCCTATATTTAATCAATTGAACTTGCATAAAAAATTTAAATATTAATCTCGAAAAAAAATTCATTTCGGAAAGGAAGTTACAATTTAAACAAACTACTTTAATTTTCAGCAACGGAATAATGAAAATTATGATTGAAAAACAATGTTTTCATTTTTGCCACCGTTAAATCAATTGGAAATCTTACTAGCCAAAAACACTTTACGGACAAGAGGATTTTTTAAAAATATACTATGGAAAAATCAATTTAATGGTCGATTTTTCACGAAATATATTAGGAAATATGTTTTTACGAGGTCTACCCATCCCTTTTTCTATTTTATGGAGATATTTAAAAAAATGAACCGAAATGGGTTATTAACCTATCTTTATTTTTTCGCCACTCACTCTTTGTGTTCCGTTTTTTTAGGTCCGGTCATGGCCGGGTACTTTAAGTAGTATATTATTATATTATGGTATCAATGAAATACCTTAGTCCAGAAATAACATTATTTCAGCCTTGTGGCTGTCAGTCTTTTTTTTTTTTTTATAATTAGGAAGATTTCATATTCAGACTCAATTGTTGATATCTTGTTCTCCGTTTTTGTTTTTCCAAATTTCTTTCCGGTTTGTTAATACGCTTGCTTCACGGGATGCGCACACTGTAAGGCAATTTTAAGAATTGTGGGTTTGTGATATCATCATGTGACCTTGATTTCTTTACTAGTGAATATGCGCTGGGAAGAAGGGGATAGGACTTATTCGCTAGTTCGGTTGATACCGACAAGGGACCCTCTCTACGACTGATTACCTAAGCGAATTGTCGTAACGCAAAATAAAATCAATCTTTAAAAATCTTTTTTTTTTCTTAAATCTCACGTGGACTAAACAAAAGAGTAACGGCCTTGGTCGAAAATGTGTTTCATGTGGAACAATAGGAATTCTTTCACCTGTTTCGCTCTTTCAAAGCGGGAAAATCTTGAAAGGACATCTGGGAGATTTATTGATTTTATTTATAAACAAAGGAACCACAAAAGTTCCATTCTTTTCTGTGGAAATCCAACCGAGACAATGGAAATTTTGCGGCTTACTTCGAGAACCAACAAGGAACCTATCGTTAAAGTACAAAACCATGTTTAATAAAAATCAAAATAAAAGGGTATTATTTATCATTCTATTTCTTTGAGGTACCCACGAAGCAGGTATGGGCACAAGGTCATTATAAGTGCGTACAGCTGGTAATTTTAATTCAAGTATTCCCTTCTCTTATATGGTTCTCTACCTAGGGTAAAGAAGCACATTATTTATTCATAACATGCATACACACACACAATACGTACACACACAAATTATAAAATATTATTATATATATTGTGTGGTGTGTGCTATCCTGTCGCTCTCGCGGCTTTTAGAAAATGGCGACTGCACTTTCAGAGAGGTTAGGGAACCAACAAAGGTGGGCCACTGTTGGCCGTCGTGTCCCTGATTACTAAGGTGAACCCTGGTAGTTGAGCTGTCAATGGACAAGCAACAACCTCACTTGTTGGTCTACTTAGGCTAGATGGGCGCTTCTAAGATGGACAACCTCCGATCAATCACGTCTAAACTAGCACTTATTATGTGTCACAACCCTATTCCCCTTATCCTTTTTATCATGTGGGTGCTAGAAAGGTCTTAGTGTTCTGTGTATTACGTTGAACTATATTTGATGGTGAAGTTCCAAATCATGAGTTCTGGGTAATGTAATTATCCCTTCATCATTATTATCTCAAG
>CM042173.1:55109821-55122321 GCA_023376005.1 Doryteuthis pealeii
GAAGCAAGAATGAGAACAACCCTTTGTGGAATGGAGAGCGTTATTTATATGTTTTTGATGATATCAAGAAAATGATCACGGTTGTAGTCTATTGTACCTTCCGATTGGCCCCTAATGCCTTAATTCCTGGTCCTATGATTGCTTACCGCTACGTCCGCAAGCCTAACAATGGTCATCCATGACGTCTGGGGCTTTAGAATACACCAACTACATCACTCTAAGACCTTCCCAATGGGGCCAATTATTGGCTGTCGGTGGCGACCCGTTATGCTTAAGGACGAACTCCGGAAATTATGAACATTTTTTTAGTAAATTAGGGTGTCCCAGAAAAAACAAAACCCACAAATCTTGTAATAAAACTGTTAATTTTAGCTTGGGGGTTAGGGTTAGAGTGAAGGTTTAGGGTTAGGGTCGGGGTTTAGGGTTTAGTGTTAGTATAATGGGAAAATAAATAAATAATTTGGGTTCTGTTTTTTCTGGGTCACCCTGTACAGAACCCAAACTCTAACCCTAACCCTAACCCTAACCCCAACCCTAAGCCTTAACCCTAACCCTAACCCTTAACCTATCCTGTTAAAATTAACAGTTTTATTACAAAATTTGTGGGTTCTATTTTTTCTGGGACACCTAATTTACTAAACAAAAGTTCATAATTACCCGGATTATCCATGCCATGCATCCCTTGACCCTTACTTTGGCAGGACGGGCAGTCGGAGGGGCATCCTGCGATAAATTAGCTGATCATATCAAGCCCTAGAACCTATATGATTGTCCCAACTCTATTGCCTTTATGGCAGACCCCTATTCTTTTTATCCTATAGGTGTTAGAAGGCGACGGCTGAGGGTATTATCCGGGGTATGACATTAAACTGACGGTGAAGTACCAGTTCTGGAGCTCAGTTCCACTCTGACCTGAAGAGGTAATACCTGATAGAGCTCCATCTATGGGTAAGTAAAAAAACATGGAGTACCTATCAAGAAGCAATAAAATAAAACGACTTCGGTATAAAATAACCCAACAAGGGTTGACATGTCATAAACTCCAACCAACAAACCAAACGACAGTGACCCCGAACGGACCAATTTTTGGACCGTTTCCGAATCCCCTATTATATTTCTTGTAAATTCTCTCGCCCCTATCAGAGATTAAAGACAGAGAAAGCAATTCTAAAGACTAACGATATATATATATATATATATATATATATATATATATATATATATAGAGAGAGAGAGAGAGAGAGAGAGAGGGGGAGAGTTGAAAGACCATTTCAAATTGGTTTTGCCTAGGTTAGTAGCGGTGAAATACAGAACTAATTTCCGAATCCCCGAATATATTTCTTCTAAATTCAGTTGCTTCTATCACCAGTGAGAGAGAGAGAGAGAGAGAGAGAGAAGAGAAGAGAGAGAGAGAGAGAGAGAGAGAGAGAGACAGAGAGACAGAGACAGAGACAGAGACAGAGACAGACAGACAGACAGACAGACATTTTTAAAATAAAAATCAGATGGATGTCTTATTGTATAGCGCCATCTATGTATATAACGAATTTCGACTTTGTGACTTAAGTTCTAACCCTCACAGAAAACACTAACTGTTTTATAGACCATTCCAAGAAACCTTCAAAGCAGACGGAAATTCTATAAAATTCTACATAGTTCTCAAGTACTGAATATACCATTTTTTTCTAAATTAATTACTTAATTTTATAAATATGGTTCCTGAGACTTCTTCCCACTGTGAGATTTGAATGAAACCTAATTTAATCACGAAGACATTATCTGTAAACCACCTTCAGAAAAGACGTATCCCCTGATATAATTACAATATATAATAAATTACTTACAAAAATATTAACATTTTCTAAGATAATAACCATTACACCACGTCCCTCCTCCATACTGCTATAGCGTTTTACCAAAAAATCAGGAAGGCAGGGTTAAAAGCAGATGGTTGATAAAGTAGTTATGGGAGAGCTGGTGTGCTTAGAATTGGATAAAATTGGTTAAATATCAGAGTTATTGTCTATAATAAAATAGTGCTCAGTTACTCGTGTATTGCAGGATTTTAAACGCACTAATAACAGGCTGTTTTCAGACACATCTAACTCGGATTTTTATAGAGACATTGTTAATAGATAAGATTTATTCTATGTATTAATGATTTTGACTAAATTAAATACTAATTAATAAACTTGTGACGTAAGCAATGACGTAGTTTTGGTTACAGAATGACAGACACCGAATCTCCATTATAATAAGATGTAAATTGCTCGAGATGATTGACAAAACAAAACTAAGTAGAAGTAACTGTGCTAAAAAGTCACTTTATTCAAAAGTGATGATGATGCCGAGTTTGTACGACTGTTATCATCTTGAAGCATCCGCTGGTTAGATATGAGACCGTCCAAATTGTCCAAGATGAAATGCAAAAGTGTAAATCCTGAGTATCTGGTGTTGATTATCCACCGAATTCTTATTTCTCAAGAGTTTCATCACCTCAGCTAAATAATGGTCCATCCCGTTTTTATCATACAGAAAGAAAGGGAAGAAAAAGGACACGGTACACATAAAAATATAATAAGCAAAAAGCAAGAAAGAAAGAAAGAAAGAGAGTAAAGGAAAGATAGAGAGGGCAGTGAGCGTACGAACACGATAACACTAATCGATTTCAATTGAACACAATGACGAGATGAAAAGATGGAAAGAAAGAAAAAAAAGAATGAGAGAGACTTAAATCAAGATTATTATACTTTTTATACATTGAACTATTTAGCAATAGCCTCTTTTTTTTCTCTTTTTTCCCTCTATTCGGAATATACATTGTTACGAGAATATCACTCAAAACTTTAGAACGAGTTCGTGAACAAACAAACAAACAGACAGAAACTACGACTTATTAAATTTAGAAAATGCGTATTCTGTTATGAAAATAAAATAAAATGAATTTTATTCTATTTTATTAAAATCAGAAACATTATAGTCCATAAAGGAAATTCAAGATTTTGATGTAAAAATAGAATAAAATTCATTTTATTGTTTATAATATTGAACGTTTCATCTGCACCACTTTCGTCTTAAAACGGTCCACTCACACCGTTCTCTCTATCATACACAACTCGTTCTTGAGGAAGACCACTTCAATAAAGGGTCGAAACAGATTTCTGTCAGTGAATTTTACATCATGTGTTTGTTTTTTTCTAAATATTTATTTCATATATATATATATATATATATATATATATATATATATATATATAGCAACATTCCCTGGGCGCCTCTCATGGTGTAATCGTTAGCAAGCTAGATTTGCGGACCATTGTTAGTAAGTTCTTATTTCATTGAACACCCAATACTTCTGGCCTTGTGCCACATCCAATCTAAGCTTAGTAAATAACTATATACCAACCACCCCACATGAGCAGAATGTGACACAAGGTCAATTTCTTCATCGGAGTTTAACTTGTTTGAATTCAGAATTTTCATTCTCCTAAACTGGTTACCTAGTCAAGGTTAAAGAGCCCAGTCTGTCCTACTATTTACCCTTTAAGTTACAATACAATAAGTTAATAAGTTACAATAGAATCTATATACAAATAGTCTTGTTCCTTAAACTGCAAGAGACGTAAATCCTGATTATCTGGTGTTGCTTATCCGTCATTCTTTATTTCTTATGAATGACATCACCTCAGCTGAATAATAGACCATTCGTCTTTTATTATAAAGAATGAAAGGTAAAATAATAGGACATACTACACAGAAAAAATATAATGAAAAAGAAAGAAAGACAGATAGACAGAAAGAAAAAAGAGAGTAGCGGAAAAACGAGAGAGAGAGAGAGAGAGAGAGAGAGAGAGAGAGAGAGAGAGAGAGAGGAAGGGATGTCATAACGCTAATCTGTTTCAATTGAACATAATAAAAAGCAGGAAAGAAAGAAAAAGGGTACTGAATTAGAGAGAGAGAGAGAGAGAGAGAGAGAGAGAAGAGAGAGAGAGAGAGAGAGAGAGAGAGAGAGAGAGTTAAATCAATATTATTATACCATTTAGATATTGAACTATTAGCAATAGCTCTTAAACATATTAGACGTTATGATAATTAGATTATTATACTGGTATATCCACCTTTCCTGTTAGTCTGTATATAGAATATAGACTATATTGTAACTTATTTTTATTATGGAATTGTATTGGAAATAAGGAAGGAAATGAATGTCTGTAATTGGACATTAATGCAAATGTTACAGACAAAATAAATATGGTATATGAATGAATCTTGGTTTATGATTATTGTTTTATGCATTATTCATTACTAACAGACAAAAGAATCGATAAAATTTACTTGGAAACAATGATTCTTGATAATAGAATTGTTAGATAATTCACTGTGTGTACAAAATCTAAGACTGACCTTTAAAAGCGGATTAATTTTCTGAAAATTATCTTTTTTTTGTCACTTACGACTCTTCGGAAAAAAAGAGCGTAAGATGAACCAACTTTTTGTTTTGTACTCTACTTCTTTCTGCCATCTTCCTGCTGATTCATCAAATGAATTGAGGGAAAGAGAGGGAAAGAGACAGAGAGAGACAAAGAGACAAGGACAGAGGCAGAAAGAAAAAAAAGGGTTGAAAACAGTTTCAATTACCCCTTTTCAACTTTCTCTCTACCTCTCTCTTTCTCCCCCCCTCTCTCTATCTATCTCTCTCTCTCCATTATATATATATATATATATTATATATATATATATATATATATATATAAGATAAATCTAATGAGTCAGACGAACCTACTAAAAGTTTCGCTTAATGCTTTTCAGGGCTAAGATCTGACTCGTCAGATCTCAGCCCTGAAGAGCATTAAGCGAAACTTTTAGTAGGTTCGTCTGACTCATTAGATTTATCTTTATCATTTGCTCTACTTAGGTATTGAGCACTTTTTACTTATTAGCTTTAGTCTCCTGGCAGTTTTATGAATATATATATATATCTTATATATGCATATAAATAGTGTTTTCTTTTGGCCAAATATTGTACCAATAGATTATTTATGGTTGGTACGATTATCTTGGTCTTTTCTTTTTTCCAAAATATTTTTTCTACCCGGTTGATGTTTGGTAGTATATTTTTACAATCAAACTATTTGCTGGTTTTTTTCTCACCGCGAGGATTTACCAATAAGTTTGGTATATTATACACACACATACACAATATATATATATATATATATATATATATATATATATATATATAATATTCATTTTGTTTTGTCCTCTTCCGTGTCAAACGTTCTGCAGTCTTCCTCTTATGAATTTTTTTAAATACTCGTAAGCAAAAAAAAAAAAAAAAAAAAAAAATCATTTTCAGAAAAGGAATCTGCATTTAAATGCAATTCTTAAATTTTGTACACACGTTAAATATCTATTTAACCATTCACGTTCAGATGTATTGCAAGGGAAATATTCTTTTCTTTCTTTGGTTTTGTTTTGAGTTTTATCTTTGAGGATTATTATTTCTTAATTACGTCTGAATTAAAGTTAAAAAAAATGAAAAAAAGTATTTCTTGCCAAAAAAGTACACAGAAAATTTTTCGCAGTTTTATCATTTAACAACCAGAGAGACTGATTGTACCTAAACGGATTTAGAGATTAACAGACTTCCATACTAAAAATACTGTCCGTAATATAGAGGCCGCCTCCCAACATAATTCTTACTTTAATACCAATGTTTTATAATTACCTATTATTAATAATTGATTAAAACAAAATATCAGGGAGGTGTGTTTACATATAAAAAAAATGTTGGTCAGTGGAAAATTGAGTCTGTTAACAAAGGTGCCAACGTCATGGTTTGCAAAACTGTCTCGATTGCAAATCCTGGTTCACAAATCACAAAAAAGTAAAAAATCAAGAATCGCAGGTCCAACTTTGAGTCTAAGAGTTAAATAAATAATTGAGTCAAAAGATCAACTTTCTAAATCTTATATTCGCTCTCACTCTATTGACTGCGGCACTAGAATACGCCGACTGCACCTCTGCAGATGGGTAAGAAATCCAACGAAAACGAATAAAGTAAAAGAAAACAAGAATCATAAGTCCAATGTGAACAG
Source organism: Doryteuthis pealeii (assembly GCA_023376005.1). Lineage (NCBI taxonomy): Eukaryota > Metazoa > Mollusca > Cephalopoda > Myopsida > Loliginidae > Doryteuthis > Doryteuthis pealeii. The sequence goes on from CM042173.1 coordinate 55,115,920, forward strand.
TCCGAGAGTCAAATAAATAATTGAGTTAAATTATCAACTTTGTAATTCTCAAAGAGCAATCTCACATTCGCTCCGCCTCTATCACCGGACAGTAGAATACGATGACTGTGCACTACACACACACACACACACACACACACATATATATATATATATATAGACACGAATTCCCGACACTATCATAGCCATATATCATATAGTCCTATATATAATATATATTATATATATATATATATATATATATATATTATATATACTTTTAAAGAAAGAAAAAAACTTAACAATCCGTCATTCCGTAATAAATTTATTCGACCAAAACTCTAAAGGCTTTTAAAATAAGATAGCATTTTGAGCTTTTGGTCGAAATAAATTTATTACGAAATGACGGATTGTTAAGTTTTTTTCTTTCTTTGAAAATTAAATATTGCTCTGTATTTAATCTAATTTATTGATTATTATACATTGAGCTCTCTTTAGGGACTCATAAAAATGCTTGTATGAATATATGTTTGCACCTACAGGAGCATACAGTATGGTTATACAGTGAGATTTTGAGGATCCCAGGTGGAATCATCCCTTACTAGGTATCATTTAGATACCTTACACACAACACACACACACACACAACACACAATATATATATAAATATATATATATATATATATATATATATATATATATATATATGAGGAAAAGGGGTTGGAATGAATCCGACAGAATGGGGAAAGAATAAAACACATTTTTGTCTGAGTTTTGTTCTTTCATTCCTTTATTTACCTCATATATATATATTAAAAGAGAGCTCAAACAAAAAGGCTGCGAGCATATATTTTGTCACCCACACCATGTTTCGACATATGACGTCTCCTCAGTGTGACTAGACCTCCGGTCGGGATGGAAACCCGACCAATTTGTCATCAGTCAGGTGTCTTAACCACTGGGCCATCAGCCACCTGCATATGCTAAGGGGTAGAACCTTGCCCGAAATTAATTTAAAGTTGACAAAAATAATCTTCCCATTAATATAAATTTTTTTTTTATCATTTCCAAAGTAATCACCTAATTATTCCCAATAGAATAAAGGCGAATGTTTAACTAATTTCAAATTATAATTCATCAATGAGAACTCAATTATTCAAATATTTAAAAATAGAGAAAATTATGAATATTTTACGAAAACGAGCAAGTATAAAGACGAGGGTGTTCCAAAAGTTATGCCTCCTATTTATATCCTTGAATGGAACGTTGGCCTTAGAATCTTCTGACAGTATCTCCTGCAAAAGTAAGACCCCTTCAAATTAAGGAATATTATGATGGCGATAATCCAGTTCTGAGGAGTTTGAGTACCCCTTCATTGCCATTAATCATTTGTGGAGACGCGTGGTAGTAATGTTAGGTCGTAAGAAATGGACACGTTTAGACGGGTTCAAATCCTGGACGTGGCTATTTGCATTTTACTTAGGGTTGATACCCTTGGTAAAAGTTCGAATTTAACTATTATTCCTTAGCTAAGCGTAAATAGTAAAGCAGACTAGTCTCTTTAACCATGGTATGGTAACCGGTGTATGAGAAGGAAAACGGTGTATGAATTCAAACTAAAGCACCTCTCTTTTTGTGAGTTAAAATTGCTTTAAAAACTCTTCTCCAAACTCCTCCTCATTCACCCCGGATCCATTCTGGTCCGGAGTGGGAGTAGTATTCGTATCATTCGTATTCGATAAAACCAAAACAAAAAGAAATTTAAACAACAAAAAGGTAAATATAAACGTACAAGGAAAACAATTCCTCTACGCATAAAATAACCCTATACACCATTAAATCAATATATGCCATTAAATCCATATATGTCGGCGAGGACCACTAATTCAGTATTTTTTTGTGTGGAACCCCGGTAATGTTAGATGGACCGGGCTGAGAACCACTTGTTTACAGGAACAACATCTTTATCCCATCCCCAAACGGATGATGCTATTCTTTTTTAAATTTATTTATTACCCTACAACCATATATAACATCTGTGGTAGTTTCTGGGGAGAGAAATAAGAGGCAATACTTTCGGAGCATCACCTGTATATTAACTACTTTAACACAAGAAAAATATTTACTGACGTTTATTTTGATTTACATATATTTCTACCATTTTTTTCCTCATATGGAAGACAATTTTCAAAAGATGTAAACGTTTTCATTCACAGCTTTGTCTCAACTAATATTAAGAGAGAGAGAGAGAGAGAGAGAGAGAGAGAGAGAGAGAGAGAGAGAGAGAGAGAGAGAGAGAGAGGAGACAGAGACAGAGAGACAGAGAGACAGACAGAGAGAGAGAGAGAGAGAGAGAGAGAGAGAGGGAGGGAGAGAGAGAGTCAAAGGAATCGATAGTGTCGGTACTCCTTAATAATGATGATATGACAAGAGACAGAGAGTCATAAGATAACATGTTGTCACCGCGACATGATGATGATGATGATGATGATGATGATTGATTTTCTAAATAAACTTTTATTCATTTCCGGAACAAAAGTTTAAAATCTATTAATATTGAAACTTTCAAACTTGAAGTTTTAATGGTAAAAAAAAAATTGAAAGAAATACAAACTGTGGCGTAGAAAGTGAAGAAATAATGAAAACAATAATACTTAGAGAATTGTAAAATCTTTTTTCTGAATATTTCGGTTTCTTTGTTTAATGGTATATGTGACTTTGTAGGTTATTTAATGCCAAAGCCACCCTTGTAAAAGAACAGTAGTGGTACCAGATTATCCATAGCTAAAGATATGAGAAGTTTTATCACTTTCTCAAGAGTCTGAAAGTGAAAGGAATATTGCGACTGGAATTCGAACTCACTTACTACAATGTTACAGACCAACGCGTCAACCACAACGTCACGAGGACTCCCCTTCATTCGATAAGAATATTACATGAAGTTTTTAAAGTAAAAGCAGGTCACTAGAAAAAGGATATTGAAAAATAAACAATAAACTAGTCAGATGTAGTTTCTTTATTTAATGGAATATCATCCTTCATGGGTTATTTAATGCCAAAGTCATCCTTATAGAATGGCAGTAGTGGTACTATCTATGAACACATTTATCTTTTTCATTTTTCTCAAGGGTATTAGTTCGAAAGTGAACCTAATAGCGCGATTGGAGTTCGAACTCGCTTACTACGATGTCGCAGTCTAGCACATTAGCCACTACGTTCACGGGGATTCCTTCAAGAGGATAAAATCATGGATTATTTATTCGTCAGTTGAAAGAGGTACGATAGAATTTGGGAAATCCTCAAGAGTAAATTTGTCTCAACTCTAATAACAGCTCTTAGGCTAGAAATAATAATCGCATTACTACGTGCATGTTTGGCATGATAAACACTAAGTTCCGATTATTGAAGAAGAAAAAATGACCGTATCGACCTTTACGAAAAGGTTAAACTTCGAACATATCTGTCAAAGGTTCAGGAAACCCACCAACACAAAATATAGATAAATAGATAAATAAATAAAAACAACTTTTTCAATTTGAAAATATATAAAAAAATGTTATTGTAGGCAAAACTTACTAAGTAGGAAATATATATGAACTTAATTTGAAAATTAGTATTTACAAGGGAAGTAATTTTTTACCAAATTCTTGGAAGTTGGGATGCTGGAAGGCATTTGCAGATTAACATGTCTTTTTGCAATTCTTCCAGATGGTAGGAATTCTCATAGGTGAATTTTAATTTTTTTTTATTTTTGATATTTCTCTAATGCTCAATTGAATGAGGTCGTGAGAATTGGGTTAGCATTCCAAGAGGTCAATATCATGACATTTCCTAAGCAGTGCATCTCAAACTTTTGGAAGTTGCGGACCGGTTGACCTTTTTTTTATTGATGTAAAGAATTAAAGAATTTCTTAAACTTCGTATAAAAAGTATTTATGCATGCATATTAATATCAGTTTTGTTTGTTTGTTTGTTTTGTTTTACGGCATATCAAACACGGTGGCATATTTAATGCCGGAAAAATTTTGAAAGATTCGTAGCGATAGTTTGGAAGAACATTTTTTAAACTCAATTTTTTTGCAAACATACTTTGTATTTAACACATAGATGGGACACTAACAGGTACTACCACTCCCGGTCAGATTAGATCTGGGAGCAATGATGATGAAGGGGTGCTCCACATTTCCCAGACCTCCAGAACTTGAACCTCACCATCAGGTAGAGTTTTAGGTCATTTCCAGAACATGAAGACCGCCAGTCACCGCCTTGAAGCACATATATGCTAAAAAGGATTGGGGTTTACCATATATATATTTATCAACCCCTCCGCACGAGCAGGATGCGACACAAGGTCAATTCCTTACGCGGAGTTTAACAGGTTTGAATTCAGAGTTTTCCTTCTCTTAGACCGGTTGCCTAACCATGGTTAAAGAGCCCAGTCTGCCCTACTATTTACCCATAGCTGGAGGGAGAGTAGGATCCATACCTTTCCAAGGGTATTAGCGTTAAGTGAAATGCAATTACCACGTCCAGGATTTGAACTCGGGATGACGAGTCCATTTCCCAAGACTTTAACCATTACACCACGCGCTTCCATTCGGGCTTGCCATAAAGGCAATAGGGTTGGGGCAATCATATAGGTGCTAGGGCTTGACGTGCCCAGCAGATTGATCGGAGGGGAAATTAGTTTTATTTAATATAGAAATCCATCATCAATATAAATTAACCCCCAGTGTACATTCAATGGGAACAGTGAGATTGCTTCTTATTTGTCAATTTGTCAAGTCGAGGCTCGATAGAAAAGAGTGCAACACGAAATGGTTCTCGAATATCCAGATTGTTCCTGTACTTCATTTTTATCAGATTCATTGTTGAAAAAGCAGCCTCGCATAGGAATTTTTAGCGTAGCGGTTATCGTCGCAAGCAAATAGAATTGGCGATGCGAGTCCAAAACCTGGACGAAGTGGTTTGTTTTCACTTTGCGTTTATGTTTTGGGAAAGGCACAATTTCCCCCTCTTCTCAGTTATGGCTAAATAGTTGGACAGTATGGACTCTTCAGCCTTGGTATAGGTACCAGTCTCAGAAAAGGAAAACTCCGAATTCAAACCAGCAGGTACAGTTTCTTAGTTTAATTACAAAGCCATCGATGCAGACGAATACTAGTGGTACCATAAACCATAGCTGTTGGAATGAAGGGTTGTATTTTCCCAGTTTTCCCTTATTTCAGACTACTCTACACTACTTGCTAAAAATGATAGGCTATGCCTATATATTATGTAACATGAGGTGATACTATATACACTGCTTTACAAATTATTAACGAGGTGATACTTTTCCATCCGATCCAAAAACTACTGGTTGGAATTTAACGGGATTTTCAGTCGATGATGACAATATGTATATACACCTATTTTGTAAAGATTGTAAGATTGTAGAAGAAGAAACATATTGAGAGCGATTTCAACCAGTTTAGGATACTTAGTTCTTGCTTTAATCCAGGAGAATGCCAAAGATGCCGCAGATGTGAAGGTTATCTTCATGATTCTATCAGCAGGAAGTTCCAACTATTTGTCTTCCAATGCATTTGACAAGTTGTGCTGTGATATCACAAAAATATCTTTTTGTGGATCTTCCTCTGATCTTCAAAACTATACGCATTTTTAAAAAAACCTCATCTGTGACGCCTGCAGACTGGCAGGTTGTACTCTAGGAACCGTCACCTGTCCGGTGATGAGAAGCACTGGTTTCGAGTACATGCTTTTGCTTAATGGATCATACATCCCAGTACTGAACAGGTACATCGCTGCTTAACTTCAGTGATCCAGCGTGACGAGACCATAAGCCAAGTCTTCTTTTTGTAGATATTTACTAAGCATTGCTTTGATATGGCAAACAGAACACTTGTTGTTTAGAGTACACGATGTTATTTAAAAAAAACATCCATCCAAGTATTCACTATGACCACTGCACCTCAGAAGAGGGGTAAAAATCCACATAATGGGTCCACCTGCTGACCGTGGGGGGAGGGGGAACTGTGATGCTTAAAGATGGAACCACGGTGATTGAGTAGTCCATGACCTGCATCAATTCACTTTGGCTCTTTCTTAGACTAGACAGGTGGTCGGAGAAGGCCCCTGCGATCAATCGGCTGGGCACTTGAAACCCTATCACCTATATGATTCTCCCAATCCTGTTGCCAATATGGAAACCCCCAACGCTTTTTATCATTTGTTCTAAAAGCTGGTGCCTGAGGGTCTTAGTGCTGGATACGATATTAATTTATACGATATTGGATTCGATATTGGCGAAGTTCCAATTTTGGAGGTCTGTAAAATACTCTATAGTATTCATTCATCGTCATTAATCGGGGTTACATTTTGAGTCAGAGTTTGAGTTACCAGTTAGAGTCTCATCTATGGGAT
>CM042173.1:55124821-55164821 GCA_023376005.1 Doryteuthis pealeii
CCACTTTAGAATTGAACTGAAACAAACGAAACACGTCCAATATATATTTTTGAACAATAAACAGAAACACATTAAATAATTTGCTAATTCCAACAGAATTAGTTTGATAAGAAAATTGCATTTCTTTATTGTGTTAGTAGTTGTTTTTCTATTATTCCTGTAGTAAAATAAGTCAAATTGTTTAAATAAAATCAGATTAAATTCCTTATTTTTATATAAACCTTCAAAAAAGACAAGCTTTTGAGTGACTTGAGTCCGAGAAAAATTATTTGCATTATATTTGATACCTTCACAAGGTTCCTGGTTCGATACCGGCCCTCGCCAACTCAGTGTATGAGTAGCACAGGGATCTGTGCGGTAAAGTGAGGAGCTGATGGTAGGTGGTAGGTGGAGGGCTACACCTCAGACGCTAAAATAATCTTGGTCTAGCACTAATGAAAAAGGGATAGGCTCCCTCGCTGTTTGGTTGATACCGACATTAGGCCGCCCCGACGACGACGACGACGACAGTTTTGAAAATTGTATTTCATAAGAGACAACAATTTTAGAAATAGATGTGAATCAGAATAAACATCGGTAAATATTTTTTCTTGCGTTAAAATGATACAAGTGATTCTCCGGAAGTATTGTCTCTTATTTTCACCGAAACACTGCATAGTCAATAGGCTCCCTCTCTCCAGTTATTATTCCAGTCAGAAAATCGATTGGACCATATGACCTTTAGGCACCCCTTTTGCTTTGCTGATTCATAGGTACATTTTTTTCATTTACACCGTCAACATCCGGTTGTTTGTTAGGGGTTAGGGGTTAGTTTTATAATTTAAAAAAACTCTAAAAAAACCTCTTAACAAACAACCGGATGTTGACGGTGTAAATGAACAAATGTACTTATGAATCAGCAAAACAAAAGGGGTTCCTAAAGGTCATATGGTCCACTTAATTCATCACGTTATTAGAACGATTTCTGTTTAGTTTTTAGCTAATTTTCTGAAATAGCAAGCCACGTTAATTATTTCTTCATGTAACATTATCAAGAACACTGTTATCGTATAATCTACCTTACCTTAGAGTCATTCAGGTGAACATTGCCATCAGTAAAATTAGCAAAACCAAAACTATTAGCCAATTTCTATTGTCTAGCACAATATTATTACAGACAGCAAGAATTTATCTAAATCAACAATCTAATGTATGAAAATATAATATAGCTATTAAAGAGGATATAATAACAAAAATAAAAAATGATTTACAGCCAGAATTTGGTTAAGTTAAAGCAAAACTATATTCTTTGAAAACACATTTGGGATTTTTAACGATTTACAGTTTACAGTTTTGAAAATTGTATTTCATAAGAGACAACAATTTTAGAAATAGATGTGAATCAGAATAAACATCGGTAAATATTTTTTCTTGCGTTAAAATGATACAAGTGATGCTCCGGAAGTATTGTCTCTTATGTTCCCGGAAACAACCATAGATGTTATATAAACTATTCCACAATAAAATGCCTGTTTCTGTTCAGAATGCTTTTGCAGTTGACTTCACCCATGCTCATGTCACTCGTGCTGACCAATCTGGTTTGCTTAATTTCCCTATCATCAACACTGTTAGTTTTGGGCATAATTCGATTCGTTTTAATGCAATTAATTCTTGGAATACTGTTCAGTCGTTATTTTTTGATAAAGAAAAGATGAAGCTTGTTTCAGTAAATTATTTTGTCCTTAAAACACTTTTGAAAAATCATTTTATTGCCTCTTATAAACAACAGATTTGCATTTAGATTCTCACACGGCTAATTTGTCTCATGATATATATGTATATGTTTATGTTGTGTGTTTCGTGTATTGTTTCCTGTGAGCGTCCAAGGGTGGTCATGTCCATGGGATTAGCTTCATGCTATTAGGCATGGCCTCCCTTCAATAGTAGTTTAAACCAATAAAGTTTTTCTTTTACTTATATTTTTTTAAAAAATAATTTGTACTACTATTGATTAACACATTTCTTCTTATTATTTCTTATTATATTATGGTGGTAGTGTTATATACCGCTTAACTTATTGGGTATACAATGGCCAGAGAGAGAGAGAGAGAGAGAGAGAGAGAGAGAGAGAGAGAGAGAGAGAGAGAGTAAAGGGGATTAAAAATGAGGGCTTCTTTCTACCTGTTTCTGTAGCTAATTTGTCGGCCATTTCCTCAGGGTTGATTCTGTAGGTTGTTTATCAGGGTTGATTCTACTTCTTGTTGGGCTGGTCATCTCTTGTTTTGATAAATTATCAAGACTTTGTTGTTTTTTCTTTTATCTTTTATTGAACAGCCCCAGCCCAGGATTCAACCACGAGGTGAGGAGCGAAATTTCGGCGAGACAGACTTTCGAGTCCACTCACTCTGAATTTATGGCTGCAATTAAACTAAAAACTGTCTCATGCTCTACTGGTGCACTTTTCGTGGGGCCAAGCCGAGGTCATTATCTACTAATGACGCTCAAAGTAATGTTCTAATCGACCCTCGTTATTTTGAATCTAGCGAACACTGATTAAAAATTTATCTAACTACGTTACGTACATACGTCATAAGCTACGTATGAATTGTGTAACAGGAGGGTAATAAAAGAAATAAAAAAAAAAGAATAACCTCATTCCTTTGAGTATGGGGTAAAAATGTTGTTCGGTTGGTTCTCGGGCGAGATACACATAGTTCATGTAACAGTACTGAGGGCGCACACAAAATATTCTAAATTAGAGGTCCTCTCCGACAGGGCTGATGCAAAGTGATTTTTAATAGAAAATATCTTCTATGTTATTGTGTCCCATATACTAATTTTTGGGTATATAGGAAGCGCATGGTGTAATGGTTAGAGTCGTAGGAAATGGACTCGTTGGCCCGAGTTCAATTCCTGCTCAAAAGCTGTATGCATTTCACATGGCGCTAATACCCTTAGGAAAGGTATGAATCCAATTCTCCCTCCAACTATAGGTAAATAGCAGAGCAGACTGGGCTCTTTAACCATGGCTAGGTAGCCGGTCTAGGAGAATGAAAACTCCAAATTCAAATCTGTTAAACTCCGTTTAAATTGACCATGTGTCACATCCTGCTGGTGCGGAGGGGTTGGTAAATATATATATATATATACCAATTTTTTGGTACTTCAATCAAAATAACTATTAATTATGTTAGAACGATTTCGTTTTTATTTGTCTTTTTAATTGAGTTTCTGAAATAGTAAGCCACGTTATATTTTTTGTTGGTGTAAAATTATCAGGAACACTACCATCTCACGTATGTCGAGTCGTCTATGCGAATAAACAGGGTCTCCATAAAGTCTCTTTACCTCGTTCTACAGATATCTCGGCCCTCGACTTCTTTCTATGGGGTTATGCTAATGATATCGTATATCGAAAAAAGATACGGGACATCACTGACCTAAAGATCATTAATTTCACTATGATCATTAATTAGTCTCTGCTACAGTAAACATTGGAAGAAATCGAGTATCTATATTAATAATGTAGATATTTCTGTCTGTAACAAAAACTACGTAATAGCTCTACATCACAGCTTACATCACAATATTCTTATGCTATATACACTCAAAATTTGAGTAAGCAATTTTAAAAATTGTTTTTTACTCTCGTCCTTTTTTTTACAGTAACAAGAAGTTAACTAAAAAGTTTACAAATAAATAAATACCTACGATTTTGTGTAAAATTGATGTGGAAAATATTCAAAATAATTGTTTGATTATTACATGCACGCAGCATTTTATTTGAGAGGGACGGGGCTCAGTTTTCATTTCAAATTGTTCTATTTTTTTTTTTTTACTCCTTTAATAAATATGAGTATTTTGCTTACTTATGATACAAACCCTCTGACATTGAATTTTTAACTCCCACCCTCTCAGGCAATGTCTTTCAGAAATTAATTTTTACGACGCCCGGCGGGTGTTTTCTGTTGCTAGTCATCTTAATGTGCTTTGTGGAAATAATGGTGCCCATTTAGAGGTGTATTAAATGAGGCAAATAAATTCCAATATGTACTCTTCATTTTATAATAATTTCCACATATTTGTCGGTTCATTTGCTTGTAATACTTTTTAAGTTGCAAAGAGACTTTATGAACACCCTGTAGTTCACCATACTCCTACCCTCAGAAAAATTGAATATAGCAAAACCGTTGACCAATTCTATTGTCTAGGACAATATTATTACACATACAGAAAAATATATCTTCTAAATATCAATAATCGTGTTCCTTAAAAGTACGACAGGTATCATCTTCAACACCATCTGCATAAAAATGAGACAGTCCAAATCGTTCAAGATGAAATGCAAAAATCCACCTGGTGTTGTTTATCCGCCGAATTCTTATTTCTTATGAGTGTCGTCACTTCAGCTAAATAATGAAGCATTCCGTTTTTATTGTAAAAGAAAGAAAGGGAAGAAAAATAACATGCTATACTGTAAAAACATAAGAAATAAAGAAATAAAGAAAAAAGAAAGAGAATAGAGGATAGAGGAGGGGGGTAAGCGCGGGGAAGCGATAATGTTAATCTGTTTCAATCGAACATAATGAAAAGATGAACAGAAGAAACGATAGAAAGAAAGAGAATTAAATCAAGATTATTATACTTTATACATATTTATACTTCCCTCACCCGGTTTCGACTGGGGGTCCGGCGAACTTCGGCCGCTGAACAGGTGATGTTATAATAATAGCGTCGATCCCAGGGGGCCATCCCCCCAGGCAACACCTGCCCCCTCGATTTAAAGGGGCAGGGCTGGGTTTATTGCCCAGCGCCTGAGGCGCCCCCCTTGAGGAGGAATGCCGACGGGATCGACGCAATTTTTCACCCGCCACCCCATGAGTCTCGGCTTGTGGGTGGTCCCACATAAATAGGGCCTTGTGCCTGACCCGTACAAGTGGGATACGTGGAAAATATCATACTTTATACATATTTAACTATTTGCAATAGCTCTTACGTAAACATATCAAATGTTGTAATGATTCAATGATCATACTGTGATATATCTATAGTTCTCACTAGTCTAAATCAATATTGCATACTGAGGTTTTCACGGTACCAAATCGATATAATGTTGTATACCCTTTTCTTACTTCTTTACTTCTAGTCGTATTTTCTTCTGGCCGGCTTTGCTATTCTGATCGTCTTTGGTCTGGAATCTTCTAAGGTCTTCTGTTGCTATGTTACTGCTGGCTGGTCGTCCTGGATTCATTTCTTAGTCTTGTTACCAAGACATTCATCAACCACAAGAACATTTTACTTATATAAACTTTTATTTCATTTACTATACATTTCACGTAACTAAATATCTGACTAACATAGCGCGCGTGAGTTCCAGTTTTAGGCAGAGCATAAAATGGCCGTTGCTCTGCCTGACGTCTAACTGCAAAACTGGGAACTCTGAAAAAGGTCGTACGTGACTTCACATATTTGGCGGGCTTCTGTAATTTTCCATAGAAGGACCCGGCCATGATATGAAAGGGGTCATCCCCTCAGAATTACAGGGGATTGACAATAATCTTATGCAACCGCATAGATTATGTAACATCAATATTCTAAGGTATAATATCAAATATAATTATAAATGTGAGTTAAACTAATGATTCGATCAGGATGTTCAGTCAATGATAAAAATAGAGAGATTTGAGGGAATAGCACTCCGGGCTGTGCTCGAAAGCCCTACCCCCGGAGTCGGCTCTGATATTTTTCATCATCATTATAGACAGTAAAGATTCCCATGACCAATCTTGCCACCAATCCCTATCTGTCATCATTTCTGGAAAGTCCTCCGCACGGCACCCAGAATCCGTACAGAGCTTATCAATTTAAATTTTTGCTGGTCGGCCGACACTATTGTCTCCATATGTAGGTGTCCACATTGCTTAATAGTTCGTCCTTATTTCTCCAAGAGTGGCCAGTGTGTTTGTTCGTATCACTTGGATGGGTTGTGTAACTGGAGGTTAGTGGTCGTACAGCTGCGTTTTTGTGGGTTGTTGCTTTCAGGGTTTGTTTGTATACTTCCTATTTAGCTTTTTCTCTAAGCGAATCGTTTGAGTCCAAGTGATGAAGCCAAACATTAGCACTGACTCGGCTGCAGCTACTCGCTTTATCTTATCAGAGATATCAGTTTTCCATATGATTGACAATCTGTCAATAGCAGTCTATGCTTTTCCTATGTGTATATTGACATCGCTTTCAGTAGATGAGATATTGCTACCTAAGCAAGTGAACAGCTTTACTAAACTCAGAGGCTTGTTGTTTAATGAGGAGATGGCACAATTTCATCTTCTGTAGGCCGTGCAGCATAGATTTGGCTTGGGAAGGTCTATATGTTCTTTAGACAGTATAAATATGGGCATGGTTTGGGGACGACTTTAGTATAATAGCCCTGTTTTTTTAATGCTTTTAAACCTTTAATTTTTTAAATCTATTTAAACCGAAGATGGTGAGGAAATAGATACTACCACTCCGGGTCAGCGTTGACCTGGGAGTAATGGCATTGAACTTGATACGTATATATAAAAATATATTATATGTTTATCATTTGATGGTGATGCTTGTGTGGAGCAGCAGAGTCGTTGGGGAGAGTTCGCACATATAAAGGAGCTGTCGGAATTTTGAATAGCGAGCGATCACTGACTTCAACCAGAATTCCTGTGTTTATCCCTGGCCATGTGTTACACCTACGTATTTCCTGTGTTTATGCGTTGGTTTCCACGTATGTCTTCCAAGAGGTCACTTTTTTTATTTCATCCACGACCGGATGTATCAGTCAGGCTTACTTTCGGTAAAGGTAATATATTACAACCTAAGCTCCAGGATTAGTACCTTACCCCTAGATTGTTTAATTTCATACTCAATACACGTTCTATCCAGCGTTGCATGATCACAGAAGTATGCTATCAAATTCCCTTGTCTTCTATATTTCAGAAAGAAACACTTTCGATAAGAAAACGAAACTTTCGATTAAAATTTATACATAGTTTTTTTTTTCATCGCGTGATTTTATTCGCATCATAAAAGAATGTGTTAATTTTAATTTGAAAAAGAAAATCTTATTATTATTATTTTGAGTATTAATTTCACAAACTTTCGCAAAGTATTTGCAGTTCTGTTTCGATGCAAATCGAAGACACTGGCACTTGGAAAATAGAATAAAATAAAGATTACGTTAACTTTCAAATTAATTTCATTATTATGACCAAATATTTTTGAACAGAATTATACAAGCGAGAAAAAAGAAAAATTGTGAGTTTTAATAAATATTTGATTAGATAAAAATTTAATCTCATCTTCGACGCGTTGCCAAAAAAAAAAAGTAAAATAAAATAGAATAAAACAAATAAAAAAAAATCACTAATTAAGATTTGAAACCAGAACAGACATACCTTATCAATTTTCATGATTAACTTTGGTTTGTCATTAGATCAACTTATTGTTGCATTTCATCACAAATGTCTGGGTCAAAGCATCCCCCACCCCGTCGGCTGGGGTTATAGAATACACCGACTGCACTTTTGTCGAGGCGTAACACTCCTCCCCTAATGGCACCAACTATTGGCGTGGAGATTCGTGATGCCTAAAAATGGAATTCTGGTAACTGAACATTGTTGCAATATGACTTGTGTGAGCTAGAACTGCTAATGGAAGGAGGAGGAATAAATAACAAAGGCTTAAAAAATAGTGATGACCCAAAAGAGGAGAGCGATGGTTTTGACCGTAGCGTGACCCCGAACGAAGAATTGAGGGGCAAGCGGAAGTCGGGTGTTGACCGGAAGTCACGTGGTGACGTGGGGGAAGGAAGAAAGGCTTCGTCCTCTTTTTGCCGGCGTCCGTCGTGGGGGACAGACCTCATTAGAGCCCAGTAATCTAGTAGTGTTCTCTCTCTCTCGTTCTCTCTGCCTCCCCTCCTCCCTGGTAGAAGCCACTAGACGAGCACGTTAATAAAGGCTGGGAGTTGTGACGACATGTTTCTCGTGTTATGATTTTTTATCGGAGTTTTAGTACCGTGAGTATTGCAACGTAACAACATTTCATGACATGCAACACTTCACTTTGACTCTTACTTAGGCTAGACGGGTGGGTGGTGAGAATCTTCAATCAATCGGCTAGTCACGTCAAGCCCTATCAACTATATGATTGTCCCAACCCTATTGCCCTTATGGCACGTCCCAACCCTTTTTTCATATATGTGCTAGGTGGTGACTGAGCGTATTAGTGTCCAGGGTATGACGTTAAACTCTGTCTGATGGTGAACTTCCAGTTCTGGAGCTCTGGGAAATATGGAATACCGCATCATGACGATTACTCCCAAGTTCACTCTGACCCGGAGTGGTAGTACCTGTTAGGGTCCCATCTATAGATTAGATTGATAAAAAATGAGTTTAAACAATTGTGGAAAATGTATACCCAAAAAATGGAAACAACCATATCTTCGCCATAAAATAACCCAACAAGGGTTGACATGCCGTAAAAAAACAACCCACCAAACAAATACTTCCGACCGTTAAAGTATGTATTTACTCAACCCATCCGCCTCGAGCAGGGTGTAAGTCAAGCCCACTCTATAAATGTACTTCGAGGCAGGGACGCGAATACTAAACGCGCGAATCATAACGGTTAAACATTTACGTCTTAAAAAATGAAGGTATTTACCCAACTCGTTCGCGACAGTTCGGATGTGCCAGAAGGTCACAAATACGGGGCATCCAGCGACGATCGGATTCGTTATTTAGAAATGGATGTGAGAGACTAGATTAGTAACCAATACGTTAAGATGAGAAGCCCAAGGTATTTATCAAACATATTCGCCACGAGTTGGATGCGACAAAAGGTTGCAAGTATGGGGTATACAACGTGGATCGAACACGCAATTTATTAGTAATGAATCGGCGAGACTAGTTTGCTGACCATTTCACTATAGTAGTACACATTATTTACCCAACCCTTTTGCCACGGGTGGAACGTGACACAAGGTCGTAAGTATGGGACATCCATCATGGATCAAATAATGAATCTGTTCAATAGGTAATTTTCCACTTATCTCCCTCCGATTTGAATTTTCTAACGTTTAGAATTTATACTACACAACTTACATAATTCATAGGCTATCAATGTAATCCATAGTTATTATTATTATTATTATTATTATTATTATTATTATTATTATTATTATTATTATTATCATTATCGTTATAATTATTATTATTTTATTGTTATTGTTATTATTATATTTATTATTATTATTATTGTTATTATTATATTTATTATTATTATTATTATTATTATTTTATTGTTATTATTATTATTATTATTATTATTATTATTATCGTTATAATTATTATTATTTTATTGTTATTGTTATTATTATATTTATTATTATTATTATCGTTATTATATTATTATTATTATTATTATTGTTATTATTATTATTATTATTTTATTGTTATTATTATTATTATTATTATATATTATCGTTATAATTATTATTATTTTATTATTATTAATTATATTATTATTATTATTATTATTTTATTGTTATTGTTATTATTATATTTATTATTATTATTATTATTATTATAGTTATTATTATTTTATTGTTATTGTTATTATTATATTTATTATTATTATTATTATTATTATTATTATTATTATAGTTATTATTATTTTATTGTTATTGTTATTATTATATTTATTATTATTATTTGCTCCTATTATTATTTATTATTATTATCATTATTATTATTATTATCATTATTATTATTATCAATATTATTATTATTATTATTTTCAAACTCTGATATTGTTTTTAGGCTGGTTGTTTGGTTGGGTTTTACCACATGTCAACCCATTGAGTTATTTTATGCCGAAGACGTTTTTGTTTTATCTATTCTTGATGGTTAGTTGATTGGTTGGTTGGGTTTTAAGGCATGTCAACCCATTGGGGTCATTTTATGCGGAAGACGTTTTTGTTTTATTAATTCTTGATGGGTACACAATTTGTTTAAAACACATTTTTCTACTAACCCTTAGATGAGACCCTAACAAGAACTACCACTCCGGGTCAGAGTGGACCAGGGAGAAATGGTTATGAAGAGGTGCTCCACATTCCCCAGAACTCCAGAACTGGAACCTCATCATCAGATAGAGTTTAACATCTTACCCTGGACATGAAGACCCTCGGTCTCCGCCTTCTAGCATATATGACAAAAAGGGTTGGGGTTGCCATAAGGGCTATAGGGTTGGAATAGTCATATAGGTGCTGACATATAAGCGGTAGTACATGTTAGGGTCTCATCTATGGGTTTAATAGAAAAAAATGTAAAACAAAACTTTGTTGAAATAAAAAAAACAAGTTCTTTGTTGAAGTGGGGTCTGCAATCAAATCCGACGTTAACTGATGGAGTAATCTTTCGTCATCTGTCTTTCTTTCCCTTCCCTTCGCTTCGCTTCGTTGGTCAGTCAGGTCTATTTGCCTCATACCCCACTTGTATGGGCTGGGCACAAAGCCGCGTTTTAATGGGCCCACATACAAGCCGAAACTCATGGGTGGGAAAGAACAAAAATTGCGTCGATCCCCTCGGCATTCCCCCTCAAGGGGGCGCCTCAGACGCTGGGCAATAAACCCAGCCCTGCCCCCAAGGGGACAGGTATTGCCTGGGGGTAAATCACCCTGGGATCGACGCTATTAGTTTTGACTTAATCGGTCCAGTGGCCGAAGCACACTGGACCCCGCCCGGAAGGACGAGATGGGTCAGGGCCGCGCGCCGCTCTGCTCTGTCTTATTTGGGCTCCCGCTATTTATGGACGTAGCTTTCAACATCAGTTAGAAACAATTCGGTTAATATGGTCAGTAAAATCATCCGGGCACCTGAGTCGAACCTCACATCCGCACAATGCCTAAGTCTTATTTTTTGCAATCGTGAGGATGCGGGTTCAATTCTGGCAGGCAAGACAATGTCTTGCTCTCTTTCTCAGAGAATACGGTAGTTGTCTTGCATTACTGCCATCTGACTCCCGTTCTCCATCACAAAAACAAAACAAACAAACCTTAGAATGTTGATTTTAATAGATTTTATTGAAAGTTTAACATCATTTTGCAAGACAAAATAATTGTCTAACGGTTTAGCTTTATCCAGTTATACTGAGGGCAATGTTCGCCTGGATTATTCCAATACGAGGGGTGGTAGATTATACCACAGTGTTATGAATAATGTTACACGAAGAGAAAATGAATCAGCTAAGCAACAAAACAAATAAGAAATCGTTCTAATAAGATGAATGGATTTCTAACTGAAAAAGCAAAAGATGTTCTTTAAAAATTTCAAATACGTTTTCAAAATATATATTTTATTGCATTAACTTGAAAACTTTTAAAAAAGTTTTGACAGTAAATCATTTTTTTTCTTCTTCTGTTTGTTATAATATTATCAGAGGGGGAATTAAAGAAGAAGAGCAAATGCAAAGAGATTTGATGGATCGAATTAAAAAAAATAGCTCGATGCTAAATTCTTCTTATATGCTAACATCTAATTTATTATAAGCATCTCTCTCTCTCTCTCTCTCTCTCTCTCTCTCTCTCTCTTATATATATATATATATATATTAAATAATATATAATATATATATATAATATATATATATATATATATATATAATATATATATATATATATATATATATATATATATATATGTGTGTGTGTGTGTGTGTGTGTATGTGTATGTGTAAAATGAAAATGTAAGTGAATCCGACGGTATGTTGAAAAGAGAAATAAAGGAGAAAAATATAGAATGGATAAAATAGGATATTTTAATCAATTTTACTTACACATGTTTCGGTCAGGAGTTTATCCATGTGTACATTATTCAATCTATTATTATAATTAAATAACCAAATGAAATGAAATAATAATACTAGAAAAATGTAGAAATGTTCCGCACACAAAGAAGTATCGACATTCCTCAGAGTAAATCCTTATTTTTTTAAACATTTTTTCTATTATTATTATTATTTCATTTCATTTGGTTATTTAAAAATAATAATAGTTTGAATAATGTACATATGGATAAACTCCTGACCGAAACACGTGTAAGTAAAATTGATTAGAATATCCTATTTTATCCATTCTATACTTTCTTTCCTTTATTTCTCTTTTCAAACATATATATATATATATATATATATATATATATATATATATATTATATGTGTGTGTGTGTGTGTGTGTGTGTGTGTGTGGTTGAAAATAGAGGAAAAATAGGGGATATAACAACACAACAAATAAATACAATTCATCTCGGTATTTAGCAAAACTTTTTCCAAATTTATTGTGAAGACAAAATGCCTTATATAGACAACTCTTATACTGAAAACGTTATTTTCGGGGCGGGGGTGGGGGTGGAGATGGGAAGACGGGAGGGTTTAGGTGTGTGGTATAGGGAGGGAAAGTGAAAAGGAGAGGATGGGTTTAATTTGTGGGATGTGGTATTTTTATGGGTCATTTAATGCCTTTGAAGAATATAATATATATATAATATATATATATATATATATATATATAAGTAAAGTAAAGACGACGGGGCGGCCTAAAGTCGGTATCAGCCAGTCAGCGAGTGAGTCTATCCCCTTTTCAATAGAGCTAGACCAAGGAGATTGTTTTAGCATCTGAGGTGGAGCGCCACATCTACCATCAGCTCCTTACTTTACCGCACAGATCCCTGTGCTACTCATACGCTGAGTTGGCGGGGACCGGTATCGAACTAGGAACCTTGTGGTTTCTAGCCGAACGCTCTACCGACTGAGCTAACCCGGAAGAAAAGAAATGTAGATGGATAAAAATGAATTTTATCAGACGACAGGGCCGCAACCTTTTCGTAAAATAAATGCCTTCTTATAGGGTGGTCGGATGCAGAGATGCAACCATATTCCAAATAAATTTGGACACATCGTATCGAGTACTATTGACAGTTTTTGCGACAATTTTTTCCAGCCGTAGTTGTATCAGTGATACTGTATGGCTACACCATTTAGACCATAACGAAACGCCTTGAGAATAAGCTAGATGGGAGCTGCACAAGAATGCTACATACGATCTTAAACAAATCGTAGAAACAGCAACTATACGGCCACTTGCCATCTATAACACAAACCATCAGAGTAAGACGACCAATACATGCTGGAAACTGCTGGAGAAGCAAGGACGAACCCATAAGCAACGTTTTCCTGTGGAAGTTAGAACATGGGCACGCCAGTGCGGGCAATCCAGCAAAGACTTATATTAACCAGCTTTACGCGGATATTGGATGCTGCTCAGAAGACCTGTCAAGGGAAATGAATGATAGGGACGTTTGGCGAGAGATTGTCATGGATTTCCGTGATACTAGCATGATATGATGATGACTATTGACACCCTATTCTGATCTCAGATAAACTCGTTTGTCGTTGGTTACTATAACAATTCCATTTGACTTTACAGTGCCATACGCAGAATTCCACTCTTTTGTAGTGGTTGCCGACTTGCCTCTCTGCATGAGATGCTGTCAACATACTTTAAGCCCCATCGACAGGGTGGTTAAGCAATATCAGGTGAGAGCCGTTACCCATATTCTCAACCATGCCAGGAATTATCTTTTCCTATATTTAATTTATCATACGTAAGGATAATTAGTAGTTAGTTCCCATTTCATATTACGATCCGAACGAATTAAACTCGTAAGTCAAGGTACCATTGTATTCCTATAGAATACGAATGATTTTTAAACAGATCTCTTTGACGCATAGTAAGGACCCTAACAGGTATTACCACTCCGAGTCAGAATGTATCTGTGAGTAAAGGCAACGAAGGAGTATATACTCTCCACAGATTTCCAGAATGGGAGCCTCACCATCAGACGAAGTTTAGTGCCATACGTAAGATTCCCCTTTTTGGTGGGGGTGCGGTCTTACCTTTCTGCAGGTGATGTAATCAGCGTATTCTAAGCCACACCGTCAGCATGGTTAAGCACTATCAGGTGAGAGTTGCTACTCACATTTCTAAACATGGCAGGGGTTATGTTTTCGTATATTTTGTTTATCATACGTAAGGCTAATTTGTAGTTTGTTCCTATTTGATATACAAGGAATTTGAGTCAAAACCGGAACAAATTAAATTTGTAAGTTGTATTCTTATAAAATCTGAATGATTTTTAAACAGATCTCTTTGCCGCCCTGTCGGCTGGGGCGTTAGAATGCACGGACTGCACCTCTGCAGATGGGTAAGACTCCCCCAATGGGGCCAGCCGTTGGCCGTGGGTGGCGACCCGTGATGCTTAAGGATAGAGCCCAGGTGGGTGAGCAGTTCATGACATGCAATACTCCACTTTGGCCCTATCTTGGGTTAGACGGGCGGTCGGAGAGGCCCCTCCGATCAATCGGAGGGGGGCGGTCGGAGAGGCCCCCTCCGATCAATCGGCTGGTCACATCAAGCCCTAGCACCTATATGATTTTCCCAACCCTATTGCCCTTATGGCAAGCCCAGCCCCTTTTTATCATATGGGTGCTAGAAGGCGGTGGCTGCGGGTCTACATGTCCTGGGAATGACGTTAAACTCTATCTGATGGTGAGGTTCCAGTTTTGGAGGTTTGGGGAATGTGGAGCACCCCTTTATCACCATTGCTCCCTGATCATCTCTGACCCGGAGTGGTAGTACTTGTTAGGGTCCCATCTATGTGTTAAATAGAAAAATGTATTTATAAAAAAATTGTATTATCCATTAAGAATCGATTTATTTCAAAACTTTATCGGCATTAAATGACCCATTGAGGTTGATATGCCGTAAAACAAAACAAACAAACAAGATCTCTTTGACGCAGAGTGTTACATACTCATACACATATATCCATGTTGGGTATATACACAAGCGTTCTTTTACTGGAGAGAGGTGAGAAATAGACACAGGTAGACAGACATATGCATTTTGCATTACTTACTTCTTTGGCCATTTGGTGATCTCTAGTCGTTTCTATTCTTTCTCTCCATGTTGAATTCTATTTCTAAATTCTTGTTGGCTGTTTGTCCTTGATCCATTCCTTCTTCTTGGTCAGTCTTTTTGCCAAGACATTCATCAAGCAACAACACCATATTATTTCTTTAAACTTTTATTGCTTAAAACCCTTCTTCTAACTAACACAACGCGCGTGTGCATTTGATCCCAGCTAAGGCAGACATGCTTTCTGTCTGACGTCCAAGCTGGAAATGAGGGTTAACTCGGTCCCACGCGACTTCACGTATTTCGCGGGCTTTCTGTAATATTCCATGGAAAGTCCCGCCCGTGATATGAAAAGGGGCCATCCCTTCAGAAATACAGGGGTTGACAATAAGCTATGCGTAGATTATGTAACAATAGTATGGACCCTAACATGTATTACCATTCCAGGTGAGAATGGACCAGTTACTAAAAGCAATGAAGGGGTGCCGGGTATGATGTTAAACTGCATCAATTTGTAAAGTTACACTTCTGGAGCGCTGGGGGTGGAATTCCCTTCATGGCCATTACTTTCAAGTCCACTCTGACCCGGAGTGGTAATATCTGTAAGTGTCTCATCAAAGGGTTGAATAGAAAACATGAGTTTAAAAAATTGTGTTTAAATAAAAGTTTGAAAGAAAAATTAAATACCCAACAAAAATGTATAAAACAAATCATCTTCCGCATAAAAAAACCCATATGAGTTGCCATGCTGTAAAATCTAACCAACCAACCAACCAACCATCCAGATATCCAGAACTGGAGCCTCACCATCGGATGAAGTATAGTGCGATACGCTGTAATAACCTTTTTTTTTGGTGGGGGATGCGGTCTTAACTCTCTGTAGGATATGTAGTCAGCGTATTCTAATTCCAACCGACAGGGAGGTTAAACAATATCAGGTGAGAGCTGTTACCAACCTTGTCACCCATGGCAAGGATAATTTTTAATATCTAGTATATTTAGTTTGTCATACGTATGGCTAATTAGCAGTTAGTTCCCAGAAGAATTACTCGCCTGGAACTTAATTAAAATAATTGAACACAACTGAAAACAAGCCATTACAAACAATGTCCATAAAACTTTAATTAATAATTTCTTTGATTAACAAAGCAAACCTTTTTATAAATAAAGTCGGTTCTCATTAACGCTTGTCTAAACAAAATGGCCGCCATTGAAAAGAGCGGAAAATTTGGAACGCGCGATTATTTACCGCCCTTTTTCCTCGATTCAGTCGATTATAAAAACGAATAGTGTTGTTAAATTGAACGGAAAACTGTAAAATCTTTTGAACTAACGAACCGAGAGATTCAAGCGGGGCGTGACTGACGGGGGCGGGGCATGACTCATTCGTGTCTATTGTGAGCGCATCACATTGAATAGATCGGTGATTGGTTGATTTAAAAAAAAAGATGTTAAATTCCTTAAGATCTGACGATCATTTCTCAGTGATGGCAGTAATTAATTTAAAAAAATCAAACAAATATTTGATTCCATACACAGTGGGGACATATTTTTATCATATGGTTTTCCGAAAGAAACTGTTAATGGCAATGGCGACTCCGGGGGTCGGGCTTGTCGGGCTCAGCCCGAGTTAGTAAAAAATTCAAATATATCTATCAAAACAATAAAAATCTTTCGTAATCCGGCGTTTTCCTTTTTGACTTCAGCAAAATTCAAAATTGATTATTTCATGCCTCAAAATATTTACCAAAATACATTTCGCTGATATTTTTCATAATAAAGAAGAAAGTAAAAAAGAGAGAAAGAAGAAATATTAAAAAACAAAAACCCCAAAAGAAAGTAAAAAGAAGACCGCCCTGTCGACTGGGGCGTTAGAATGCACCGACTGCACCTCTGTAGAGGGGTAAGACTCCCCCAATGGGGCCATCTGTTGGCCGTGGGTGGCGACCCGTGATGCTTAAGGATAGAGCCCAGGTGGATGAGCAGTTCATGACATGCAATACTCCACTTTGGCCCTATCTTGGGCTTGACGGGCGGTCGGAGAGGCCCCTCCGATCAATCGGCTGGTCACATCAAGCCCTAGCACCTATATGATTGCCCCAACTCTATTGCCCTTATGGCAAGCCCCAACCCCTTTTTATCATATGGGTGCTAGAAGGCGGTGGCTGCGGGTCTACATGTCCTGGGAATGACGTTAAACTCCATCTGATGGTGAGGTTCCAGTTTTGGAGGTTTGGGGAATGTGGAGCACCCCTTCATCACCATTGCTCTCTGGTCCACTCTGACCCGGAGTGGTAGTACCTGTTAGGGTCCCATCTATGGGTTAAATAGAAAAATGTATTTATAAAAAAATTGTATTATCCATTAAGAATTGATTCATTTCAAAACTTTATCGGCATTAAATGACCCACTGAGGTTGATATGCCGTAAAACAAAACAAACCAAACCAAACCCAAAAGAAGAATGAAATAAAATCAACGTGGTTAGTCAGGCTAATTAGATTGATTAATGTATTTCTTGCTTTAATTTTATTGATAATCATAAAAAAGAAGCCACTAATTAATTGTAGGCTCTATTTTTCGAAGAACATATTTATTTCCAATTATTATTTTCAAATATCATTTCATTTAAATCATTTCTTCCGTATCAGATTTTTAGTGGAACTGAAAACAAGGCTCATCAAATTTTTTGCCCGGCACATGTCGGCGAAAATCAACGAAAATGTGAACCTTAACTCGTCGTCGATTGCGCGTTGGAGTTAGTTGTTAAATGTTGATTACCTATGGTTACCACTGTTTAGTGATATATTGATGCTTAACTAACTCTGATTTCTTTGACATTGTCGCAGAAGTCTTTCAAGTTGACACATTGGCACCATTTTCATTCATAAAAGACCCTATCTTCTCATAATATAAGTACTAAGATCGTTAATAGATCTATTGAAAGTAGTTTCACACTAAAACAGACAAGTAGCAGACGACGTCCCGTAGAATATTACGGATGCAGACTACGCATATGGTCTAGGGCTTCTTGCAAATACGCTTGCTCAAGCTGATTCTGCTACATAGTCTGTAGATGATTATATATATATATATATATATATATATATAAGTAAAAAGTAAAGTCGTCGGGGCGGCCTAAAGTCGGTATCAGCCAATCAGCGAGGGAGTCTATCCCCTTTTCAATAGCGCTAGACCAAGGAGATTGTTTTGGCGTCTGAGGTTGAGCGCCACACCTACCATCAGCTCCTTACTTTACCGCACAGATCCCTGTGCTACTCATACGCTGAGTTGGCGAGGACCGGTATCGAACTAGGAACCTTGTAGTTTATATATATATATATATATATATATATATATATATATATAGGGCCTGGTTAGCTCAATCGGTAGAGCGTTCGGCTAGAAACCACAAAGTTCCTAGTTCGATACCGGCCTCGCCAACTCAGCGTATGAGTAGCACAGGAATCTGTGCGGTAAAGTGAGGATCTGATTGTATGTGTGGCGCTCCACATCAGACACAGAAACAATCTCATTCGTCTAGTGCTAGTGAAAAGGGGATAGACTCCCTCGCTGATTGGTTGATACCGACTTTAAGTCTCCTGACAACTTTACTTATATATAATATATATATATATATATATATATGTGTGTGTGTGTGTGTGTGTGTGTGTATAAGACCTCATGAAGTAGACAGAAACTACCTTTCTAGGTTTCATCTAAGTGGCTTATCAGGATCATTCTGACTGAAGGAGGTGGGTTCAAGCGATCTTTATCATTGGGAGTCGACATAAGAGGGAATAAAAATGAGCAAAAAGGTAGAAATCAAAAATTAGTATAAAAATATTGTATAATAACTATGTTTTATTGGGTAAGAAGCCATGTTCTTTTATGACTACATGCATTTAGAATTTCAATTCTCTGATTTAGTAATTCACTTGGTTTATTGAAGTTAGCTATAGCGAGTTTTTCCTCCATACAGAGGAAGCAATATTTGTCTCCTGATTTATATTTATACTTTCTTTATTATTTCCCATTTTAGAATTGGATCTACACGTTGTTTTTTCTTTAATTTCCCATTATGTTTATGTTATGTCGGCATTTCTCGTGTGCGAAACACACACACACACACACACACATATATATATATATATATATATATATATATATCTTATTATAATGGAGATTGTGTGTTTTTCTGTCTGAAGCCGAAACTAAATCAGTACTCAAGTCACAATTCCCTTAGTTATTGACGTCACATTCACCATGAATTTATTTTTATTTAAACCTCAGTTATTGATAAAATTGTTATACCTTATTAATACTTTTGACTTTATCTACATTCTAATAACATGCAATTGTATTTATATATGCAACAAAATAGCGGGTTACAGTGTGAACAGGAAAGCTAATTTGCATATTGATATTAAAAGTTTAATTTTATTAAATATGCGCTTGGTATTATTGATTTCTAATTGTTGGTTTTTTTCTTAATGAATATGAGCAAAAAACTCGGGGATAAATCTTAAAAGAAATCCTTTAATATAAAGAAATAACAGTAATTCTATTCTTTACTTCCTAATTTAACTAAATAGTTAAATTAGGAAAATTCAGCAATAAAAAGAGGGAGTGATGGAAATTGATGGAAGACTTAGTTTCAAAGTTGTTCTATTCTTCGATTATACCCCCTCTGTTTCAAATCATTTTATTTGGATTTTTATTTAGTTTCAAAAGTATTTCAAATTTAACATATTTCATTACATTAAAATTCAAATACTTGCACCCAGAGGGTGCATATATTTGCTAGTATATATAACTGAATAAAAACAGAAGCTTACAACTAAGGTTTTAGCGAGAGGATTGTAATAGGAAGCTCTTAGACGTAAAAACTCCGTCATTAAGCCTCTGTTTTTCCTCCTGTTTTTTTTTTTTTTTTTTTAAATCGGCTCTACATATGTATTGAACACTTCTAAGAAAATACTTTTTACATTGCGACTCATTCCGTAATATTTTTTGTTATGAGTCATTTTCAGTATTACGGCGCGTTCATTTTTTTGCTGATGGGTCATTTACTATTATATATATATATATATATATATATATATATAGTCGTAGAAATTTGAATCGTCGAGCTGAGTTCAATTCCTGACTAATAGCCCTGGGAATGATATGCATCCACGTACACTCCTTCCAGCTATGAGTAAATAGTATGGTCGACTGGGCTTGTTAATCGGTCAAGCAGAAGGAAAACTCTGAATTCAAACATGTTAGATCCCCCTTAAGAAATTGGATTGCATCCTGCTCATGCGGAGGGATTGGTATATATATATATACATATATATATATATATATATATAATATATATATATATATATATATGTATATATATATGTGTGTGTGTGTGTGTGTATATATATATTTATATGCATATATATATGCGTGTATATATATATATATGTATATGCGTATATTTATATATGCGTATATATATATATGCGTATATATATATATGCGTGTATATATATAAATATGCGTATATATATATACGCGTGTATATATATAAATATGCGTATATATATATACGCGTGTATATATATATATATATGTGTGTGTGTGTGTGTGTGTGTGTGTGTGTGTGTGTGTGTGTATCAGTGTGTGCGAAGTGAGGATGACAACCGACCAGATAAAAGAATACAGATGATCACAATTTTGACCGTCGGGAAAGTGAAGTAGCCGAATAAATCAACATTTTGAATGAATATAAAAGTGCCCAATACATTTGTAGACATATGTTTAGAAAATCGATAAAACAGAATATATATACCTAATTTTCACCAATAGAGTATTTAGGATAATTCTGATTAAAATCCATTAAAACTTGTGGATATAAACAAACCACTTTAGAGAAGGAATACAGCATACAGAAAGTAACACAGGATGCCTTTTGATTTTTAACTATGAAAACCCCACTTTAGTTTATGTTGATATCAGTTCAAAATGTTGGAATTACTATAGATGGCAATAGCCAATTTCTTCTCCATACAGACAAGGCAGAATTTATCAGCTGGTTCATAATCACGTGTTCTTTTAACTATCTCCTATTTTATAATAGGGTTTATGCCATATTTATGTCAAATATTCCAGAGATGTTTAGAAAGGGCTTTACTATGAATTGTATTTTGTATATGCAAAGATAGTTTTATGATTGTAAAATCGTTTTTTTATATTATACTTGAGTAGAGCCCAAACAGATTTTTCTCATTATTTTGCCCATTTTTTTTTACACAATGCAATCGCTTTGGAATTTACCATTAAGGGGACATTTGATTTTTTTATCCTTATAATTAAATAGTGTACTTTGGGTTTTTTTAAGTCAATTTACTAATGTTAATATTGCAGATGTTTCCGGTAATAATAGACATGCAACTTACAGACACACATGGCACATACACACACACGCACACACGCACACACGGCACACACACACACACACACACACACATACACACACACACACACACATTTGATGAACTTTATCAAGACAACCCAAATAAAAAAGTAATAAAAAAAGTTATAAAATTCAGCTAATGAATTTATTAGCAAACCACCCAAAAAACAAAAACACCTGTTTAAAAGACTAATGTTAAAAATGAAATTCCTTTCCACTCCCACAAAAACAGGAAGAGGGAGTGAAATACTCATGTGTATGTATATATATACACATGCATGTAAAAATTCATTTTCATATTATCAATCAAAGCCTGAAGAAGATACCAGAAGATCTGAAACACGTGTCGCGTATGTAAAACAAAAAGAATCTAAAATTTTTTTCTGAGAACAAAATACATTTTGCGGACCTTCTTTTTTTTATAATATATATATATATATATATATATATATATATATATATATATATATATATTTACCAACTCCCAATATGAGAGTGAGTCAAAAAGGAATACCATTTTGTTTAGGACAGGGATAATTACCAACACAGGAACATGCATCATACATCAAAATTAAGCTTGTCCACTTCGGCCACATGAAAGAGGGTTTGAGAGTTAAACATTATTTCAGTGACGGGGAAATGAAATCTGTAGCAAAGAAGTGGCTCAAAGAACAGTCAACAGAATATTACGGGATAGGGATACAAGGAATAACATTGCTATTGAGAGAAACGGTTACTAATTGGAGAAGTAGATATGTCATCCACAGAGGACCAGCTTCATTTTGATGTATGATACATGTTCCTGTGCTGGTAATTATATATGGCATTACTTATTTACCAGCCCACCCCGCATGAGCAGGATTTGACACAATTGTAACACAATAGAGAGAGAGAGAGAGAGAGAGAGAGAGAGAGAGAGAGAGAGAGAGAGAGAGAGAGAGAGAGAGTCGAGGGGCTGGTATGTATACTTTAGCATGGAAAGTTTTTAGGATGAGTCAGCACAGCGTGACATGGCGTTTTCTTATTGGTCGAAGGTGTCACATGTCGAAGCGTTGAAGAGTTTGAGTGAGATGTGAGAGTGTGGAGAGTTTGGAACGATGCGGTGTCAGACGTGAGTCTACCACCAGGGCAGTTTAACTTAAAGTGAAAATAAAAATATCTCGTGAGAAAAAAATAAGTTTCAAATTGTGTAATAACTAAAGATTTTAAATGGCACAAGGCAAGATATCCTCCAGCAAACGAAAATTATTTCCAGGTCCAAAGAATTGCCATCCAACTCAATGTCAGCCCAGCAACCAGATTCGAGCACCTCAACGTAGCACAGGTCCAGAGATAAATACACCATGATTATTTGTCTAAACACATCGTCACTCTATTTCAATGAGGACTGCTACGGAACACAAGCTCAAGTTCTAGAGCGGACTTTAAAAACATATGTATTTAGTCATCCACAGACGTATCACTTCTCCTCAGTGTGGCTAGACTTAGATGGGTACTTCCGGCCGGGATCGAAACGCAACCGATTTTCCATCAGTCCGAGTACTTAACCACTAGGTTATCAGCCACCTACAAGTGAGGAGTAGAATTTAACAGATAAATACATACATAGGTATATATGTGACGGTCGCCAAAAAGCTCACATCCGTTTTATAGGAGAACCTTACATTTAAGCATATTTCGTGGTAGTCAGCTAAATTTCCCTCCAGAGAGCTCAGCCAATCAGGGGTTGGGTGCACACACACACACACACACACTCACACACACACACATATATATATAGTTTTTTTCCTTACTTAGGATCTTTCCATGTGTGGTTTAACCAAGCTGATGCAGGTAGACGATAAGGAGAACTCAATGTGCCTAATACCAGTGGACAGCGCGAGATATTTAGTAAATGAAGAAAAAACTCTAAACTTGCTTCATTATAATAATTTATTTCAACCGTATTAATACGCCATCTTCAGGTAATCACAAGAACATGACTCTTATTGAGATTTTCCCAAATCTTTGTGAAATAAGAGTCATGTTCTTGTGATTACCTGAAGATGCCGTATTAATACGGTTGAAATAAATTATTGTAATGAAGCAAGTTTAGAGTTTGTTCTTCATTTACTTATATATATATATATATATATATATATATATATTATATATATATATATATATAATAGTCAATTGCCGCTTTAACTTTTCCGTCGCAGTGGCATCACATCAGTAAATAATCCAAAAGTGCTCAATATATTAAAAACATAGAGCAATAATAATAATGATATTAGTAGAGGAAAAAGTTAAGGGTCTACCATGGTTTCAATCCAAATGATTTCATCGGGACCCTACCCTTCGTTTAACTAAGTTGATGTGATTCCTTAGTTAAACTCAGATAAATTTCAGATAATAACGGTTAAACGCTATGCTGTTTTTCTCTTTATTTTCGCGTTGGAGCGGCATGCGAAAACTGAGAGAAAAACAATGTAGTTAACCACATATTTATTCATTCCTTAGTTCTCATTTCTGTATTGTTATCAATTTAATTCTAATTATAAATAATAGCAAGTAAAAACAGTTAGAATTTAATTCTAATTATATTTTATGGGTTGAATATTACTAATTTATAGTTTTTCATTGTTCTTTTCAGTATTTATCCTATTTAAAATTAATAACTATTTAAGAAAAAAATTCTAATCAATACATATACATCTACATAGATAGATATTACAATATAGGTACAAGTGATAACCTACTCGAGTTTCACCATAAGAATCTTCAGGGTTAAATCTACTGAATTAATCGAGATACTGATTAATTGCAGTCGACTATACGCGTGCGTTATTCACGAACCGTTTAACGCGAAGAACACACACGTGTAGTCGACTGCAATTAATCAGTATATCGATTAATTAACCCTGAAGATCCTTATGGTGAAACTCGAGTAGGTTATCACTTGTACCCATATTGTAATAAATTTGCTCTACTAACGTATTGAGCACTTTGTATTTGTTATATCGCTGGCTTGCTTTCCTGAATTCTGCACCATCTAACCATCGTGACCATATTCATCGGTAAGTTACCTTTTCCATTATACTTATAGATAGATAGATAGATGGATAGGTTTGTGTGTGTGTATCTGTGTGTCTGTGTGTATGTGTTTGTAAATTTTGTAAATTTCTCAACTGAGACAATTGAATTTGTGTTACTATGAAGTCTACTTTATTCTGTGCTTCAATTCCCTGTGTACAAAACAATGTCGATAACAATTAAGTTTTTTGTAAATATTTCAAAACTGAAAATAAAAATGAGACGAAGAATATTGCAAGTAAAAAAAGTCAGTTACCATAAAAATCTATTTGAATATGTAAACACTGTTTAAAAATGTTTCATGTGATTAAATCGTCTAAAATTTCTTTAGATTTTATTCTATGATAATGTTATAAGATATTCTAGATAAGGTGAAATATTACAGACACATGTTTTTCATTGTTTTGAAATGAACGATTTATGCTGAGTCGGTTGTTTTCCTGGTTCACTTATCACCTTTATATATATATATATATATATATATATATATATATATATATATATATATATATATATATATATATATATATATATATATATAAAAGGTTTTATAATTTGCTTGAAGCATTGTGTATATACTGGTCTGTTGGTTGGTTTTGAAGGCTATCACAATGAAGGTGTGAAGAAAAAATAAGGTTACTATGGAGTTGTTTGTTAACCTGTGATTTATTCTTAATATTAATATTATTTTTTCTTTACACCTGCATTGTGATAGCCTTCAAAACTAACCTCCACCAATATATATATATATATATATATATATATATATATATATTATATATATTATATATATATATATATATATTACAATGCACCTTACAGACAATAGCTCAATAGCCCAACATCTAAAATCACACTCTTGTACCCATAATGAATTGCGGAAAATACTTAACGATAACACTAGGATTATAGAAACACAATCATGTAAACAACGACTAAAAATCTTAGAAGCACTGCATATTAGACACACAAATCCAATACTAAACAAAATAAACTTTGATAATAGCACCAACATTCTAAAATGCCTATAATTACTATAAAATTATAATAGCAAAAATAGTAATAATAATGACAATAATAATAATAAAACTAATAATAATAACAACAACTATAATAAACACAACCTATATAAATGGTAAATGGAATAGCCCATTATTGTAGGTCTATGACATATGGCATATACATCAGCCAA
This sequence comes from Doryteuthis pealeii, assembly GCA_023376005.1. NCBI lineage: Eukaryota > Metazoa > Mollusca > Cephalopoda > Myopsida > Loliginidae > Doryteuthis > Doryteuthis pealeii. The sequence goes on from CM042173.1 coordinate 55,150,522, forward strand.
TTCTCGCCAGATATTACAAAAATAATCCGGCAATACGAAAAAAACAAAGGACAAAACTTGCAGACAGAAAATGCCTGCATTATTTAACAATATATGCCTACAAGAAAAAATGCTGCCTAAACACACACACACACACATACATATATATATATATATATATATATATATATATATATATATATATATATATATATATATATATATATATATATATATATATATAAAAGCCTTAAATACTAGGGATATAGTGATTATATGGACCATAATCACTATATCCACAGTATTTACGGCTTTTTTTCTTTACAAATTACTTTGCTCTGTTTATTATTATTAAAATTAAACATTGAGCTCTCAAACGTGACCTGAACTCTGGAGCACCCAACTGTTGGAGAAAACACCAGGTTAGAATAATACTAATACCAAGAAACTAGGTACCACATCAAAGAATATATATATATATATATATATATATATATATATATTATATTATACAAGTTTTGTTGAACTGTACAGACAATTCTTGTCGGACAAGTTTTGGTTGATCCTTTCTAATTTTCGGGCCATCTTTTTGGTGTCGGGGTGTAACTGGGAAGGGGGCACAACTTGTGCCCCCCCTCCCACAAAAAATCACTAATGCATCGCTCGCTCGAACTACTACCAATTGTTATTACCTCCCACTTCTAATTCCTTGCTACTACTCGTTCTCGTTAAAAACGAGACACGACACCATACCATCGTTTCCTACTTGATGATGGCAAACTATATTGCCGAAAGCGCTCGTTTTGAAACATTTGGTGGATTGTTACACCAGTTCCGCCATGACACCAAAAAGATGTCCCGAAAATTAGAAAGGATCAACCAAAAACTCGTCCGACAAGAATTGTCTCTACAGTTCAACAAAACTTGTATAAAAGAAAAAATGCTGCCAAAATACATAGAAGATGAATACACGATGTATTCCAAAAAGATGAATTTGTTTTTGATGGTGCCATCGTTATAACATTTTGGTTTTATAATATGAATATAAGGTAAGAATACGCGTATCTAGAACGCGTATCTAGAACTAATATTAACCTAATTGTTGCTAACATTAAGTTTGTTTATAGTTGTTTAAAGTTTGTTTAATATATATATATATATATATATATATATATATATATATATATATATATATATATATTACAAGCAAAGGTTCAGCTTAGGGGGCTGATCCCGTTGTCAGAATGAATGAGAACAGGCTTCAAAAGAAGATATTATACAGACAATTACCAAATGCTAATCGTTCTATAGGACGCCCACTCTTACGCTATAAAGACAAATTGAAGGATAATTTAAAACGCCTCAACATTAACCTGAATGCTTGGGAAAATCTAGCATCAAATCGGAAAGAATGGCGTAAGACATGTTTCACTAGACGAAAGAGCTTTGAAGAAAATAGACTGAAACATCGATATCAGCTCCGCCTAACTTTAAAACAAAAACTTCTTACTCCCGCCATAGAACATTTCCTTTGTCAGCGTGGCTTCATAGCTCGCAGAAAGGCTGGGCTGCTATCACACTCGAGGAAGCACAGCATGTCTTCTTGATAGTATGCACAACATGGGAAGAAACAAATCACTCAGTGCTGACCCTCATCTATCTTTCACGATAGGAGAGTCCACCGTTCGGCTAGAAACCACAAGGTTCCTAGTTCGATACCGGTCCTCGCCAACTCAGCGTACGAGTAGCACATGGACCTGTGCGGTAAAGTAAGGAGCTGATGGTAGGTGTGGCGCTCCACCTCAGACGCTAAAAAACAATCTCCTTGGTCTAGCGCTATTGAAAAAGGGATAGACTCCCTCGCTGACTGGCTGATACCGACTTTAGGCTGCCCCGACGACTTTACTTACTAATATATATATATATAATATATATATATATATATACATATATTATATATATATATATATATATATATATATATATATATATGTGTGTGTGTGTGTGTGTGTGTGTGTGTTTCTGTGTGTGCGTAACATAACTTATGAATTAAAAACTTTAATGAAAGAATAAAAGAAATATCCAGATAAATACATTCATGTTTATCTTATCAAGCTTAGTAACACTTAGTTAAATATTTAAATGCACTATAGATATAATAGTCCGAATAACACAGATAATACTTACTATAAATATGTATTCTGTTTTTGCAATGTAGATTTAAAAGAAAAACAAAATCCAAGACATTTCACAATATATAAAGTTACAGAAATCTACATTAAATAAAGAAATACAAATTCCAATAATAGTAAATTTCAGCTTTTTTCTTTTTCAAGATCTATACGTAGGTTAAAAATTAAACGAGGTATTAAACTTTATGAAATGTTACATTCCCAAATAAAGCAATGACTACATAGTGACCATAGATACATGAGCAGTAAACATAAATTACAACATAGTTCAATTTGCGTATGAATTGATATATGAATAAGTTGATACCTTTCCGTCCACTAAGGACGATGGCGTAGTGCCCCAAAAAATTTATCTGCATCTGCGCAAATGACTCTGCTCGCCAATTCTTGAGTGACAGTCTTTGGCGCACTGAATGCACACACACTGGGATGCTTTCTGAGGCTGCTGGCTTTTCTTTCTCTTTCTTTCTCTCTTTGCTGTCGAGGCTACTCTCCTCTATGCCTCACCCCTCTCCGTGCTTTGCTTAACATTAAGGCACCAGGCTGCTCTATTTTTTGCATCTACCTCCCACGTGTTTGTGTCAATATGGTATATCCTCATAGCTCTCCTGCAGACATCTTTAAATCGAAGGCGTGGTCTACCAACCGATCGGGAGCTTTTTTCTAATTCGCCATACAAAAGATTTTTTGGGAGGCGTCCATTTTCCATTCTCCTGTCCGAGCCAGTGAAGGTGCCTCTCACAGAGAATAGAGAACATGCTGTTCATGTCAGCGCAATCCAGCACACCCGTGTTGGGCACTTTATCCAGCCAATGAATGAATAACCACGTTGTGCAGGATTTGATCTCAGTTCGACGGGTCCATTCTCTAAAAAATATACATATACATACTCAAGGGGTGGGGAGTCCCTGTGATATCATTCAGTATTTGAACTCGTCTTCATGTGTTTAATATTATGAAAAAAGATAATTTTTAAAATCCAACGAAGGAAAACTTTTGCTGGTATTCGTAGATAAAAGAAATATTATGAGAAACGAATTACATTTTCACAAAAGCCCCCCCCCCCCAAAAAAAAAAAGAAACAAAAAACGAAATTGATAATCATCTGTCGGGTAAAATCTATTTCACATTACGAATTCTGATCAAGACCCGGGATATGAGAAGAAAAACTCTGTATTCAAACGTGTTAAAAATTGACAATGTGTCACATCGTGTTCGTAGCGAAGGGGTTGGGTAAATACATACACATTACGAATAAGGACAAAACTAAGGTAGAATCGCGACTAAAAATTCGGAGTTCACGAACATCATCTTCAAATATGGTTATATATATATATATATATATATATATATATATATACATGGAAAGAGAGAGAGAGAGAGAGAGAGAAAGAGAGAGAGAGAGAGAGAGAGAGAAAGAGAGAGAGTTGTCCTATGATCTCATTGGCGAGAAAGTGTCAGTAAATAGGTGTTGACTCCATGTCCACACTACTTCAACTCAAATAAGGAATCGGACTGATATAAAAGTCAGTCGGGTTTCGCTCTTGGCTAAAAGTAGTTAGTTGCTAAGTCTAGCCACACAGAAGAGACGTAAAAGTTCGAAACACAGTGTCTGTGGATGTCAATTATATATATATATATATACATATATATATTTGGGAATTTGTTCCGTTTGCAATAATTAAACATTGAGCTCTCAAACGGAACCTGAACTCTACAACAAACTACTGGTAGATAATTAGGACCCGCCTAGAATCACCATGTACCAAGAAACTTGGTACCGCACCAAAGTATATATATATATATATATATATATATATATATATATATAATGCAATGGTTTTTAGAGATTTTCCTGTGGAGAAGTATACATAAATACGAATAAAGACAATAAATTCCAATTTGGCGAATTTCCAGTTTTAAAAGACGATGAAAGGAAAAAAAAGACGATTCATTTCCCTCGTCTTCAATGGGTTAACCAACTGAAAAAAAAGATATGAATGGAAGTAATCATTGAACATCAATTCAGACAACATCAATGGAATCCTGATCCTTTTATACAAACAAATGTCGTTATTAACACATCACTACATTCTTAGCCAAATGATGAAAAAAAAATTGACATGATCTAAAAGCCTGAAGACTGGCGCTTTTGTATTCAGATCACGTCGGGATCACGATGTACAACATATTTTTTTTTTAATTCTGTGTCGGCTAAAAATAATGTCCATTATTTAAATAGTCATTTTTTTTATTATACAACGTGTAATAAATACAAGCCTGTCCTCATCAGCCACCAAAGGGTGGCAACAGAATTTTGGTGGCTTAAGGTGGAACTGCTACTCCAGTAGCCCTCAGCAGCTTTTGCCCACCGAACGGTGACGAAAAGCTTCTGTTGGCGCTAGGGTATTTTTAATGAATAAATAACGTCAGTTCATTTTAGCAGTTTGATTATGTTAAATACCATCCCTATGAACATTAATGGGTATGGCCCAATCCTCATAAATACGGAAGCATTATGCTGAATGAGTAGACTCATTCCCCTTGAAGTGGTTTACCTTTCTTCACGCCGCTAGCGAGTATTGTATTTTGTTAATGTTATAAAGATTCCATTTCATTTTCAACCTCCCTTTGGTTATTTCTCATTTAGTAATATTTGTTAGGTTACAACATCTATTAATAATGGAAATTCGCTTCCGGTTTTTGTCTGTAAAAAAATTACGTCACTGCCTACGTCACATTACCCAAAATCGTCATAACATTGAATAAATACACGCAAAATTTGAACATGCAACATTAGACAGTCTTCATTGTTTTTTAAAACAAGTTTTAATAAATACATGACTGGTGTTATATATCTATATATAGTTTGTTTTATTTTAATACATTAAAGTTTACATTTCAAAGTGTTTTATTTTTTAATCCTTTAATGAATTTGATGATTTTACTTACTTAGGGTACAAACTCGCTGACATTGAATTTTTTACTCCCACCCCTCAGGCAATATGTTTTAAAAATCTATTTTTACATCGCCCGGGGGCGTTTTTTATTTTGTACTAGTATTATAAATGTACTTTGAGATGTTCCGAATAAAACGCGTTTACAACGCGTTGATAACAATACGCGCTCGTATTAACTGTCCTTGATGCTACCTGAGTCGTACGCAGGGAGTTGTAAATTTCGCGCGCATTTTTTAGTTCTGCTTAAGATATTTGACTTCACATTTTTGGCTTGCTTAGAATTTCAATAATGGGGCCCTGAAGCCTGTGGGAGTATTTATGATTCATAATTCCATCATTCGATTTACATTCTGCGATTGGGGAATTATGCTGTTTGCACCAGCGTGCCATGTCGATTTATAAACTTTACAGTATCATTACAGTGCCTCCTATATTTATGCATGAATATTTAACTTAGTCGGTAGATCATTCGCCTTGGAACTACAACGTTCCGGATTTGATACCGATCCTCACAAACTCAGCGTATATGTAGTACAGACTGGATCTCTATGGTCTAGTGCTAGTGAAAAGGGAACAGACCCCTTCCTCCCCCCCGGCTCATACCGACAATTAGCCACTTTGCGCCGACTCTACTTTTTATATATTAATCCTAGTCAAATTATGTCAAAGCGATCTAAGTACCACTTTAAAGAATCTCCTGGTACCTTGTTACATCAAAATCCCCGTTGGTCCACTCAAACTGGAGCCTTAACACTGAATGCAGTTTAGTCTTCTATCAAGGACACTTTTTTCTGTGGCAGAAGGTATTACCCTCTGCAGAGAATGCAATCAGCGTATTTATAATCCTGTAACAGATTAGAAGGCAAAGAAGCTCCTCAAGGATTTCATAGAGTGATAATTAATGATCATAATGGTGAGAAGAGGATATCAAAATATCTCCACCGAACTCAATATCCTTATCAAAGCCATCATTCGAAAATGGAAGCTACATAGCCTGAGCACGGATCTTCCTCGAACTCTTAAATGAGGAATCAGGATTATCCAGATCTTAAGCAATCTTAATTATGGTAACTGTACGCCTTGTCTCGGGTGAAACCATTTTGACTAGAGTCTGATTATGGTAAAGGAAAATCTTATTCTACTTTAATCATATTTCTGAATTTCTGTTTACTTTCACATTAAATGAGTGACTGTGCAATAAATCACTGTTTAAGGTTTTGTTGTCCGCTGCTGCATTTTCCTTGTATATGAGTTAGTGCTAGTATTGCTATATTTGAACTGGAATGTAGATAATGATCCCTGGCATAATCAACACTAAAATACTGTTTCAACCTTTGATAAAAAACACCAGCCGACCTCAAAACAACCAAAACGAACAAACAAACACACAACCAAAACGAAATGTATAATCAACTATCGGGCAAAACCTAGGGCTTAACCTGATAACGATTGATCGGGGGGGGGGGGGCTTCGACCGCCCATCTAGCCTAGGTAAGGGCTAAATTGGAGTGTTCAAATGATATGGTCAGCTCAGCTACCAGAATTCCCGCCTTGAATATCACGGTTCACCATCCATGGCCAACAAGTGCTCCATTGGGGAGATTTTACCCTCTGCCTAGGTGCAGTCGGTATATTCTACAGCCCCAACCGACAGGACGAGATTCTATTTGGCGATATCTGAGGGTGTTAGTGTCCTGGTTATGACATTAAACTGCATCTGAACTAAGATTCCAGTTCTGGAGTTCAGGGAGTGTGGGGTACCCTTCATCGCCATTACTCCCAGGTTCACTCTGTTCCAGAATGGTAGAACTGTTAGAGTCCCATGTATGGGGTTAAATGACAAAAAGGGTATGGGCATAAACCCAAAGGTTGATATGCCATAAAATACAACCAATCAACCAAAAATCAACCCACCAACCAACCAACCAACCATCGAACCAAATTGCATATCACCATGAGCAAATAGGTATTCAGCAAACGACAACTGTAGAAATTGTAGTAAAGGTAAATATGGTGGAATGGCCAATTGTGTGTATCAACCAAACAGCGAGGGAGTCTATCCCCTTTTCACTAGCACAAGACCAGGGAATATATATTCATGGGATATATATTCATGGGAAGGGCACCTTACGTGGTGAAATAGTTAGCAAAATAAACTCCCAAACCATTGTTAGTGAGGTCAATTCTCACTGAGTGCCCCAAACTTCTTGCCTTGTACCACATCTAAGCTAAGCTTAGTAAATACATTAATACTATTGTTCCTTAATTTTCGGACCGTTATCATCTTGTTACACCCTCTGGTTAAAAATGAGACCGTCCAAATCGTCAAAGATGAAATGCAGAATGTAATCAGGATTTACATTTTTGCATTTCATCTTGGACGGTCTCATTTTTAACCAGAGGGTGTTGCAAGATGATAACGGTCGGAAGATTAAGGAGTATAATATATAATATTAAGGATATATCAATATATAGGTATTTTTAAAAAATTCTTGAAGTTTAACGACTAAGATACATTGCACCTGAAGAAGACCGTCACAGCGGTTGAAACGTTGGGAATATAACAAGCAAGACAAGGTCAATATCCTTAGACGTGTATATAACAACCTCAACTTGTGTAAAAAGTCATGACAAATACAAGTGATCGTGTTCTTAGCTTGAATGATATGCGTTCCGTTAAGAGAAAGATCATATAATGTCTAAAATTAATTGATTGGGATGTTCATGAAGTCTCCAGGTATTTGTTTTATTCGGAAACAGACAGTTATCTAGTCGTCTGTAGATATTCTAATTTGGTTACATGATAAGTTCAACCGTATTATTTGCAATCATCCACATTTGTGATATCAAGAAAATGGCGTCCTATGTCAAAAATGGCCGATAGCGAATGAAAGGCAAATATTAATTATAACTTCTTAGATACTAAAAGAAACAAATCGTCCAATTTGTACAATGTTTAGCAAGCTAGTCTCGCGCATCTATTACTAATGAACAATTAGTTCTATCCTCGCTGGTTTGATTTTATGACATGTCAACCCTTGTTGGGTTATCTTATGCCGAAGACATTGTTTGATTCATTTTTGATTAGTATGCAATTTTAAATACATTTTAAACACATTTAATGCATTTTTTTAAAACTCAATTTTTAAAACACATTTTAGCACATTTAACGCGTTTTTTCTATTTAAGCTCAAAATAGGACTAACAGGTACTACCATTCCGGGTCAGAGTGGACTTGTGAGGGGAGTAATGTTGAAAAAGGGGTATCCCTACACTCCCCAGATATCCAACATTGTAAATTATGGGAATAAGTTTTGGTTCATTCGTCTTGTATCCTATCCCCCCAATAATAGCATCACTTACTTCGTGTGGGCTGGTGAGCTGAAATAGAATTCAACGGAGAGAAGGAAAAGAACAGAGACAGTGATGACTTTAAAATAAGACCTTTATTATCGGGTTCACACTATTTCGTTGAGGGGATACATTTCCCGAACAATTCGATAGGTGTTGCCTCTCCAAAGTCTCTAAGTCCATGCATCCTAGAGAACTTTTGGACGCCAAGAACTTGGGTTTTTTCCTGCGCATGCCCGGAGGGCTCTTCCTGTCCTAAGCCTTCTGGGAGATTGTTAGTTTTGTGTCTTTTTTATTTATTCATGTATTTAATTTAATTTTTTTTTACTTTTGTTTTATTTCTTTTTACTTTTATTAATCCCCACAAACCTCACCAACAGATGCAGTCAAACGCAGGACACTAAGACTCAACCACCACCTTCAAGCATGTATATGATAAAAAAAAGTTGGGGTTTAGATAATTGGGTTCTAGGGCTTAACCTGACTAACCGATTGATCGGGGGAAGGGGCTTCGACCATAGATAAGGGCAAAATTGGAGTGTTGCATTTCATGTACTGCTCAGCTACCAGAATTCCGTCCTTGAACATCACGGTTCGCCACCCATGGCCAATAGGTGCTCCCATTGGGGAGATTTTACCCCTCTGCCCAGATGCAGTCGGTGTATTCTACAGCCCCAACCGACAGGACTAGATTCTATTTGGCGATATCTCAGGGTATGACGTTAAACTGCATCTAATGCTGAGATTCCAGTTCAGGGGAGTGTGGGGTACCCCTTCATCGCCATTACTCCCAAGTTCACTCTGATCCAGGATGGTAGTACCTGTTAAGGTCCCATGTATGGGTTAAATAGATGAAAAACGAAAAACCCAACCAACCATCAACCAACCAACCAACTATCAAACCAGAATTCAAATTACATATCACCATGAGCAAAATATGCCATTTTTACTGTATTTAGTAAACGACAACTGTAGAAATTGTAATAAAGGTAAATATGGTGGAATGGCCAATTGTGTGTATAAACAAAACAACGAGGGAGTCTATCCCCTTTTCCCTAGCACAAGACCAGGGAATATATATTCATGGGATATATATTCATGGGAAGGTCACCTCACTTGGTGAAATGGCTAGCAAAATAAACTCCCAAACCATTGTTAGTGAGGTCAATTCTTACTGGGTGCCCCAAACTTCTTGCCTTGTACCACATCTAAGCTAAGCTTAGTGAATAACTATATTGATGGGAATATATATTCATGGGAATAAACTATCATACAGACTAAGCGGTAAAAAGAAAATATTACACGCTGTGCTACCCTCGATAACATTAAAGTGTATTTCATTGGAATATTTTTGAGAGAAAATTTCTTTGCTGTTTTTCAATCAACAGAGAAGAAAATGATTCCATCATTCTAAGTAACTGTCTGCGATTCGTAAATCTACAAAAAGAAGAATATAAATAAATTACAATTCTTCAAAAAGAGTTTTTTCTTCTTATTCATGAAAGCTGTATAAAAAAATGTATGTCTTCATAAAATAAATAATTCAACGAACACTGTCAAACCTTTGATCAGAAATAAAACTGTGTGAATACGAGATGGTAAAAAAATACAATTAAAGTTTTTATTCTACTTTTTAAAATCATTATTCCGGGTTACAAACAAAAACCTAGACGTGCTTACATACAGAGGCGTATGTTTTCTGTATGTACGTGTGTGTTTTATGTGTGTGTGTGTGTGTGTGTGTGTGTGTGTGAAGAGTAACAAATATTACATTCACGTTGGTAAATCAATTCCTTATATAAAACGAAAAGTTAGACAAATATTTGTGATCCTGGGTTTCATGCTTAATGCAGGCTAAAAAAAGCCATATCAAAACACATCGTTTGTGTATTTACTTCTCATACTGTCGTGTAGAAAAAGTCCCTATAAGAGGAATAAAAACCTACTTCTAAACAAAACTAAAAATCTAAGAAAGTCCGGTTGGTGTAGGGGTTACCGTACTCGCCTGTCAGCTTGATAGTCAGGGTTCGGATCACGCACAAGGCGGTCTTCCTATCTATAGCTCTGCTGATGAGGCCTAATATGCCGAAATGTACATACAGAGATTGATTTTTCTCGATTTGTTTAGCCTTACATTTGAATAGGTATGCCCACCTAATTAATTAGTTATTAATTAATTAACTTTCAAAATTAGGTACGACTTCAATTAAGCACATATTCTCCCAAAAATAATATATATATATATATATATATATATATATATATATATATAATATATGCTCCCATAAATTTGGTAATGAGCTCTCTAATTGGTAATTTAAATTAACTCTCACTACTAAGCAAATAAGCAATGATCATTTCTCCGGAAATTTGATCTCTCAGTGACCGAAAGATACATACTATGTATTTAATAGTTTAAAAACACCAGTCTCCGCTGTCAGTGGGCGAGGGGATAAGATATCGGACTACCATGCGGTCAGTCTGAGTTCGAACCCTACCCAAGGATATTTGAGTCTAGCCACACTGAAGAGGCATGATATGCCGAAACGCGTGTCTGTGGATGACTTATTAATATATGCTCCCATAAATTTGGTAATGAGCTCTCTAATTGGTAATTTAAATTAACTCTCACTACTAAGCAAATAAGCAATGATCATTTCTCCGGAAATTTGATCTCTCAGTGACCGAAAGATACATACTATGTATTTAATAGTTTAAAAACACCAGTCTCCGCTGTCAGTGGGCGAGGGGATAAGATATCGGACTACCATGCGGTCAGTCTGAGTTCGAACCCTACCCAAGGATATTTGTGTCTAGCCACACTGAAGAGGCATGATATGCCGAAACGCGTGTCTGTGGATGACTTATTAATATATGCTCCCATAAATTGGTAATGAGCTCTCTAATTGGTAATTTAAATTAACTCTCACTACTAAGCAAATAAGCAATGATCATTTCTCCGAAATTGATCTCTCAGTGACCGAAAGATACATACTATGTATTTAATAGTTTAAAAACACCAGTCTCCGCTGTCAGTGGGCGAGGGATAAGATATCGGACTACCATGCGGTCAGTCTGAGTTCGAACCCTACCCAAGGATATTTGAGTCTAGCCACACTGAAGAGGCATGATATGCCGAAACGCGTGTCTGTGGATGACTTATTAATATATATATATATATATATATATATATATATAATATATATATATATATATATATTGAAAAGACAAAGGATGTTTACAAATGCATGGGCTCATCAGGAGAGAATGTGCAAACCGTTTCGGGGCCTTCCTCTCTACGGTTTTTAAAAAGCAACATCGGCCCTTCTCACTGATGTGAGACCCCTCGGAATATCTGCATCGACCGCACGTGGCCCCGAAACGGTTTGTACATTCTCTCCTGATGAGCCCATGCATTTGTAAAGATCCTTTGTTTTTTCAATATATCATATTTCACACTGTCGGATTAAGTTCCATTTTATTTCATACACACACACACACACACACACACACACACATATATATATAATATTATATATATATATATATATATATAATGGCAAATTCATTAAGCGTGAAACCCGAGATCCCAAAAGTTGCCTTGAAATATATATATATATTATATATAATATATATATATATAATATATATATATATCCCTTCACACACTAATATATAGCATCACCTTATGTTTTTCTATATCATCATCATCCTGATCCTCATCATCACGTATACCCCTGACACGCTCTCACCAACCATCACTATCTGTCATCGACCCTGCCAGGTCTTCAGTACGGTATCAAGAATCCGTGCAGAACTGATTGATGTAATCTTGTGGTGGTCCATCTAAGATGGTATGTCAATGAGAACATCACTCATGAGTTCATCCTTGTTTCTCCAGCAGAGATCCTTGTATATTCCACACCTCGCTTTTTATCTAAGCGCCTCATTAGAGTCCAAGTAGTGGGGCTATACAATAGCACTGAAACGGCTGGAAAAAATTCTCACTTTATCTTAAATTGACATGTAATATAATTATTTTGGGTAAAACTTGTGAATTATACTCAAAATCCAAGGAAAAACAGAACCAAAATTATTTATTTATTTTCTCATTAAACTAACTCTAAACCCCAACCCCATCCCTAAACCCTAAACCCTAAACCCTAAACCTAAACTCCCCTAGTTAAAATTAACAGTTTTATTACAAAATTTGTGGTTTCTTATTTTTCTGTGTCACCCTGTATACAGGTTGACCCAGAAAAAACAGAACCCAAATTATTTATGTATTTATTTTCCCATTAAACTAACCCTAAACCCCAACCAAAACCCTAACCCTAAACCCTAACCCTAACCCTACCCCCTCTAGTTAAAATTAACAGTTTTTATTACAAAATTTGTGGGTTCTGTTTTTTCTGGGTCATGGGATTTTGAGTATGATTTGCAAGTTTTACCATTATTTTGTTCGTTTTGTTTCACGGCATATCAACCTCAGTCGCACAGACAACGCTTTGAAATAGATTAGTAGCGAAATATATGTATTAATATGCATATGTATATACATATATATCTGAACGATTGTTAAATTACTCATATTTTTTAGTTCAATGTCACTTCTTTTAGGAAATGTAAAATCCCGGATAGTCTTATTTTTTTAATTACTTGTTTGGTAGTATTTTGTTCGCATTAGATCAAAGTCTACACACTCTAGCAGTATATCTCACTGTAAATTTCTCTTGGCATGTGGTGCATATTGGGGATTCTATGCCCTCTAGTAAATGATGAGTGATGTAGGTGTGACCTATGAGAAGGCGGGTCAGCACAATCTTTTCTCTTCTATTTTTGTTGCATTCTAAGTTCCATTCTCCATTCTCCAATGGAAGGTTTCATGTTTTGAAGTTTGTTATTAATGAGTGCATTCCAATGATTTTGCCATCTTTTAATGATTTTTTTTTTCATAACTGTTTTATAATCAGTATATGGTATTTATTTTTTGTTATTGTGTCTTTCATAGCTTTCTTTGCTTTAGAATCTGCCCTGTCATTTCCAAGTATACAAAGGTGGCTTGAGATGATTTCCTTATTTTTGGACGACAAGTGGTATATTCTGTTTTGTACTTGTGTAATTAAAGGGTCATTAACATTTTTATTTTTAAATTCAGTAAGTGAAGATAAAGTTTTAATGTAATTAATCTTAGTTTAAAAAATTCCAGTTTCTCTCTTTCTCTCTTTCTCTCTCTCTCTCTCTCTCTCTCTCTCTCTCTCTATATATATATATATATATATATATATATATATATATATATATATATATATATTTGAGATATATTTTGTATCTGTATCCGTTTTTTCGAAGTACATAGGCATTGGTGTGAAGCATTAAAGTGCTATATTATGATAACTAGCAAATATATGCACCCTCCGAGTGCAAGTATTTAAGTTTTAATGTAATAATATATTATATTAAATTAGAAAGGCTAATGAAACTAAATAAGAGTGCAGATAAAAAGATTTGAAACAGAGGGGGGTATAATCGAAAAATAGAACAACTGAAACTTACTCTTCCATCACTCTCGTCTTTCATTGTTATTTTTTCTAATTTAAGTATTTAGTTAAAAGAGGAAGTGAAGAATAAAATGACAGTTATTTCTTCTTGTTAACGGATTTCTTTTAAGATTTATTGAAGAGATTTTTGCTCATATTCATTAAGATAAAACCAAACAATTAGAAATCAATAATACTAAACACATACTTATTAAAAATCAATTTTTTAATATCAATATGCAAATTAGCATTCCCGTTCACATTGTAAACCGCTATTT
>CM042173.1:55169821-55194407 GCA_023376005.1 Doryteuthis pealeii
TAAAATGGTGATCATTCATCACTTGATAACCATGTGACATTTGGACATGGCTTCTTTAACGCAGGCCTGTGTAATGTTATTATTTTTATCAAACGTATATAGTAAGCTAAGTTGGATATATAATTAGAAATAAGCATGCAAAGTTAAATATATAATTAAAACTAAGTAAGCTAAGTTTACTATATGGTGATACCTTGACTTACGAGTTCAATTACTTTGCTCGTATATCAAATCACTTTTCCCCATTAAAATAAACTGAAATGCCATTAATCTGTTCCAGCCCGTCCCCACAAAAACAAACGTATTTTTGGCTGCTTTTTTGATAATAAAGATAGCACTGTATTGTATAAAAACATAATGAAATAGAATGTAATGAATTATGTGCTATAATATGTTTTAATTTTTATTCATTTATCAATAATATTTTTCTTAGGCGTAATAAATTTGGAAATATTTTTTGAAGCTTAATAAATTTTAGCTCGCAACACAAAGCAAAATATCGACCGAGTGACTGCTCGTAACTCTAAAAACTTGTAAGTTTTGGCAATCATAAATCAAGGTACAACTGTATACTCCAAAATGTGTGGTTATTTTACGGCATTGGTTGGTTGGTTGGATTTTACGGCATGTCAACCCTTATTTAACAATTTTGAAAGTTAAAAAAAAGATCTTTTGTAAAGTTCTGCAACTGAAAATATTGAATTTGTCTTAGGATGGAGTCTATTCGATACAGTTGTTTTAATCTTCGTTATTTGAAGAAAGTGTCGATAAAGTTTAAGAATCTTTTGTAAATATTTTGAAATTGAAAATATTTTAAACTAACTGAAAAATCTTTGGTGTAACAAAATCAATTTCGATATGTCAGTAAAGGTGAAGGGTTAATATTATGAACTTATCTTATCTAAATCTAGTGTGAACTTATTTTATTTTATCTAAATGAGACGACATATTATAGAAATGTGTAATTTGCTGTTGAGATTTAAAATCAGAGGTGGTAGATGATTTTTTATTTTCTTGTGTCTTATAATTATAAAAGATATATTTAAAAATCTTAATGTCAAAATATATTAAAAATATGTGTTATTTTAATGTCAAAATATATTCAAAATATGTGTTATTTTCACATCATCTTACATATTATTTATACTATATGCTCCCCACCCTTAAGAGGATATTTTCGCTGACGACCACCGACTAAGCTTAAAAGCAACGCTCTCCTATAAAACAGAAAATGCGTAGGTGCTGATGGCTGAGGGGTTAACAAGTATGACTGATAATAAAGTAATTAGGTTTGGTTTGGTTTGTGTTTTACGGCATATCAATCCCGGTGGGTCATTTAATGCCGACAACATTTTGAAATAAATTCATTCTTAATGGAGAATCAAATTTTGTTTATAATCTCATGTTTTTCTATTCAACCCATAGATGGGACCCTAACAGGTACTACCACTCCGGGCCAGAGTGGACCAGAGAGCAATGGTGATAAGGCATCCAAAACTGGAACCTTACCACCAGATAGAGTTTAACGTCATTCCCAGGACATGTAGACCCCCAGCCACCTCAATTGAAAATGTACCCCCACTTGTTAAGCAGAAAAAATATCGATGTATATTTTTCTATTATAAGATAATAACCAATTAAATAATAATCGAAATGAGTAAAAAAGAAATCTCCAAAAAATTAATTATTTAATATTTTTTTACATTTTATTTTTCGTTTTTCGGTACTTATTTTCTCATAGAAAAGCCACCGTAAAATTTTTTTGTTTTGTTTCTATTCATAACTTCGGTCTCTTATGTATTTATTTATACTGTAATCAGAAAACTATAAGACCAACTCAAAAAAATGTTACGCCCCCAACATGGGGGGGGAGGGGTCAAAATTAAGTGACCTGAAAAAAATGAGAAATTTTTGAAATAAAACAAATAATGCAGATCATTCTTTGATAAATAAACACTGAAAATTTCATTAAAATCCGATAATTCCCTGATTTTTGGTAAATTATTTTCTGTATTTCCTAAAGTTATTTTGTCAAAAACTCACTTTAGCCTCATTTTGGCTATACCTATGCTATACTTATCTTACAATTACGCAGCGATGGAATATTCATACTTAGAGATAGATAAATGGGTAGACTGATAGATATGACATCAAATATCTCTACCATCAATAACAGAAGATATATTAGACAAGGACAACTTAGCTAAAGGAGACACAAAAATAATAAGGAACCAGCTAAAAATCATCAAACACATACCTTGCTTATTGATCTTTAAAAATTGATTTTAATTCATATGTGCTTTGTATTATTGATTTCTAATTTTTTAGTTTTAATCTAATAAAATATGAACAAAAAATCTCGGGAATGAATCTTAAAAGAAATCCAGTAACAAGAAGAAATATCTGTCATTTTATTCTTTTCTCCCTATTTTAACTAAATAGTTAAATTATGAAAATTTAGCAATGAAATACGAGAGTAATGGAAGAGTAAGTACCCCTCACTCTGTTTCAAATCGTTTTATCTGCATTCTTATTTAGTTTCATTACCCTTTCTAATTTAATAGAATGATTTTATTCAATTAAAACTTAAATACTTGCACCCGGGGGGTGTATATAATTTCTAGTTATGAAAATATTCAAATAAATAAAATTCGATATATACATAAAATCTAATCTAAAGCAAGCGGACTTCCGAGATATCACTGTCAACCTATTAAAAGCAAAATACCAACCACACAGAAAATCAAAGGACACCCTACTTTACATAAACACCTCATCTAATCACCCAACACAATAAAAAAAAGCTCACAATCCATAGGGCTTAGATTATCATCAAACGAGACCAGCTTCAACGCCGCAAAAGAAGACTATGTGATAACACTAAAATTAGTGGATTTTCCGAAAAAATTGACCCGCTCTGCGCGGGTACTGGATGGCGTGCAGACGACCTCCCGAGGGTAATTAATAATAGGGATGGTTGGCGAGAGATTAACATGGATATCTGTGCTGCTAGCGGGACATGATGATGATGATGATGATGATGATACAAAATTTTAAATTTTAAATTCACTATTATTCAGGTTATTACTACCCGAGTTTCGATCATGTTTACAACTTTCTATTCAATGTAAACACGCCCAGTAATAAAGAGTTAATTTAAGTGACTAGATCGAAAATCGAAACTAATCAAGGAATAAACTGTAAAAAGTATGGCATACCCACGGGAACGAAGCTGATAGAGCTATCTTAGTAGCCTTTATGTATAGACTTATAGTAAATTCCTATCCTTTGTGGATTGTGCTTGACTATGTACTTGTATTAAGGAAATTCCCATATGACTATGTGAGAGGAGTAAATAAGACAGAAAAAATATTGCTGTTACAAAGCCATAATCTAAGAGACATGATCGCGGTGATAAGCGGTTTGACGAGATTAGGTTGACACATATGCAACATTTCTAGAGACAATAAAATAGTACGAGCGAAAGAACAAAAAGAGCTTCTTTTTAAACTACCATGGTCTCCGAAACAACTACATACACTCCAAATAGAACAAAAAATTAATTAAAAAGACAAATAGATTCAGAAAAATAATCTGGTTTGACCCACCATATAATAAGAACGTTAAAACTAACGTAGGAAATAATATCTATAAAACTAATAGTTAAACACTTCCCTTAATCAAACAAACTACACAAAATATACAACAGAAGCACAATAAACCTTAGCGACAGCTGCGTGAAAAATATGCTACAAATAATGAAAAATTCAACAATAAAATATAAACAATATAAACAACATAAATAACATAAAGCATAAACAACAAATAAACAACAAATAAACACAATTGAAATTACAAAAAACAACACGATTGTCCTTTAAACAATAATTCTCTCCAAACTAGTGTAGTATACCAAAAATATATACTAAAAAATATACATCGGTGTAATTGAAGACACCTGGAATCAAATAAGCTATGCCCACAAGAGATAATTCAACAGCAAAAAATATGAACTCAGCACTTTACTATCAAAATGTATATGGGAAACCATAAACGTAAACCAAAACCACCGGAAATAATCTTGAAAATAAGGAAAACAGTATACAACACACTCTCTGATTCATATTATCTCTAACACACATAACTTTTCTCAATCTGGTACACACACGCGCTATTTTATCTATACACAGATATCTCTCTTTCTCTCTAAACGTATCTATCTATATATATATATTATATATATATATATATATATATATATATATACATGTGTGTGTGTGTGTGGTGTGTGTGTGTATGTGTGCATTGGTGTGTGTGTGTGTGTTTACCCACTCCTCCGCACAAGCAAGATGTGACACAAGGTCAGTTTATTAAGCGGAGGTTTCCTTTCTCCAGACTGGTGGCCGTGGAAGGTTAAAGAGTTCAGTCAACTTTAATATTTACCCATAGATGGAGGGATACTAGTTGGATTCAAACCTTTCCTAAGTGTTTTTAGTGCTATGTGAAATGGAAACAGCCTCTTTCCGGATTTGAACTCGTGTCACTGTGTCCATTTCCTACGACGGTAACCATTACACCATGAACATATATATATATATTATATATATATATATATATATATATATATATATATATATATATATATATATATATATATATATATATATATATATATATATATATATATATATATATATATATATATATATATATATATATATATATATATATATATATATTATATATATAATATATATATATATATATATATATATATATACTGTGTGCGTGTGTGTGTGTGTGTGTGTGTGTGGGTAAGGATGGAGCCCAGGTGGATGAGCAGTTCATGACTTGCAATACTCCACTTTGACCCTATCTTGGGCTAGACGCGCGGTCGGAGAAGCCCCCTCCGATCAATCGGCCTGATCACGTCAAGCCCTAGCACCTATATGATTTTCCCAACCCTATTGCCCTTATGGCAATCCCCAACCCCTTTTTATCATATGGGTGCTAGAAGGCGGTGGCTGCGGGTCTACATGTCCTAGGAATGACGTTAAACTCTATCTGATGGTGGTTCCAGTTTTTGGAGGTTTGGGGAATGTGGGGAGCTCCTTCATCTCCATTGCTCCCTGGTCCACTCTGACCCGGAGTGGTAGTACCTGTTAGGGTCATCTCTATGGGTTAAATAGAAAAATGTATTTATAAAAAAATTGTATTATCCATTAAGAATTGATTTATTTCAAATCTTTATCGGCATTAAATGACCCACTGAGGTTGATATGCCGTAAAACAAAACAAACCAAACCAATATATATATTATATATATATATATAATATATATATATATATATGTGTGTGTGTGTGTGTGTGTGTGTGTGTAAGAGTGTGTGTTTGTTTGCGCGCATGTATGTATTTGTGTGTTTTTGTTTGTCTGTCCGTCTATTTGTGTGTAATATGCCTTTTGATTATACGGTTTTTACATGAAAATGGAACCAAATTTAACTCAGTCTGTAGAGTATCCCGCGGAAAGAATTACAACATTGCGGGTTCGACACTAGTCTTTGCCAACTATACCAAGAGTACCACAACTTTGGTAATCTGATCTATGGTGTAAATTGGGGAACTACAGTCAGACGTAAAAATACACACACTGGTCTAGCCCAAGTGAAAAGGTGATATTTCCTCGCTGTTTGGCTGAAATACACATTTAGTTTTGTTCCATTAATACTTATTCTTTAATAATAATTAAAATCAATTAATATTTCAAAGCACTTACAACTCTGGCGGTGGGTCCAGAAGGATATACCGACTGCACCTATGCTGAGGGGTAAAATCTTCGTAATGGAGCCCTCTGTTGGCCATGGGTGGCGACCCGTTATGCTTAAGGTTGGAATCCTAGTGTACATGAGATGCAACACTCCTCCTTTGGTCCTTACCTAGGATAGACTGGCGGTCGGAGAGGCTACCCGCGATCAATCAGCTGATCACATCAAACTCTAGCACCTATTGTCCCTACACTATTGCATTCATGGCAACCTCTAACCCTTATTGTATATATATGTGCTAGGAGGCAGTGAATGAGGGCTTAATGTCGTGTGCATGACATTAAACTGCAGCTAGTGGTAAGTTCCAATCTGGAGCTCTGCTGAGAGTATAGTACCGCTTCATCGCCATTGCCCCCGGGTACACCCTGAATCGGAGTGGTAGTACCAGTTAGGGATTCATCTGTGGGTTAAATAGAAGTCAATGAGTTAACAAAAAACGTGTTTAAAAAAAATTGAGTTTAAAAATTTTTAGTACCATCAGAATGAATAAAAATAATCTTCAGCATAAAATAGCCAACAACGGTTGACATGCCGTAAATCTCAACCAAAATCAAACACTTAATTCAGGCGATTATGATTTTTTAAAAGAATTATGTAGGAACACTTCGAATTAAATCCAAATTTAATTGCTGGACAAATGAATGCGCTTTTGTATTTCACTCTGTAATGCCTAATATATCTTAATTTTATAAAAACGGTTCCCACAAAATCAGCGAGGTTAAGCAGCGATGAGCCTGTACAATGATTAATTTGGGTGACCATTTTAAGCAACGGCAATGAATTATAGGGTTGGTTGGTGAGAGATTGTCATGGATATCCGTGCGACAGTGACCTATGAAAAGTTTTAGCCAGGAGAACCAAACTACAGCCAATTTTAAAAGTCTAATTACTTAATACCAACTCAACTAAATAATATTTGGAACTGTAAAGATTTTAAGGGCCATCTTTGGCCAGTTGGAAATAAGGCTTAAAGAAAGTCCTATGTTATGGAATCCTTTGGTGATCCTTTTGTAATAGTATAAGTCCTATCTTGCGTATTGGTAAAGGGTTCAGTAATTTAATCCCATGTCCGTCGTCCAAGAATGCTGCAGTAATTATGACCAGAAGGGTGGGTTAAGTATTGTATAAGCCTCAGAGTACTGCCAGTGATTGGCCAAGGAATAGATCACATGATCTCGCCTAGTCTATAAGTATGGGCGAGGATCTAGCATACACCTTATATATTAAAAATATCTATGAAACTAATATGGATTAGGTCCTCTATTTGTTAGTTTTAGTGCTTGTATTGGATTTTTCATGGATTTTATCATGGAAGTTATCAACAATCGCCTGATCCATATTTTGCCATTCCTTTAGGAATGTTACTTTAAGGTTTGCCACTGACCTGATTTTGGTCGCAAGCTGACACCAAGCATGCTCTATGGATTCATGTGAGAACTTTGGGTTACTCATGGCAGTAACGTGATTTCTTGCGATTCCTTTCAGGTCTTTTTTTGCTACTTTTGCTCGTATGACATGGCGTTCCATCATCTTGAAAAAAGGTAGACATTGTCAATGTTCTAATAGTGGGAATAATCCTTTCTTAATATCTGTCAGTATTTTGGACCATTCAACCACTCGACAACAAGAATCAGTTCAGGTTTCATTAAAAGCAGACAGTGCTGTAATCAAGAGTCGTTAAAACTATAGCCAAAGTACACACAAGGCTCCAGAAAAACTATGAAACCCTTTTCATTTATTTATTTATTCATTTTAATGATCCGTGAGACAATACAGAATCTCTGAGGATGGGATTTTAAATCCGAAATATTAAGGAAACATAGAAAATACAGGTCAATGACAACAACACCCGTTTACCTTTACTTCCTTATATATATATATATATATTATATATATATATATATATATATATATATATATTAATATATAATATATATCATTTAAATGCATATAATATATTACATATATATATATATATTACGTACATACATACATACATATATATATATATATATATATATATATATTAATATTTATATTTTCCTTGAAGGCAACTACAATGCGAATATCGCATAAATTCGTAATTATAAAGATAATAATGGAAGTGAATCTCGAAAGAATTACTCGGTGTTGAATGTATCGTACAGACTGTTTCAACTTTATTAAGCTCTATCAGCGATATATACTAACGACTTCCCTCCGACAGAAATCGAAACCGATTATATATTTAATATGATTGGCTTCAAATTGTGGGAATAGGCCATTTCGCACTATTTTGAACCATTCAACCACGTCAACAAGAATCAGTTCAAGTTTCCCTTAAAACCAGACAATGCAGTAATCAAGGGTGGTTAAGAATTTATCATATCCCACTGTATATTAATTTCCTAAAGATTCAAAAACAAAACCTAATCTAAATTCTATTAACTTTCTGTTCATTCCAATCTATTTTTAATGAATTAAAGGAAAGATTTTCGCTTTGTGAAGATATCTATTTCATTTAAAAATGATACGGAAATTCCAAGAATTGGCTCGTTTGGTCTGGAATGTAGGAAATTTTACCCAGAATATTCATTAGCAATACTCGAAAATTGGCATTAAATGTATGAGCTTCCAAACATTTGCACACACACGTGTTTGTCATAAGTGATTCTGTTTCTATACGCAACAAGACAATCTAAACTTAAACAACTTTGTCTGATTTTTGTTAGACATGGCTGATGGATTTTGTATTATTTAGATTTTTCGGGCTGTTTCCTATCTTTATTAACCCTTTTTCATACAAGCTGGATAAAACGAAAGGTCAATTTCTTAAGCGGTGTTTAACAAGGTTTGAATTATGCTAAATGTAAGACACCCAATGCCGCAATGGGACACATGTTTTCTAAGGTTAGTGACCCCTGGTGCTTTAAAACGGAAAACCTGGTGGTTAGGAATAAGGAAGGAGAAAGAAGAAAGAAGAAAAGAAAGAAGAAAGAAAGCAGGGAAAAATATAGAGTGAGGTCATGAGAGTTTCGGAAGCAATAACGCTAATCTGTTTCAATCAAACATAATGAAAATTGAAAAAAAAAAGGAAAGAAAGAAAAAAAGGAGAGAAAAGGAGTTACAATCAAGATTATCATACTTTTTAGATATTGAACCGTTTTCATAGTTCTTAGGCAAACATATCAAACGTTGTAATAATCACATTATCATACAGTGGTTATTAAAAGTATGAATATCTTGATGTTAACTCCTTTTTCTCTTCCCTTTTTTTCTTTCTTTTTCCTTTTTTTTTCATATTTTCATTATGTTTGATTGAAACAGATTAGCGTTATTGCTTCCGAACTCTCATGACCTCACTCTATATTTTCCCTGCTTTCTTTCTTTCTTTTTCTTCTTTCTTTCTTTCTTCCTTCTTATTGCCTAACCACCAGGTTTCCGTTTTTAAGCACCAGGGGTCATAACCTTAGAAAACATGTGGTCCCATTGGCGGCATTGGGTGTCTTACATTTAGCATAATTCAAACCTGTTAAACACCGCTTAAGAAATTGACCTTTCGTTTTATCCAGCTTGTATGAAAGGGTTAATAAAGATGAGGATAACAGCCCGAAAAATCTAAATAATACAAAATCCATCAAGCCATGTCTAACAAAAATCAGACAAAGTTGTTTTAAGGTTTAGATTGTCTTGTTGCGTATAGAACAGAATCACTTATGACAAACACGTGTGTGTGCAAATGTTGGAAGCTCATACATTTTAATGCCAATTTTCGAGTATTGCTAATGAATATTCTGGGTAAAATTTCCTTACATTCCAGACCAAACGAGCCAATTCTTGGAATTGTCCGTATGCATATTTAAATGAAATAGATATCTTCACAAGCTGAATATCTTTTCCTTTATTCATTAAATAGATTGGAATGAACAGAAAGTTAATAGAATTAGATTAGGTTTTGTTTTGAATCTTTAGGAATTAATATACAGTGGGATATGATAAATTCTTAACCACCCTTGATTACTGCATTGTCTGGTTTTAAGGGAAACTTGAACTGATTCTTGTTGACAAGTGGTTGAATGGTTCAAAATAGTGCGAAATGGCCTATTCCCACAATTTGAAGCCAATCATATAAATATATAATCGGTTTCGATTTCTGTCGGAGGGAAGTCGTTAGTATATATCGCTGATGAGACTTAATAAAGTTGAAAACAGTCTGTACGATATTCTACACAACCGAGTAATTTCTTTGCGAGATTCACTTCTCATTATTATTCTATAATTATCGAATTTATGCGATATTCGCATTGTGTTGCCTTCAAGGAAAATATAAATATTAAATATTATATATATAATATATATAATATATATGTATGTATGTATGTACGTAAATATATATATATATGTATGTAAATATATAATATATGCATTTAAATATATACATATATGCATTATATATATATATTATATATATTAATGTAAAGTATATATATTTATATATTATATTTATATATATATATATATAAGGAAGTAAAGGTAACGGGTGTGTTGTTCATTGACCTGTATTTTTCTATGTTTCCTTAATATTTCGGGATTAAAATCCCATCCTCAGAGATTCTGTATTTGTCTCACGGATCATTAAAATGAATAAATAAATAAATGAATAATGGGTTTCATAGTTTTTCTGGAGCCTTGTGTGTACTTTGGGCTATAAGTTTTTAACGACTCTTGATTACAGCACTGTCTGCTTTTAATGGAAACCTGAACTGATTCTTGTTGTCGAGTGGTTGAATGGTCCAAAATACTGACAGATATTAGAGAAAGGATTATTCCCACTATTAGAACATTGACAATGTCTACCTTTTTTCAAGATGATGGAACGCCATGTCATACGAGCAAAAGTAGCAAAAAAAGACCTGAAAGGAATCGCAAGAAATCACGTTACTGCCATGAGTAACCCAAAGTTCTCACATGAATCCATAGAGCATGCTTGGTGTCAGCTTGCGACCAAATCAGGTCAGTTGGCAACCTTAAAGTAACATTCCTAAAGGAATGGCAAAATATGGATCAGGCGATTGTTGATAACTTCCATGATAAAATCCATGAAAATCCAATACAAGCACTAAAACTAACAATAGAGGACCTAATCCATATTAGTTTCATAGATATTTTTTAATATATAAGGTGTATGCTAGATCCTCGCCCATACTTATAGACTAGGCGAGATCATGTGATCTATTCCTTGGCCAATCACTGGCAGTACTCTGAGGCTTATACAATACTTAACCCACCCTTCTGGTCATAATTACTGCAGCATTCTTGGACGACGGACATGGGATTAAATTACTGAACCTTTACCAATACGCAAGATAGGACTTATACTATTACCAAAGGATCACCAAAGGATTCCATAACATAGGACTTTCTTTAAGCCTTATTTCAACTGGCCAAAGATGGCCCTTAAAATCTTTACAGTTCCAAATATTGTTTATTTATGTTGAGTTGGTATTAAGTAATTAGACTTTTAAATTGGCTGTAGTTTGGTTCTCCTGGCTAAAACTTTTCATAGGTCACTGTCGCACGGATATCCATGACAATCTCTCACCAACCAACCCTATAATTCATTGCCGTTGCTTAAATGGTCACCCAATTAATCATTGTACAGGCTCATCGCTGCTTAACCTCGCTGATTTTGTGGGAACCGGTGTTTTATAAAATTAAGATATATTAGGCATTACAGAGTGAAATACGAAAGCGCATTCATTTGTCCAGCAATTAATATTTGGATGTTAATTCGAAGTGTTCCCTACATAATTCTTTTAAAAATACATAATCGCTGAATTAAGTGTTTTGATTGGTTGGTTGGATTTTACGGCATGTCAACCGTTGTTGGGTATTTTATGCTGAAGATTATTTTATTCATTCTTGATGGTTACTAAAAATTTTTAAACTCAATTTTTTTTAAACACGTTTTTGTTAACTCATTGACTTCTATTTAACCCACAGATGAATCCCTAACTGGTACTACCACTCCGATTCAGGGTGTACCCGGGGGCAATGGCGATGAAGCGGTACTATACTCTCAGCAGAGCTCCAGAATTGGAACTTTACCACTAGCTGCAGTTTAATGTCATGCACACGACATTAAAGGCCCTCATTCACTGCCTCCTAGCACATATATAACAATAAGGGTTAGGAGGTTGCCATGAATGCAATAGTGTAGGGACAATAGGTGCTAGAGTTTGATGTGATCAGCTGATTGATCCGGGTAGCCTTCCGACCGCCAGTCTATCCTAGGTAAGGACCAAAGTGGAGTGTTGCATCTCATGTACACTAGGATTCCAACCTTAAGCATAACGGGTCGCCACCCATGGCAACAGAGGGCTCCATTACGAAGATTTTACCCTCAGCATAGGTGCAGTCGGTATATCCTTCTGACCCACCGCCAGAGTTGTAAGTGCTTTGAAATATAATTGATTTTAATTATTATTAAAGAATAAGTATTAATGGAACAAACTAAATGTGTATTTCAGCCAAACAGCGAGGAAATATCACCTTTTCACTTGGGCTAGACCAGTGTGTGTATTTTTACGTCTGACTTGTAGTTCCCCAATTTACACCATAGATCAGATTACCAAAGTTGTGGTACTCTTGCGTATAGTTGGCAAAGACTAGTGTCGAACCCGCAATGTTGTAATTCTTTCCGCGGATACTCTACAGACTGAGTTAAATTGGTTCCATTTTCATGTAAAACCGTATAATCAAAAGGCATATACACACAAATAGACGGACAGACAAACAAAACACACAAATACATACATGCGCGCAAACAAACACACACTCTTACACACACACACACACACACACCACAATATATATATAATATCTATATATATATATATAATATATATATATTGGTTTGGTTTGTTTTTGTTTTACGGCATATCAACCTCAGTGGGTCATTTAATGCCGATAAAGATTTGAAATAAATCAATTCTTAATGGATAATACAATTTTTTTATAAATACATTTTTCTATTTAACCCATAGATGAGACCCTAACAGGTACTACCACTCCGGGTCAGAGTGGACCAGGGAGCAATGGAGATGAAGGAGTGCTCCACATTCCCCAAACCTCCAAAACTGGAACCTCACCATCAGATAGAGTTTAACGTCATTCCTAGGACATGTAGACCCGCAGCCACCGCCTTCTAGCACCCATATGATAAAAAGGGGTTGGGGATTGCCATAAGGGCAATAGGTTGGGAAAATCATATAGGTGCTAGGGCTTGACGTGATCAGCCGATTGATCGGAGGGGGCTTCTCCGACCGCGCGTCTAGCCCAAGATAGGGTCAAAGTGGAGTATTGCAAGTCTGAACTGCTCATCCACCTGGGCTCCATCCTTACACACACACACACACACACACACACGCACATATATATATATATATATATATATATATATATATATATATATATATATATATATATATATATATATATATATATATATATATATATATATATATATATATATATATATATATATATATATATATATATATATATATATATATATATATATATATATATATTATATATATATATATATATATATATATATATATATATATTATGTTCATGGTGTAATGGTTACCGTCGTAGGAAATGGACACAGTGACACGAGTTCAAATCCCGGAAGAGGCTGTTTCCATTTCACATAGCACTAAAACACTTAGGAAAGGTTTGAATCCAACTAGTATCCCTCCATCTATGGGTAAATATTAAAGTTGACTGAACTCTTTAACCTTCGCACGGCCACCAGTCTGGGAGAAGGAAAACCTCCGCTTAATAAACTGACCTTGTGTCACATCTTGCTTGTGCGGAGGAGTGGGTAAACACACACACACACACCAATGCACCACATCACACACACACACACACACACACACTTATATATATTATAATATATATATATATATATATATATATATATATATAGATAGATACGTTTAGAGAGAAAGAGAGTATCTGTGTATAGATAAAATAGCGCGTGTGTGTACCAGATTGAGAAAAGTTATGTGTGTTAGAGATAATATGAAATCAGAGAGTGTGTTGTATACTGTTTTTCCTTATTTTCAAGATTATTTCCGGTGTGTTTTGGTTTACGTTTATGGTTTCCCATATACATTTTGATAGTAAAGTGCTGAGTTCATAATTTTTTGCTGTTGAATTATTCTTGTGGGCATAGCTTATTTGATTCCAGGTGTCTTCAATTACCCGATGTATATTTTTTAGTATATATTTTTTGGTATACTACACTAGTTTGGAGAGAATTATTGTTTTAAAGGACAATCGTGTTGTTTTTTGTAATTTCAATTGTGTTTATTTGTTGTTTTATTTGTTGTTTATGCTTTATGTTTATTTATGTTGTTTATATTGTTTATATTTTATTGTTGAATTTTTCATTATTTTGTAGCATATTTTTCACGCAGCTGTCGCTAAGGTTTTATTGTGCTTCTGTTGTATATTTTGTGTAGTTTGTTTGATTAAGGGAAGTGTTTAACTATTAGTTTTTAGATATTATTTCCTACGTTAGTTTTTAACGTTCTTATTATATGGTGGGTCAAACCAGATTTTTTTCTGATCTATTTGTCTTTTTTTAATTAATTTTTGTTCTATTTGGAGTGTATGTAGTTGTTTCGGAGACCATGGTAGTTTAAAAGAAGCTCTTTTTTGTTCTTTCGCTCGTACTATTTTTATTGTCTTAGAATGTTGGCATATGTGTCAACTAATCTCGTCAAACGCTTATCACCGCGATCATGTCTCTTAGATTATGGCTTTTGAACAGCAATATTTTTTCTGTCTTATTTACTCCTCTCACAAGTCATATGGGAAATTTCCTTAATACAAGTACATAGTCAAGCACAATCCACAAAGGATAGGAATTTACTATAAGTCTATACATAAAGGCTACTAAGATAGCTCTATCAGCTTCGTTCCCGTGGGTATTGCCATACTTTTTACAGTTTTTCCTTGATTAGTTTCGATTTTCGATCTAGTCACTTAAAATTAACTCTTTATTACTGGGCGGTGTTTACATTGAATAGAAAGTTGTAAACATGATCGAAACTCGGGTAGTAATAACCTGAATAATAGTGAATTTAAAATTTAAAATTTTTGTATCATCATCATCATCATCCATCATCACCATGTCCGCTAGCAGCACAGATATCCATGTTAATCTCTCGCCAACCATCCCTATTATTTTACCCTCGGGAGGTCGTCTGCACGCCATCCAGTACCCGCGCAGAGCGGGTCAATTTTTTCGGAAAATCCACTAATTTTAGTGTTATCACATAGTCTTCTTTTGCGGCGTTGAAGCTGGTCTCGTTTGATGATAATCTAAGCCCTATGGATTGTGAGCTTTTTTTTATTGTGTTGGGTGATTAGATGAGGTGTTTATGTAAAGTAGGGTGTCCTTTGATTTTCTGTGTGGTTGGTATTTTGCTTTTAATAGGTTGACAGTGATATCTCGGAAGTCCGCTTGCTTTAGATTAGTTTATGTATATATCGAATTTTATTTATTTGAATATTTTCATAACTAGAATTATAATACCCCCCCGGGTGCAAGTATTTAAGTTTTAATTGAATAAAATCATTCTATTAAATTAGAGGGTAATGAAACTAAATAAGAATGCAGATAAAACGATTTGAAACAGAGTGAGGGTACTTACTCTTCCATTACTCTCGTATTTCATTGCTAAAATTTTCATAATTTAAACTATTTAGTTAAAATAGGGAGAAAAGAATAAAATGACAGATATTTCTTCTTGTTACTGGATTTCTTTTAAGATTCATTCCCGAGATTTTTTGTTCATATTTATTAAGATAAAACTAAAAAATTAGAAATCAATAATACCAAGCACATATGAATTAAAATCAATTTTTAAAGATCAATAAGCAAGGTATGTGTTTGATGATTTTTAGCTGGTTCCTTATTATTTTTGTGTCTCCTTTAGCTAAGTTGTCCTTGTCTAATATATCTTCTGTTATTGATGGTAGAGATATTTGATGTCATATCTGATCAGTTCTACCCATTTATCTATCTCTAAGTATGAATATTCCATCGCTGCGTAATTAAGATAAGTATAAGGCATAGTATAGCCAAAATGAGGCTAAGTGAGTTTTGACAAAAATAACTTTTAGGAAATACAGAAATAATAATTTACCCAAAAATCAGGGAATTATCGATTAATGAAATTTTCTAGATGTTTATTTATCAAAGAATGATCTGCATTATATTTGTTTTATTTTTCAAAAATTTTTCTTCATTTTTTTCCAGGTCACTACATTTTGACCCCTCCCCCCCCATGTTGGGGGGCCGTAACATTTTTTTGAAGTTGGTCTTATAGTTTTTCTGATTTACAGTATAATATAAAATACATAAGGCACCGAAGTTATGAATAGAAACAAAACAAAAAAATTTTACGTGCTTTTCTATGAGAAAACAATAAGTACGAAAAACGAAAAATAAAATGTAAAAAAATAATTAAATAATTAATGTTTTTGGAAGATTTTCTTTTTTACTCAATTTCGATGGATTATTTTAAATTTGGTTATTATCTTTATAATAGAAAAATATTACCATCGATATTTTTTCTGCTAACAAGTGGGGGTACATTTCAATTTGAGTGTGGCCTGGGGGTCTACATTGTCCTGGGAATGGACGTTAAACTCTATCTGGGTGGTAAGGTTCCAGTTTTGGATGCCTTATTCACCATGCCTCTCTGGTCACTCTGGCCCGAGTGGTAGTACCTGTTAGGGCTTCCCATCTATGGTTGAATAGAAAAACACTGAGATTATAAACAAAATTTTTTGATTCTCCATTTAAGAATGAATTTTAATTTCAAAATGTTGTCGGCACTTAAAATGGACCCACCGGGATTATATGCGGTAAATAACAAACCAAACCAAAATCCTAATTACTTTATTATCAGTCTATACTTGTTAACCCTGCAGCCATCAAAGCACCTACGCCATTTTCTCGTTTGTATAGGAGCCAGCGTTGCTTTTTTAAGCTAGTTCGTGGTCGTCCAGCGAAAATATCCTCTTTAAGGGGGGGAGCATTATAGTATAAATAAGTATCGTAAAGATGATGTGGAAAATGAAACACATATTTTGAATAGATTCTTGACCAAATTAAAATCTAACAACATAATTTTTAATATATTTGACATTAAGATTTTTTAAATATATCTTTTATAATTATATAGACACAAGAAAATAAAAAATCATCTACACCTTCATGATTTAAATCTCAACAGCAATTACTACATTTGCTATAATATGTCGTCTCATTTAGATAAAATAAGAATTAAGTTCACACTAGATTTAGTATAAGATAAGTCATAATATTAACCTCTTCACACTTTACTGACAGTATCGAAATTGATCTTGTTATCCACAAAAGAATTTTTCATGTTATGTGTTTAAGAAATATTTTCAGCAGTTGTCAGAAACCTTATTTTACAAAAGATTCTTAAACTGTTTATCGACACTTTCTTCAAATAACGAAGATTAAAACAACTGTATCGAATAGACTCCATCCTAAGACAAATTCAATATTTTCAGTTGCAGAACTTTACAAAAAGATCTTTTTTTAACTTTCAAAATTGTTTAAATAAGGGTTGACAGCCGTAAAAATCCAAACCAACCAACCAATGCCGTAAAATAACCACACATTTGGGAGTATACAGTTGTACCTTGATTTATGATTGCCAAAACTTACAAGTTTTAGAGTTACGAGCAGTCACTCGGTCGATATTTTGCTTTGTGTTGCGAGCCTAAATTTATTAAGCCTTCAAAAAATATTTCCAAATTTTATTACGCCTTAAGAAAAATATTATTGATAAATGAATAAAAATTAAAACATATTATAGCACATCAATTCATTACATTCTATTTCATTAGTGTTCTTTACTTACAATTACAGTGCTTATCTTTCATAACTCAAAAAAAGCAGCCAAACAATACGTGTTTTTGTGGTTACGGCGCTGGAACAGATTAATGCATTATCAGTTTATTTTTCAAATGGGCGAAAAGTGATTTGATATTAGAGCAAAGTATTGAGAACTCGTAAGTCATAGTATCACCCATATAGTAAACTTAGCTTACTTAGGTTTTAAATGTATATATTTAACTTTGCCATGCTTATTTCTAATACTATATTCAAACAACTTAGCTCTTACTATATACGTTGGTTGATAAAAATAATATAACATTACACAGAGCCTGCGTTAAGAAAGCCATGTCCACAATGTCACATGGTTATCAAGATGATGAAATGATCACCATTTGTATGCTCAATTCAAAAATACTGTTCATTGTGTTTAGTCAGATTTTGTTTGAATAAGTTGTACACAATTAAAAACCCTAATTCACAAAGCATTGTGGACTCATTTAGTCAGTAGCTATAATACTGTTCTTACATTAGCAAGTTAAACTGAAATACCATTAATTAATTTGAAGCGCCCCCCCCCAAAAAAAAACACCCTTAATTTTTGTTACGTTTGTTTTTTAATAATAAAAACTAGCACTTATTGGGATAAAACATAAATAAGAACGTAAATGGAATTATATTACTGTTAATAAAGCTTTAATGTTTATACTTTTGTAAATGAATTATTTTTTCTTTGACGTAATAAATTTATTAAACTTAAATGGTTTTTTTCGTGAACTTATTAACATAAGCGTATCTGAATCTCTCTCGTACATCAGATCTATAACACAAAGCAAAACCCATCGACCGATTGAATTAATAACTTCACGATATTCAATTTTTTTCAATTTTTAGATAGCAGATCAATTACATCTTAGAATTTTTATTCCCTATCCTAACTAACGGGCCTGTCGCGTGACTATATCCCCCTTAATAATTTGATCTGATTAGCAAAAATAAGAATGATTTTTGTATTCCGCGTACAGGATACTGCCTCAAATCAGCTATTATCTCCTTTTGATCTTGAAGAACACGCAAGACCAGTAATGGTCAATAATATCTTCAGAATTTCAAAAACCTTCCCAGTTGTTTGAAATTACATAGAGCGAAACGTTACACAATAAATATAATAATCTTAACACCAACTTCAGAGTTTTTGCAATCCTATTCCTGACATTGGTTCGGATATATCGTTTTGTTGGCACCTTTTCCTTTCACTAAGAGACGATGAACCGTTATGTGTCCAAAAAAAGTGACTCTTGTAGGGCCAATAATCTTGAGTGAGGAGTTTTTTGGTACACTAAATGCACACAAACTATGGGTCTTTCTGGGGCTGCTGATTTTTTCCCTGTTCTTTCTGGCTCTCTTTGATGTCCGAGACTACTCTTCCTCTCTGCCTCACCCTCTCTGTGCCTTGCTGTAAGTTAACGGCACCAGGCCGCTCGTCATTTTTACATCTATTCTCACGTGTTTATGTAAATATTGCATAATCCTCAGTCTTCTCCTACAGGACATCTTTACATCGTAGGCGTGATCTATCCTACCGATCGGAGCCTCTTTATTACATTCGCCATACAAAGATATTGGAATGCGGCCTACTTTCCATTCGTCGCTGACATGTCCAATCCAGCGAAAGACGCCTTTCACGGAGTAATATTCAACTCTTGATTATAAACAGTGACAATCCTTGCGGTGATGGATAAAAACTAAAGCCGGGAAAATTCTAGTGTCCTCAAAGGAAATATATTAGAAAAATCCACCTATTTCTAATTGCATTTCAATAAAATTGAGAAGTCTGAAGGAACACATTTGATACAGAAATAGATCAAAACTGCTAATATGGATGATAGTTAACCCTTTTCGTCACATATAATTGCACTGTATATAGTTTCCTGAATAATGCGTGCATTTGAGCTCTTGAATGGACAATACAAAATTTAATAATTCAGTTGTTAAAAGCCCAGCTTAGAATCATTCTAACCAATCAACTAACCCGGGTTGGTTTACAATAGTATATATATAATATATACTATATACTACTACGATATAACCTTATATGGTGTGCTGTGCTGCTGTTGTGCGTATATATACTGTATATATGTATATAATATGTATGAGACTAAGCTAAACACCCTTGAGTTTATCACGATGTGAATTACTTCAGCCTTTTTTTGCTTTTTTAAACAATCTGATTTCAGAATGGATAAGGGTTACTAGGATCGGGTGATTAAAGATATAAAGTTGAATCACTCGATCTTTAACCCCGTATCTATCTATCTAACTCGTATCTACTATAATACTAACCTATAATATATATTATATATATATATATATGTGTGTGTTGTGGTGTGTTTGTATGTTGTGTGTCGTGGTGGTGTGTTCATGCAATACTAATCGAGTATGTAAACTACTACTTATATGACACTCACGACTATATATAATATATACTAACATTTCTTTTGATCTATACTATATTATACATTATATATATTATATATACTATATACCTAATATATAAAATTTTCTTTTCAGACCCAGATGCACCTTTCTCCCCTACCTCCACACTTTTACCAATACAACACACAACACCACACACACACCACACACAGAGAACTTTAAGGTCTTACTTCCTGCTGGTCCTTTACTTTCGCAACAAGACTATTACAACACACAAATCACACAACCAACTATACCTAAAAAATGCCACAATGTTTCCTTCTCGGATATCATACACTTACACAAAGCCGTCCATACTCACGCCATAAAAATAGCAATATTGAGGTCATTTATTTCAAATCGTCTCCTTTTTCAAACCTCAAACATTTTAAACAGACTGATATAACAAGGACTACCACTCCTGCTTTTTCTCGGATATCTCTGTTGATAAATAAAATTTCTTATCACATATTCCACATACAAACACAATGCCCTGAAGATGATCTAATTAATAGATCGAACACTGCAGCGGTCGGTCACCAATTAAAAACTCTACCACTTACCCATTTAAACCTGTGATTTTTTTCATTTTTCTATCAATATAGATATTATATATATATATACTATTATACTATTATATATATATATATATATATAAAGAACTATATAGTATATATACATATCAATATATATGTGCCACATAACTATATCATATATATATGTTTTATTTACTTGCATGCCCTATATGTCTATGTGCTTTTACTATAATATCATCATTAATACTAAAGCCTGAGTGAATCAAAGATTTGTTTTTAAAGGCTTTTTCCATATTTAGTTTAATAACACCAAAAATTCATATAAATATTCCATTATTTTAGGTTTGACAAGTTTGTTTTTGGAACAATTCATTTTATTGGGTTCTAATTATTTGTAATTTGCATTAAGTCAAAAAAACTTGAGCGTCTCTTAACTTGACCCTGTCACTTTCCTCCCTGTCTAATGTATATCTTGATTACCTCGCTCGGTTATATAAGCTAGTTACTTAAGAGAGAGAGAGAGAGAGAGAAGAGAGAGAGAGGAGAAGAGAGAGAGAGACGAGAGAGAGAAGAGAGAGAAATTGGGAGTGTGGGAAATGTATTTGTGTCATGTAAAGTTTCAATTAGCCAATCCATCCAGTAGCTTCCCAACACCTTGGCTCCCTAACAAAATTTAAATTGAGGCCAAACTTTCCCTTTCTTATGACAACTCTCACAAAATGATTGTCATTTTGTTTTTAATTCCCGGCCTTTATTATTATTTGTTTTAAAATCTAAGTTCACTTGTAAACTCACTTTTCCCTAATCCCAAGTATCCTAGCCATAGCTCAATGGGTGACCAACGGTTCACATTACTTGTTCTAGTATATATATATATTATATATACATAACATGTGACGAAATGTGTGAGGGTGGGAAGTGTGAGTTATGTTTTCTATCATAATATTATATGTGTGCGTGCGTGTGTGTAGTGCGTGTTGCGTATGCGTGTGTGTTGTTGAGGTAAATTAAGAATTGTAACTAACCTGAAGAAAAATTGGCCTGCAGTACAATAATGTGTGCTTGAGTCTTCTTCCTACCCTCGTTCCTATCGGGAACATGTGCACATATCGATTCTGTGTCAATCTGGGCGTTTATACAATATTCAGCTATGATTAATCTGTCCCATTGATTTACGGCGAAGTCCTCCGCTTTCAAGCACTGTTATCCCGCGAGATATCTGAAATTAACCAATACCAAGACCCTCAGTAAATAACAGAGGTGACCCACTTAGGAGCAGCAATAGGGTCCAGGCTGAGGTTGTGGACAAAAACTAAGATAAAACTTAATGAATTTTATATAACCTGTGCATTTAAGAAACACATCGGTAATGATGACATTGATATTCGTTGTACGTTCTTTCACGTGGCGCAATTGTTCTTTATGATATCGTGGTACCACTACCGCCCCTTCGGAAACAATGGGAACATATGCACTTAAATGGAACTATATATATATATATAATATATATATACTAATATAATATAGGCTCTTAACCATGGTTAGATAATGCCAGTCTATGGTGAGAAAACTCTAAATTCAAAACCTGTTAATCTCTGCTTCAGAAATTGGACATTGTGTCACATCCTTGCTCGTAGCGGAGGGGTTGGTATATATATATATATAATATAATATATATATATATATTTATACTATATATATATATATATTCGGTAATTTTTCTGAGATTAAATAAAGGGAAAAAGTGCTCAATTTACAAATGTAATAGTTTATTTATAAATATAAACTGTTTATACATCAAGAAGTTTTAGTGAGCATTACCTTAAGCGTTCAGGCTTGCCCGTCTTCAGATACTATTTAATCGCTCTGGATGTGTTTGTTGAGTACACCATTTTACGGTTTATATATCTTGTAAACAGAACCATGCTTACGGTTAAAGTTATAGACGCTGATAATTCAAAATTAAGGCTCCACAACAGTGCTCTCCCTTTGATGGTTCACCAAAAAAAAACGGATTTTTTTCCGGAAAATAATAATCACGTATTATATATATATATAATATATACTATATATATATATATATAAAATCCAACAGGGCTTTCCCCCACACAAGCTAGGAAACTAGCTGAATTAAAATGAATCATTAGACTACACACTCATAGAGGACATGGCCTGAACATAGACACCGGCACATTAAAGGAAATACTCATATTTCCAAACACTTCCCACACCGACCACCCCAGAACCGCCTTATCAGAGCGCACTACACACCCACAGTTACAAAACTCATTAATCACCAACTAACCAGAACTAAGCATCAAACACCTCATTCACCATTCAAACAGAGATACAAGCAGCAGAAAATGACTACTTGACCCATTCACGGTCTTGAAGAAGATGTCACGATCCTGAAAAATTTACCCCACCACGTCTTAAATAAACAGAAACTAAAAAAAAAACTACCGAATTTTCTTATATTTATTCCTAGATTAACATATTATCGGTAACAACATCTTCATAATGGAGATAGTGAGTTTTCTATCCCTGTAACCGAAACTATATTACCTACTCACGATGACAATTACGCTTATTATTTACCGTCACATTCTTCCTATGATTATCATTTATCTTAAACACTCAATTTGATTAATAAAAATTGTTTTACATTATAATACTGCTTGACCATATCTTACATGACTGACTCATTTTTGTTTTACATTCATTGTTTATTTATATATCAACAAAATAGCGGAATTACAATGCTGAACGGGATATGGCTAATTTGCATAATTGACTATTATAAAAACTTGATTTTCTTAATAAGTATGAATGTTTAGTATTATTGATTTCTATATGTTTTGGTTTTATCTTAAATGAAATAATGGAGCAAAAATCTCTTCAGATAAATCTTAAAAGAACATCCGTTAACATAGAAGAAATAACTGTCATTTGTATTCTTCAACTTCCTCTTTTAAATAGACATACTTAAATTAAGAAAAAAATAACAGATGAAAGAGAGCAAAGTGATGGAAGAAGTAAGTTTCAGCTTGTTCTACTTTTTCCGATTATACCCCCCTCTGTTTCAAATCTTTTTATCTGCACTCTTATTTAGTTTCATTAGCCTTTCGTAATTTCAATATACAGTTATATTATTACATTAAAACTTAAATACTTGCACTCGGAGGTTGATATATTTGCTAGTTATCATAATAGAAGCACTCTTAACTGCCTTTCACTACCAATGCCTATGTACTTCGAAAAACGGATACAGGATACAAACAATATATCTCAAAGTATATATATATATATATTATATTATATATATATATAGGCGTATATATATAAATAGAGAGAGTAGAGACGGAGGAGAGACGAGAGAGAGAGAGATGAAAGAGAGAAAGCAGAGAGAAACATGGGAATTTTTAAAACTAAGGATAATAACCATTTAAAACTTTATCTGTCACTTACTGAATTTAAAAATAAAAATGTTAATGACCCTTTAATTGACAAACAAGTACAAACAGAATAACCACTTGTCGTTCCAAAAATAAGGAATAATCATCTCAAAGCCACCTTGTTATACTTGGAAATTGACAGGCAGATTCTAAAGCAAAGAAAGCTATGAAAGACAGCAATAACAAATAAATATAAATTACCATATACTGATTATAAGAACAGTTATGAAAAAAAAAATCATTTAAAAGATTGTGCAAAAATCATTTGGAATGCACTCATTAATAACAAACTTCAAAACATTTGAAACCTTCCATGGAAATGGGAGAATGGAACTGAGACAGTCAACGAAATAATTA
>CM042173.1:55194507-55227007 GCA_023376005.1 Doryteuthis pealeii
TATAAGAGAGATTTAATTCATTTTTTACTATGATATTATTAGTCTTGCTACAGTAAACATTGGAAAGAAATCGAGTATTATAATAATAGAAATGTAGGATAGTTGTTATTCTCTGTCGGTACATAAACTCTAGACATTAGCTTCTACGAATCAGCTTACATTACAACCACAAGGTTCTAGTTCATACCCCCTTCGCAACTCAGCTGTAGGAGTAGCACACGGGATACTGTGCGGTAAGTAAGGAGCTGATGGTAGGTGTAGCGCTCCACTCAGACCTTGAAATAATTCTCCTTGTCTGAGCGCTAGTGAAAAGGGATAGAACTGCCTTCGGTGCATGGTGATTAACCGATATTAGGCGCCCCGAGACTTTACTGTTACATATACATTCACATGAATTTGAGTAAGCAATTTTAAAAATTGTTTTTTTTACTCTCGTCTTTTTTTTAAATTTTTTTCAGTGAACAAGAAGTAACTAAAAGTTTATCAATAAATAAAGTACCTACGATTTTGTGTAAATTTGATGCTGGAAAAATATTCCGGAAATAATTTGTTTGATTATTACAAGTGCAAACGCAGCATTTTATTTGAGAGGGACGAGATACTGTATTGTTCATTCAAATTGTTGGTAGATTTGTGTTAGTGCACTTTAATTTATAGAGGGATATTGCTTACTATGAATTACAAACCTCTGACATTGAATTTTTTTAACTCCCGACAACTCTCAGGCAATGTCTTTCCAAAATTAATTTTTACGACCCCGAGGGTGTTTTCTGTTGCTAGTCATCTTAATGTGTTTTGTGGAAATAATGGTGCCCCTGTAGATGTGTATTAAATGAGGCAATAAATTCAATAGTATTTTCATTTTATAATAATTTCCACATATGTGTCGTTCATTTCTTGTAATACTTTTTAAGTTGGCAAAGAGACTTTATGAACACCCCTGTAGTTCGCCATACTTCTACCCTCGGAGAATTGAATATAGCAAAACCGTTGACCAATTCTATTGTCTAGGACAATATTGTTCACATACACAGGAAATATATCTTCTAAATATCAATAATGGTGTTCCTTAAAAGTACGACAGGTAATCATCTTCAACACCTCTGCAATAAAAATGAGACTGTCCGAATCGTTCAAGCTGAAATGCAAAGATTTATTCTGGTGTTGTTTATCCGCCGAATTCTTATTTCTTATGAGTGTCGTCACTTCAGCTAAATAATGAAGCATTTTTTATTGTAAAAAAAGAAGGGAGAAATATAACATGCTATACTGTAAAAACATAAGAAATAAATAAAAAAGAAAGAGAATAGAGGATAGATCGAGAGAGAGGGGGTAAGCGCGCGGTAGCGATAATGCTAATCTGTTTCAATCGAACATAATGAAAAGATGAAAAGAAGAAACGATAGAAATAAAGAAAAGAGTGAGAGAGAAAGAGAATTAATTTCTCTGAATGTTTGAGATGGGGCTTGAAGATTAGTATTATTAGCGTTATTCGGACTAATGTCCCCATCTTCATCGTTATTTGTATATCGTTTCGGCCGATATACCCTCCGGCCTTCTTCAGGTATTTCTTGTCGGACTCGGGAACCTTCTTTTCGAACTCGGGAACTTTCTTGTCGTATTCGGGAGCCATCACGGAACTTTGAACCTATCCCTTTATTTATTCCACGGGGGTATCCTGTTCTCATTCCGCTAACCATAGCTGGGGTAGGAGTTGTGTTGATTAATTATTTTTCTAACTGCTTTCACTCAGGATTGAACTCGGGAACCACTCGGTCATGTGTCCAATTGTACAATTGAGTTTGAATTTTGGGAACTTATAAACCTAATGTCTTGATTTGGCTAGAATATCTACCTATATATGTATGATTTTTTCACCTAGACTCATATTGTGTTTTTCTTTTTTTTAAAGAGAATTAAATCAAGATTATTATACTTTATACATATTTAATTATTGCAATAGCTCTTAAGTAAACATATCAAATGTTGTAATGATTAAATGATCATACTGTGATATATATCTATAGATCTCGCTAGTCTAAATCAATATTCTAAGGTATAAATATAAAATATAGTTATAAATGTGAGTTAAAATAATGATTCGATCAGGATGTTCAGTCTAACTAATGTCAATGATAAAAATAGAGAGATTTGAGGGAATAGCACTCCGGGCTGTGCTCGAAAAGCCCTACCCCGAGTCGGCTCTGATATTTTTCATCATCATTATAGACAGTACTATTCCCATGACCTATCCTGCCACCAATCCCTATCTGTCACCGGTTTCTGGAAAGTCCTCCGCACGGCACCAGAATCCGTACAGAGCTTATCAATTTTAAATTTTTGCTGGTCGGGCTACACTATTGTGTCCATATGTAGGTGTCCACATTGCCTTAGAGTTCGTCCTTATTTTCTCAAGAGTGGCCAGTGTGTTTGTTCGTGTCACTTGGATGTGTTGTGTAACTGGAGGTTATGGTCGTACAGTTGCCGTTTTCGTGGGTTGTTGCTTCAGGGGTTTGTTTGTATACTTCCTATTTAGCTTTTTCTCTAAGCGAATCGTTTGAGTCCAAGTGATGAAGCCAAACATTAGCACTGACTCGGCTACAGCTACTCGCTTTATCTTATCAGAGATATCAGTTTTCCATATGATTGACAATCTGTCAATAACAGTCTATGCTTTTCCTATGTGTATATTGACATCACTTTCAGTAGATTAGATATTGCTACCTAAGCAAGTGAACAGCTTTACTAAACTCAGAGGCTTGCTGTTTAATGAGGAGATGGCACAGTTTCATCTTCTCTAGGCCGTGCAGCATAGATTTGGCTTGGGCAGGTCTATATGTGCTTTACACAGTATAAATATGGGCAGGGTTTTGGGACGACTTTAGTATAATAGCCCTGTTTTTTAATGCTTTTAAACCTTTAATTTGTATCTATTTAAACCATAGATGGTGAAGAAATAGATACTACCACTCCGGGGGCCAGCGTTGACCTGGGAGTATTGGCATTGAACTTGATACGTATATATAAAAAAAATTATATTTTATGTTTTCTTTTTTATCATTTGATGGTGATGCTTGTGTGGAGCGCAGAGTCGTTGGGAGAGTTCGCACATATAAAGGAGCTGTCGGAATTTTGAATAGCGACGATCACTGACTTCAACCAGAATTCCTGTGTTTTATCCCTGGCCATGGGTTACCCTACGCATTTCCTGTGTTTATGCGTTGGTTTCCACGTATGTCTTCCAGAGGTCACCTTTTTTATTTCATCCACGACCGGATGTATCAGTCAGGCTTACTTTCGGTAAAGGTAATATATTTACAACCTAAGCTCCAGGATTAGTACCTTACCCCTAGATTGTTTAATTTCATACCGAAGACACGTTCTATCCGGCGTTGCATGATCACAGAAGTATGTTATCAAATTCCCTTGTCTTCTTTATTTAAAAAAGAAACACTTTCGATAAGAATACAAAATTTCGATTAAAATTTATACATAGTTTTTTTGTTTTTTTTTCATCGCGTGATTTTATTCGCATCATAAAACAACGTGTTAATTTTAATTTGAAAAAGAAAATCTTATTTTTATTATTTTAAGTATGAATTTCACAAACTTTCGCAAAGTATTTGCAGTTCTATTTCAATGAAAATCGAAAACACTGGCACTTGGAAAATAGAATAAAATAAAGTTACGTTAACTTTTCAAAATTAATTTCATTATTATGACCAAATATTTTTGAACAGAATTATACAAGCGAGACAAAAAAAAATTGTGAGTTTTTAATAAATATTTGATTAGATAAAAATTTAATCTCATCTTCGACGCGTTGCAAAAAAAAAAAAGTAAAATAAAATAAAAATAACAAAAATAAAAAAAATCCTAATTAAGATTTGAAACCAGAGCAGACATACCTTATCAATTTTCATGATTAACTTTGTTTGCCATTAGATAAACTTATTGTTGCATTTCATCACAGATGTCTGGGTCAAACCATCCCCCACCCCGTCGGCTGGGGTTATAGAATACACCGACTGCACTTTTGTTGAGGCGTAACACTCCTCCCCTAATGGCACCAACTATTGGCGTGGAGATTCGTGATGCCTAAAAATGTAATTCTGGTAACTGAACATTTCATGACATGCAACACTTCACTTTGACTCTTACTTAGGCTAGACGGGTGGGTGGTGAGAATCTTCAATCAATCGGCTAGTCACGTCAAGCCCTATCAACTATATGATTGTCCCAACGCTATTGCCTTTATGGCACGTCCCAACCCTTTTTATCATATATGTGCTATGTGGTGGATGAGCGTATTAGTGTCCAGGGTATGACATTAAACTCTGTCTGATGGTGAACTTCCAGTTCTGGAGCTCTGGGAAATATGGAATACCGCATCATGACGATTACTCCCAAGTTCACTCTGACCCGGAGTGGTAGTACCTGTTAGGGTCCCATCTATAGATTAGATAGATAAAAAATGAGTTTAAACAATTATGCAAAATGTATACCCCAAAAATGGAAACAACCATATCTTCGCCATAAATAACCCAACAAGGGTTGACATGCTGTAAAAAAACAACCCACCAAACAAATACT
Source organism: Doryteuthis pealeii (assembly GCA_023376005.1). Taxonomy (NCBI): domain Eukaryota; kingdom Metazoa; phylum Mollusca; class Cephalopoda; order Myopsida; family Loliginidae; genus Doryteuthis; species Doryteuthis pealeii. Next base: position 55,199,101 of record CM042173.1, read on the forward strand.
TCCGACCGTTAAAGTATGTATTTACCCAACCCATCCGCCTCGAGCAGGGTGTAAGTCAAGCCCACTCTATAAATGTACTTCGAGGCAGCAACGCAAATACTAAACGCGCGACTCATAACGGTTAAACATTTACGTCTTAAAAAATGAAGGTGTGTGGTTATTTTCGTATTTGCCTGAGGAGTTGTCGGCCCGTTTAATGTCGCTGGTTCCCGTAGGGGCCTCGTGTATTTAAGCGGCTGATTTGAACTTCGCTTCCTCTTCGCCTTCTGCTCGACCTACTAGACACAATGAGGTAGTCTTATGACTACCCCTTTCTTGTTAGGGCTTCCCCCCCCCTTACATTACTGTAAGTGATTTATACAGCATGGACTATTCCTAGTCTCATGTCTGTTGCTTTTATGTTTATCCTTTTTACATGTAACTTTATATTACTTATGTATGTATGTATGTATTATGTATACTATTTATTCTTGTGCTGTTATATAAAATGTTTTGTCCCTCAACTTGTGTCGGAGTTTGTTTGCGTTCCAACGAGTTATGACTTTGTCATAACCTTTGAATCTTACAAAGGTATTTACCCAACTCGTTCGCGACAGTTCGGATGTGCCACAAGGTCGCGAGTACGGGGCATCCAGCGAGGATCGGATTCGCTATTTAGAAATGGATGTGAGAGACTAGATTAGTAACCAATACAAAAGGTTGCAAGTATGGGGTATACAACGAGGATCGAACACGCAATTCATTAGTAATGAATATGCGAGACTAGTTTGCTGACCATTTCACTATGGTAGTACACATTATTTACCCAACCCTTTTGCCACGAGTGGGACGTGACACAAGGTCGTAAGTATGGGAGATCCATCATGGATGAAATAATGAATCTGTTCAATAGGTAATTTTCCACTTATCTCCCTCCGATTTGAATTTTCTAACGAATTTAGAATTTATACTACACAACTTACATAATTCATAGGCTATCCATGTAATCCATAGTTATTATTATTATTTTTATTATATTTATTATTATTATTATTATTATTATTATTGTTATAATTATTATTATTTTATTGTTATTGTTATTATTATTATTATTATTATTATTATTATTATTATTATTATTATTATCGTTATAAATTTATATTATTTTATTGTTATTGTTATTATTATTATTATTATATCGTTATAAATTATAATTATTTTATTGTTATTGTTTATTATTATATTAATATTATTATCATTATTATAGTTATTATTGTTTTATATTGTTATTGTTAATTATTATTATATTGATTATTATTATCATTATTATAGTTTATTATTATTTTATTGTTATTGTTATTATTATATTTATTATTATTATTTGCTCCTATTATTATTATTATTATTATTATTATTATTATTATTATTATTTTTCAATTGATATTTGTTTTTAGGGCTGGTTGTTAGGTTGGGTTTTACGGCATGTCAACCCTTGAGTTATTTTAATGCCGAGCGTTTTTGTTTTATCTATTCTTGTTGTTGGTTGATTGGTTGGTTTGGGTTTTAAGGCATGCCCAACCCATTGGGATCATTTTATACGGAATACGTTTTTGTTTTATTAATTCTTGATGGGTACACAATTTGTTTAAAACACATTTTTCTACTAACCCTTAGATGAGACCCTAACAAGAACTACCACTCCGGGTCAGAGTGGACCAGGGAGAAATGGTGATGAAGTGGTGCTCCACATTCCACAGAACTCCAGAACTCGGGACAAGGGGCAGGTATTGCCTGGGGGAAAGCCCCCTGGGATCGACGCTATTATTTGTACCTTACCGGTCCAGTGGCCGAGGAACACTGGACACCCTGCTAGGCCAGGTAGTAGGTCAGTTTATTTGTCTCATACCCCACCTGTCTGGACTGGGCACAAGGCTCCGTTTTAACGTGGGCCCGCCACAAGCCGAAGCTAATGAGTGGGAGAGAACAAAAATTGCGTCGATCTTCGGCACTTCCCTCAAGGGCGCTCAGGCGCTGGGCAATAAACCCAGCTCTGCCCCTTTAAGTCAAGGGGGCAGGTGTTGCCTGGGGGAATATTTACGCGTACCCCACTTGTACGGGTCAGGCACAAAGTCCTATTAACGTGGGACCACACCACGAGCCGAAGCCCATGGAGTGGCAGTTGAAAAATTGCGTCGATCCCGTCGGCATTCCCTCAAGGGGTGGCGCATCAGCCACTGGGCAATAAAGCAGCCCTGCCCCTTAAATCGAGGGGGGCAGGTGTTGCCTGGGATCGACGCTATTATTTTGTACCTTACGGTCCAGTGGCCGAGCAGCACTGGACACCCAGCTAAGCCAGGTAGTAGGTAAGTCAGGCGCGAGCGCCGCTCTGCTCTGTCTTATTTGGACTCCCGCTATTTATGGACGTAGGTTTAAACATCAAGGGTACCCAAGTTAGAAAAAATTCGGTTAATATGGTCAAGACAATCATCCTGGTACCTGAGTCGAACCTCGCGTCCGCGCAACGTCTAATTCTCATATTTTGCATTCGGGAGGACGCGAGTTCGATACTGGCAGACACGACAATGTCTTGCTCTCTTTCTCAGAGTATACGGTAGTTGCCGTGCATTGCCGCCATCTGACATCCCGTTCTCCATCACAAAAACAAAACAAACAAACCTTAGAATATTGATTTTAATAGATTTTGTTGAAAGTTGAACATTATTTTGCAAATAATTGTTAACGGTTCAGCTTTATCCAGTTATACTGAGGGTAATGTCCGCCTGGATTATTCCAATACGAGGGGTGGTAGATTATACCACAGTGTTATGAATAATGTTACACGAAGAGAAAATGAATCAGCTAAGTAACAAAACAAATAAGAAATCGTTCTAATAAGATGAATGGATTTCTAACTGAAAAAGCAAAAGATGTTCTTTAAAAATTTCAAATACGTTTTCAAAATATATATTTTATTGCATTAACTTGAAAACTTTCTAAAAAGTTTTGACAGTAAATCATTCTTCTTTTTCTGTTTGTTATAATATTATCAGAGGGGGAATTAAAGAAGAAGTGCACATGCAAAGAGATTTGATGGAATCGAATTAAAAAAAATAGCTCGATGCTATTCTTCTTATATGCTAACATAATTTATTATAAGCATCTTCTCTCTCTCTCTCTCTCTATATATATATATATATATATTATATATATTATAATAATATATAATAATATATAATATATATATATATAATATATATATATATATAATATATAATATATCTTATATATCGTAATATATATATTATATATATATATTATTATTATATATATATATTATATATAAATATGTGTGTATGTGTATGTGTAAAATGAAATGTAAGTGAATCCGACGGTATTTGAAAAGAGAAATAAAGGAGAAAATATAGAATGGATAAAATAGGATGTTTATCAATTTTACTTACACTTGTTTTCGGTCAGGAGTTTATCTCATGTGTACATTATTCAATCTATTATTATTTTAAATAACAAATGAAATGAAATAAAATATAGAAAAAATGTAGAATTTCGCACACAAAGAAGTATCGAGATTCTCAGAGTAAATCTTATTTTTTAAAATTTTTTCTATTATTATTATTATTATTTCATGTCATTTGTTATTTAAAAATAATAATAGATTGAATAATGTACATATGGATAAACTCCTGACCGAAACACGTGTAAGTTAAATTAATTAGAATATCCTATTTATCCATTCTATACTTTCTTCCTTTAATTTCTTTTTAACACACATATATAATATATATATAATAATATATATATATTATGTGTGTGTGTGTGTGTGGTGTGTGTGTGTGTGTGTGTGTGTGTGGTTGAAAATAGAGGAAAAATAGGGGATATAACACACAACAAATAAATACAATTATCTCGGTATTTAGCAAAACTTTCCAAATTTATTGTGAAGACAAATGCTTTATATAGACAATCTTATACTGAAAACGTTATTTTTCGGGGCGTGGGGAGTGTGGAGATGGAAAGACGGGGGGTTTAGGTGTGTGTATAGGAGGGAAAGTGAAAAGAGAGGATGGGTTTAATTTTTGGGATGTGGTATTTTTATGGGCCATTTAATGCCTTTGAAGAATATTATATATATATATATATAATATATATATATATTATATATATTATATATTAATATACCAAGCGTGTTGGTAGATCTTGCGAGAGAAAAACCCAGCAGAGAGTTTGAATTGTAAAAATATACTACAAACATCAACCAGGAAGAAATTTTTTTTGAAAAAACAGAAAGGACAAGATATTCGTACCAACAAAAAATAATCTATTGGTATAGTATTTGGCCAAAAGAAAAACAATTTATATGTATATATATGTATATAAGATATATATATATTCATATAACGCTAGGAGAAGCTAATTTGTAAAAAGTGCTCGATACCTAAGTAGAGCCAAGTAATAAAGATAATCTACTGAGTCAGACGAACTACTATTAGTTTCGCATAAAGCTCTTCTTCAGGGCTAAAATCTGACTGATTTTAGCCCTGAAGAGCTTTATGCGAATAGTAGGTTTCGTCTGACTCAGTAGATTATTTATATATATATATATATATATATATATATATATATGAGGAAAAAATGAGTAAAAAAAGAAATGTAGATGGATAAAAATGAATTTTATCAGACGACAGGGCCGCAACCTTTTCGTAAATAAATGCCTTCTTTATAAGGTGGTCGGATGCAGAGATACAACCATATTCCAAATAAATTTGGACAATCGTATCGAGTACTATTGACAGTTTTGCGACAATTTTTTCCAGCCGTAGTTGTATCAGTGATACTTGTATGGCTGCACCACTTAGACATAACGAAACGTCTAGAGAATAAGCTAGATGGGAGCTGCACAAGATGCTACGTACGATCTTAAACAAATGTAGAAACAGCAGCTATAACGGCCCTTGCCATCTATAACACAAACATCAAGAGTAGAAGACCAATACATGCTAGAACATGCTGGAGAAGCAAGGACGACCATAAGCAACGTTTTTCATGTGGAAGTTAGACTGGGCACGCCAGTGGGGCAATCCAGCAAATACTTATATTAATCACTTTACGCGGATACTGGAGGCTTCCAGAAGACCTATCGAGGCATGAAATGATAGGGACGTTTGGCGAGAGATTGTCATGGATTTCCGTGATACTAGCATGATATGATGATGACTATTGACACCTATTCTGTATCTCAGATAAACTCGTTTGTCCTTGGTTACTATAGAATTCCTTTGACTTTACAGTGCCATCGCAGAATTCACTCTTTTTTGTAGTGGTTGCCGACTTGCCCTCTGCATGAGATGCTGTCAACAATACTTTAAGCCCATCGACAGGGTGGTTAGCAATAATCAGGTGAGAGGTTACCCATATTCTCAACATGCAGGAATTATCTTTTCCTATATTTAATTTATCATACGTAAGGATATTAGTAGTTAGTTCCCATTTCATATTACGACCGAACGAATTAAACTCGTAGTAAGTACATTGTTTCTATGAATATGAATGATTTTTAAACAGATCTCTTTGACGTATCGTAGGGACTAACAGGTATTACCACTCCGGGTGAGAATGTATCTGGTGAGTAAAGGCAATGAAGGAGTACTTATTCTCTCACAGATTTTCCAGAATGGAGCATCACCATCAGAAGAGGTTTAGGTGGAACGCAAGAATCCCCTTTTTGGTGGGGTGCGGTCTGACCTCTGCAGGGGATGTAGTCAGCGTATTCTAAACCACACGCAGCGTGGTTAAGCACTATCTGGTGAGAGTTGCTACCACATTTCTAAACATGGCAGGGGTTATGTTTTCGTATATTTTGTTTATCATACGTAAGGTTAATTTGTAGTTTGTTCTATTTGATTACAAGGAATTTGAGTCAAACCGAACAAATTAAATTTGTAAGTTGTATTCTTATAAATCTGAATGATTTTTAACAGATTCTTTGCGCCTGTGGCTTGGGCGTTAGAATGCACCGACTGCACTCTTGCGAGGGGTAGACTCCCCCAATGGGGCACCTGTTGGCCGTGGGTGGCGACCGTGATGCCATATATATATATATAATCAAAACTTTTATCGGATTAAATGACCCACTGAGGTGATATGCGTAAAACAAAACAAACAAACAAGATTCTTTGACGCAGAGTGTTACATACTCATACACATATACCATGTTGGGTATATAACAAGCGTTTCTTTACTGGAAAGAGGTGAGAGATAAGACACAGGTAGACAGACATTTTGCCATTACTTACTTCTTTGGCCATTTGGTGATCTCTAGTCGTTTCTATTCTTTCTCTCCATGTTGAATTCTATTTTCTAATTCTTGTTGGCTGTTTGTCCTTGAGCATTCTTCTTCTGGTCAGTCTTTTTGCCAAGACATTCATCAAGCAAGGACGACATATGTATTTCTTTAAACTTTTATTGCTTAACCCTTCTTTAACTAACAATGCGCGTGGTGCATTTGAGCCCAGCCTAAAGACAGACATTCTTTCTGCCTGACGTCAAAGCTGGAAATGAAGGGTTAACTCGGTCGCCACGTGTCTTCACGTATTTCGCGGGCTTTCTGTAATATTCCATGGAAAGTCCGCCGTGATATGAAAGAGGCCATCCCTTCAGCATACAGGGTTGAGCAATAATCTATGCATAGATTATGTACAATAGCATGGACCTAAATGTATTCAGGTGAGAATGGACCAGTTACTAAAAGCAATGAAGGGATGCTGGGCATCATGTTAAACTGCATCAAGTTGTAAAAGTTACACTTCTAGAGCGCTGGGATGGAACTACCCTTCATGGCATTACTTTTCAAGTCCACTCTGACGCGGAGTGGTAATATCTGTAATTGTCTCATCAAAGGGTTGAATAGAAAACAGAGTTTAAAAAATTGTGTTTAAAAAAAAGCTTGAAAGAAAAATTAAATACCAACAAAAATGTATAAAACAAATCCATCTCGATAAAAAACCCATATGAGTTTGAATGCGTAAAAACTTCAACCAACCAACCAACCAGATATCAGAACTGGAGCTTCACCATCGGATGAAGTATAGTGCGATACGCTGTAATAACCTTTTTTTTTTGGTGGGGGATGCGGTCTTAATCTCTGTAGGAAATGTAGTCAGCGTATTCTAATTCCAACGACAGGGAGGTTAAACAATATCAGGTGAGAGCTGTTACCAACCTTGTACCATGGCAAGGATAATTTTTAATATCTAGTATATTTAGTTTGTCATACGTATGGCTAATTAGCAGTTAGTTCTCAGAGGAATTACTCGCCTGGAACTTAATTAAAATAATTGACACAACTGAAAAAAGCCATTAAAACAATGTCCATAAAACTTTAATTATAATTTCTTTGATTAACAAAGCAAACCTTTTTATAATAAAGTCAAGTTCTTCATTAACGCTTGTCTAACAATGGCCGCCATTGAAAAGAGCGGAAAATTTATTGGAACGCTCGATTATTTACCGCCCTTTTCCTCGATTCAGTCGATATAAACGAATAGTGTTGTTAAATTGACGGAAAACGTAAATCTTTTGAAACTAACGACCGAGAGAATTCAAGCGGGGCGTGACTGACGGGGGCGGGGCATGATCATTCGTGTCTATTGTGAGCGCATCACATTGAATAGATCGGTGATTGGTTTGATTTAAAAAAAAAGATGTTAAATTCTTAAGATCTGACGATCATTTCTCAGTGTGCAGTAATTAATTTAAAAAATAAACAAATATTTGATTCCATACACAGTGGGGACATATTTTTATCATATATGTTTTCCAAAAGAACTGTTAATGGCAATGGCGACTCGGGGGTCGGGCTTGTGGCTCAGCCGAGTTAGTAAAAAATTCAATATATCTATCAAACAATAAAATCTTTCGTAATCCGGCGTTTTCCTTTTTGACTTCAGCAAAATTCAAATTGATTATTTCATGCTCAAAATATTTACGGAAATACAATTTCGCTGATATTTTTTCATAATAAAGAGAAAGTAAAAAGAGAGAAGAAGAAATATTAAAAAAAAACCAAAAAGAAAGTAAAAAGAAGACCGCCTGTCGACTGGGGCGTTAGAATGCACCGACTGCACCTCTGCAGAGGTAAGACTCCCAATGGGGCACCTGTTTGGCCGTGGGTGGCGACCATGATGCTTAAGGATAGAGCCGTGGTGAGCAGTTCATGACATGCAATACTCCACTTTGGCCTATTTTGGGCTAGACGGGCGATCGGAGAGGCCCCTCCGATCAATGCTGGTCACATCAAGCCCTAGCACTATATGATTTCCAACCCTATTGCCTTATGCAAGCCCAACCCTTTTTATCATATGGGTGCTAGAAGGCGTGACTGCGGGTTACATGTCCTGGGAATGACGTTAAACTCTATCTGATGGTGAGGTTCCAGTTTTTGGAGGTTTTGGGGAATGTGGAGCACCTTCATCACCATTGCTCTCTGGTCCACCTATCCGGAGTGGTAGTACCTGTTAGGGTCCCATCTATGGTTAAATAGAAAAATGTATTTATAAAAAAATTGTATTATCCATTAAGAATTGATTCATTTCAAAACTTTATCGGCATTAAATGACCACTGAGGTTGATATGCCGTAAAACAAACAAACAAACCAAACCAAAAGAAGAATTAAATAAAATCAACGTGGTTAGTCAGTATTGTATTCTTGCTTTAATTTTTATAGATAATCATAAAAAAAGAAGCTCTAATTAATTGTAGGCTTATTTTTGAAGAACATATTTTTCAATTATTGTTTTTCAATATCATTTCATTTAAATCATTTCTTCGTATAGATTTTTAGTGGAACTGAAAACAAGGCTCATCAATTTTTTGCCCGGCATGTCGCGAAAATACGAAATGTGAGCTTAACTCGTCGTCGATTGTGCGTTGGAGTTAGTAGTTAAACGTTGATTACCTATAGTCACCACTGTTTAGTGATATATTGATGCTCAACTAACTCTGATTTTTTGACACTGTGCTGGAGTCTTTCAAGTTGACACATTGGCACCATTTTCATTCATAAAGACCTATCTTCTCATAATATAAGTATAAGATCGTTAATAGATCTATTGAAAGTAGTTTCACACTAAAACAGACAAGTAGCAGACGACGTCCGTAGAATATTACGGATGCAGACTACATATATGGTCTAGGGCTTCTTGCAAATACGCTGCTCAAGCTGATTCTGCTAATAGTCTGTAGATGATTATATATATATATATATATATTATATATATATAAGTAAAGTAAGTCGTCGGGGCGGCCTAAAGTCGGTATCAGCCAATCAGCGAGGGAGTCTATCCTTTTCAATAGCGCTAGAACAAGGAGATTGTTTTGGCGTCTGAGGTTTGAGCGCACACCTACCATCAGGTCCTTACTTTACCGCACAGATCCCTGTGCTACTCATACGCTGAGTTGGCGAGGACCGGTATCGAACTAGAACCTTGTTTATATATATATATATATATATATATATAGGGCCGGGTTAGCTCAATCGGTAGAGCGTTCGGCTAGAAACCACAAAGTTCTAGTTCGATACCGCTCGCCAACTCAGCGTATGAGTAGCACAGGAATCTGTGCGGTAAGTGAGGATCTGATTGTATGTGTGGCGCTCACATCATTCACAGAAACCATCTCTTTCGTCTAGCGCTAGTGAAAAGGGGATAGACTCCCTCGCTGATTGGTTGATACCGACTTTAAGTCTCCTGACAACTTTACTTATATATATATATATATATATATATATATGTGTGTGTGTGTGTGTGTGTGTGTATATGACCTCATGAAGTAGACAGAAACTACCTTTCTAGGTTTCATCTAAGTGGCTTATCAGGATCATTCTGACTGAAGGAGGTGGGTTCAAGCGATCTTTATCATTGGGAGTCGACAGAAGAGGGAATACAAATTAGCAAAAAGGTAGAAATTAAAAATTAAAATTAACTATGTTTTATTGGCTAAGGAGCCATGTTCTTTTATGACTACATGCATTTAGAATTTCAATTCTCTGATTTAGTAATTCACTTGATTTATTAAAGTTAGCTATAGCGAGTTTTTCCTCATACAGAGGAAGCAATATTTGTCTCCTGATTTATATTTATACTTTCTTTATTATTTCCCATTTTAGAATTGGATCTACACGTTGTTTTTTCTTTAATTTCCCATTATGCTTATGTTCGTCGTATTTCTCGAGTGCGAAACACATGTATATATATATATATATATTAACTGAATAAACAGAAGCTTACAACTAAGGTTTTAGCGAGAGGATTGTAATAGGAAGCTCTTAGACGTAAAACTCGTCATTAAGCTCTGTTTTTTCTCCTGTTTTTTTTTTAATCGGCTCTACATATGTATTGAACACTTTTAAGAAAATACTTTTTACATTGCGACTCATTCCGTAATATTTTTTGTTATGAGTCTTTTCAGTATTACGGCGCGTTCATTTTTTGCTGTTGGGTCATTTATATATATATATATATAATATATATATATATTATTATAGTCGTAGAAATTTGAATCGTAGACATGAGTTCAATTCCTGACTAATAGCCCTGGAATGAATGCATCCACGTACACTCCTTCTAGCTATGAGTAAATAGTATGGTCGACTGGGCTTGGTAATCGGTCAAGCAGAAGGAAAAGTCTGAATTCAAGCATGTTAGATCCCTTAAGAAATTGGATCGCATCTGCTCATGCGGAGGGATTGGTATATATATATATATATATATATATATATATATATATATATATATATATATATATATATATATATATATATATATATATATATATATATATATATATATGCGTATATGTATATATATATGCGTGTATATCCGTATATATATGTATATATTGCGTATATATATATATATATATTATATATATATATATATATATATGTGTGTGTGTGTGTGTGTGTGTGTGTGTGTGTGTGTGTGCGAAGAGAGGATGACAACCGACCAGATAAAAGAATCAGATGATCACAATTTTGACCGTCGGGAAAGTGAAGTAGCCGCATATATCAACATTTTGAATGAATATAAAAGTGCTCAATACATTTGTAGACATGGTTTAGAAAATCGATAAAACAGAAATATATAACTAATTTTCAAATAGGGTCTTTAGGATAATTCTGATTAAAATCCATTAAAACTTGTGGATATAAACAAACCATTTAGAGAAGGAATACAGCTAAGAAAGTAAAAGGATGCCTTTTGATTTTTAACTATGAAACCCCACTTTAGTTTTATGTTGATATCAGTTCAAAATTTTGGAATTACTATAGTTGGCAATAGCCAATTTCTTCTCCATACAGACAAGGCAGAATTTATCAGCTGGTTCATAATCACGTGTTCTTTTAACTATCTCCTATTTTATAATAGGGTTTATGCCATATTTATGTCAAATATTCCAGAGATTTTTAGAAAGGGCTTTACTATGAATTGTATTTTGTATATGCAAAGCTAGTTTTATGATTGTAAAATCGTTTTTTTATATTATCCTTGAGTAGAGCTCAAACAGATTTTCTCATTCTTTTGCCCATTTTTTGTACACAATGCAATCGCTTTGGCATTTACCATTAAGGGGACATTTGATTTCTTTATCCTTATAATTAAATAGTGTAATTTGGTTCTTTTTTAAGTCAATTTACTAATGTTAATATTGCAGATGTTTCCGGTAATAATAGACATGCAACTTACAGACACACATGGCACGTACACACGACACACACACACATACACACACACATACACACACATATATATATATTTACTAACTCCCAATATGAGGGTGAGACAAAAAGGAATGCCATTTTGTTTAGGACAGGGATAATTACCAACACATGAACATGCATCATACATCAAAATGAAGCTGGTCCACTTCGGCCACATGAAAGAGGGTTTGAGAGTTAAACATTATTTCAGTGACTAGGAAAGGAAATCTGTAGCAAAGAAGTGGCTCAAAGAACAGTCAACAGAATATTACGGGATAGGGATACAAGGAATAACATTGCTATTGAGAGAAACGGTTACTAATTGGAGAAGTAGATATGTCATCCACAGAGGACAGCTTCATTTTGATGTATGATACATGTTCCTGTGCTGGTAATTATACATGCATTATTATTTACCAGCCCACCCCGCATGAGCAGGATTTGACACAAGTTGTGACACAATAGAGAGAGAGAGAGAGAGAGAGAGAGAGAGAGAGAGAGAGAGAGAGAGAGAGAGAGGAGAGAGTCGAGGGCTGGTATGTATACTTTAGCATGGAAAGTTTTTAGGATGAGTCAGCATAGCGTGGCATGGCGTTTTCTTATTGGTCGAAGGTGTCACATGGCGAAGCGTTGAAGTGTATGAGTGAGATGTGAGAGCGTGGAGAGTTTGGAACGACGCGGTGTCTGAGTCAGACGTGAGTATACCACCAGGGCAGTTTAACTTAAAGTGAAAATAAAAATATCTCGTGAGAAAAAAATAAGTTTCAAATTGTGTAATTACTAAAGATTTTAAATGGCACAAGGCAAGATATCCTCCAGCAAACGAAAATTATTTCCAGGTCCAAAGAATTGCCATCCAACTCAATGTCAGCCCAGCAACCAGATTCGAGCACCTCAACGTAGCACAGGTCCAGAGATAAATACACCATGATTATTTGTATAAACACATCATCACACTATTTCAATGAGGACTGCTACGGAACACAAGCTCAAGTTCTTAAGCGGACTTTAAAAACATATGTATTTAGTCATCCACAGACGTATCACTTCTCCTCAGTGTGGCTAGACTTAGATGGGTACTCCCGGCCGGGATCGAAACGCAACCGATTTTCCATCAGTCCGAGTACTTAACTACTGGGTCATCAGCCAGCTACAAGTGAGGAGTAGAATTTAACAGATAAATACATACATAGGTATATATGTGACGGTCGCCAGAAAGCTCACCTCCGTTTTATAGGAGAACCTTACATTTAAGCATATTTCGTGGTAGTCAGCTAAATTTCCCTCCAGAGAGCTCAACCAATCAGGGGTTGGGTGCACACACACACACACACACACACACACTCTCACACACACACACACATATATATATAGTTTTTTTCCTTACTTAGGACCTTCCATGTGTAGTTTAACCAAGCTGATGCAGGTAGACGATAAGGAGAACTCAATGTGCCTAATACCAGTGGACAGCGCAAATACGGCATCTTCAGGTAATCACAAGAACATGACTCTTATTGAGATTTTCTCAAATCTTTGGGAAATAAGAGTCATGTTCTTGTGATTACCTGAAGATGCAGTATTAATACGGTTGAAATACATTATTGTAATGAAGCAAGTTTAGAGTTTTTTCTTCATTTACTAATATATATATATATATATATATATATATATATATATATATAATAGTCAATTGCCGCTTTAACTTTTCCGTTGCAGTGGCATCAGTAAATAATCCAAAAGTGTTCAATATATTAAAAACATAGAGCAATAATAATAATAATGATATTAGTAGAGGAAAAAGTTAAGGGTCTACCATGGTTTCAATCCAAATGATTTCATCGGGACCCTACCCTTCGCTTAACTAAGTTGATGTAATTCCTTAGTTAAACTCAGATAAATTTCAGATAATAACGGTTAAACGCTACGCTGTTTTTCTCTTAATTTTCGCGTGCAAGCGGCATGCGAAAATTGAGAGAAAAACAGAGTAGCCTTCCACACATTTATTCAATTCCTAGTTCTCATTTCTGTATTGTTATCAATCTAATTCTAATTATAAATAATTAGATATATTTAAAAGGAGTTAAAAGTTAATTCTAATTATATTTTATGGATTGAATATTACTAATTTATAGTTTTTCATTGTTCTTTTTTGTATTTATCCTATTTAAAATTAATAACTATTTAAGAAAAAAATTCTAATCTATACATATACATCTACATAAATAGATGTATATGTATAGATTAGAATTTTTTTCTGAAATAGTTATTAATTTTAAATAGAATAAATACAAAAAAGAACAATGAAAAACTATAAATTAGTAATATTTATTTTATTGAGTAGGTTATCACTTGTACCTATATTGTAATATCTACATAAATAGATATTACAATATAGGTACAAGTGATAACCTACTCGAGTTTCACCATAAGAAACTTCAGGGTTAAATCTACTGAATTAATCGAGATACTGATACTTTGCAGTCGACTACACGTGTGTGTTCTTCGCGAACCGTTTAACGCGAAGAACACACACGTGTAGTCGACTGCAATTAATCAGTATCTCGATTAATTAACCCTGAAGATTCTTATGGTGAAACTCGAGTAGGTTATCACTTGTACCTATATCGTAATGAATTTGCTCTACTAACGTATTGGGCACTTTGTATTTGTTATATCGCTGATTTGCCTTCCTGAATTCTGCACCATGTAACCATCGTGACCATATTCATCGGTAAGTCACCTTTTCCATTATACTTATAGATAGATAGATAGATAGATAGATAGATAGATGGATAGGTTTGTGTGTGTGTATCTGTGTGTTTGTGTGTATGTGTTTGTAAATGTTGTAAATTTCTCAACTGAGACTATTGAATTTGTGTTACTGTGAAGTCTACTTTATTCTGTGCTTCAATTCCCTGTGTACAAAACAATGTCGATAACGATTAAGTTTGTTGTAAATATTTCAAAACTGAAAATAAAAATGAGACGAAGAATATTGCAAGTAAAAAAGTCGGTTACCATAAAAATCTATTTGAATATGTAAACACTGTTTAAAAATGTTTCATGTGATTAAATCGTCTAAAATTTCTTTAGATTTTATTCTATGATAATGTTATAAGATATTCTAGATAAGGTGAAATATTACAGACACATGTTTTTCATTGTTTTGAAATGAAAGATTTATGCTGAGTCGGTTGTTTTCCTAGTTCACTTATCACCTTTATATTATAATATTATATATATATATATATATATAATATATATATAGGGTTTATAATTTGCTTGAAGCAGTGTATATATACTGGTTTGTTGGTTGGTTTTGAAGGCTATCACAATGCAGGTATAAAGAGAAAATAAGGTTACAATGGAGTTGTTCTTTAACCTGTGATTTATTCTTAATATCAATATTATTTTTTTTACACCTGCATTGTGATAGCCTTCAAAACTAACCTCCAAACCAATATATATATATATATATATATATATATATATATATATATATATATATATATATATTACAATGCACCTTACAGACAATAGCTCAATAGCCCAACATCTAAAATCACACTCTTGTTCCAATAATAAATTCCGGAAAATACTTAACGATAACACCACCATTATAGAAACAGAATCATGTAAACAACGACTTAAAATCTTAGAAGCACTGCATATTAGACACAAAAATCCAAAACTAAACAAAATAAACTTTGATAATAGCACCATCATTCTAAAATGCCTATAATTACTATAAAATTATAATAGCAAAAGTAATAATAATAATGACTAGAGCGTTCGGTTAGAAACCACAAGGTTCCTAGTTCGATTCCCGCCCTCGCCAACTCAGCGTATGAGTAGCACAGGGATCTGTGCGGTAAAGTAAGGAGCTGATGGTAGGTGTGGCGCTCCACCTCAGACGCTAAAAATAATCTCCTTGGTCTAGCGCTAGGGAAAAGGGGATAGACTCCCTCGCTGCATGGCTGATACCGATATTAGGCCGCCCCGACGACTTTACTTTTATAATAAACACAACCTATATAAATGGTAAATGGAATAGCCCATTGTTGTAGGTCTATGACATATGGCATATACATCAGCCAATTCTCGCCAGATATTAAGAAAATAATCCGGCAATACGAAAAAACAAAGGACAAAACTTGCAGACAGAAAATGGCTGCAATATTTAACAATATATGCCTACAAGAAAAAATGCTGCCTAAATACACACACACACACACACACACACACACACATATATATATATATATATATATATATATATATATATATATATATATATATATATATATATATATATAAAAGCCTTAAATACTAGGGATATAGTGATTATATGGACTATAATCACTATATCCCCGGTATTTACGGCTTTTTTCTTTACAAATTACTTTACTCTGTTTATTATTATTAAAATTAAACATTGAGCTATCAAACGTGACCTGAACTGTGGAGCACCCAACTGTTGGAGAAAACACCAGCTTAGAATCATCCTAATACCAAGAAACTAGGTACCACATCAAAGAATATATATATATATATATATATATATATATATATATATATATAGAGAGAGAGAGAGAGAGAGAGAGAGAGAGAGAGAGAGAGAGAAAGTGTTTTCTGGTTCCAACGAGAGAAAATTCAATATGAAGGTCCGCAAAATGGATTATGTTTGTAGAAAATTTTTTTATTATTCTTATCTTACATATGCGACACGTATTTCAGATCTTCTGGTAGCTTCTTCAGACTTTGTGACCAAAGCCTAAAGAAGACACCAGAAGATCTGAAACACGTTTCGCATATGCAAGATAAGAATAATAAAAAAAATTTTCTACAAACATAATCCATTTTGCGGACCTTCTTTTTTTATAATATATATATATATATATATATATATATATATATATATATATATATATATATTACAAGCAAAGGTTCAGCTTAGGTGGGCTGATCCCGTTGTCAGAATGAATGAGAACAGGCTTCCAAAGAAGATATTATACAGGCAATTACCAAATGCTAAGCGTTCTATAGGACGCCCACTCTTACGCTATAAAGACAAATTGAAGGATAATTTAAAACGCCTCAATATTAACCTGAGTGCTTGGGAAAATCTAGCATCAAATCGGAAAGAATGGCGTAAGATGTGGTTTGCTAGATTTAAAGAGCTTTGAAGAAATAGAAAATGAAACATCGATATCAGCTCCGCCTAACTTTAAAACAAAAACTTCTTACTCCCGCCTTAGAACATTTCATTTATCAGTGTGGCTTCATAGCTCGCAGCAAGGCTGGGCTGCTATCACACTCGAGGAAGCACAGCATGTCTTCTTGATAGTATGCACAACATGGGAGGAAACAAATCACTCACTGCTGACCCTAATCTATCTTTCACGATAGGAGAGTCCACCGTTCGGCTAGAATCCACAAGGTTCCTAATTCGATACCGGTCCTCGCCAACTCAGCGTATGAGTAGCACATGGACCTGTGCGGTAAAGTAAGGAGCTGATGGTAGGTGTGGCGCTCCACCTCAGACGCTAAAAAACAATCTCCTTGGTCTAGCGCTATTGAAAAAGGGATAGACTCCCTCTGACTGGCTGATACTTTAGGCTGCCACGACTTACTATATATATATATATATATATATATATATATATATATATATATGTGTGTGTGTGTGTGTGTGGTGTGTGTGTGTGTGTGTGTGTTTCTGTGTGTGCGTAACGTAACTTATGAATTAAAACCTTTAATGAATGTATAAAAGAAATATCCAGATAAATACATTCATGTTTATCTTATCAAGCTTAGTAACACTTAGTTAAATATTTAAATGCACTATAAATATAATACTCCGAATAACACAGATAATACTTACTATAAATATGTATTCTGTTTTTGCAATGTAGAGTTAAAAGAAAAACAAAATCCAAGACATTTCACAATATATAAAGTTACAGAAATTTACATTAAATAAAGAAATACAAATTACAATAATAGTAAATTTCAGCTTTTTTCTTTTTCAAGATCTCTACGTAGGTTAAAAATTAAACGAGGTATTTAAATTAATTTTATAAAATGTTACATTCCCAAATAAAGCAATGACTATATAGTGACCATAGATACATGAGCAGTAAACATAAATTACAACATAGTTCAATTTGCGTATGAATTGATATATGAATAAGTTGGTACCTTTCTGTCCACTAAGAACGATGGCGTAGTGCCCCCAAAAATTTATCTGCATCTGCGCAAATGATTCTGCTCGCCAATTCTTGAGTGACAGTCTTTGGCGCACTGAATGCACACAAACTGGGATGCTTTCTGGGACTGCTGGCTTTTCTTTCTCTTTCTTTCTCTCTTTGCTGTCGAGGCTACTCTCCTCTTTGCCTCACCCCTCTCCGTGCTTTGCTTAACGTTAAGGCGCCAGGCTGCTCTATTTTTTGCATCTACCTCCCACGTGTTTGTGTCAATATGGTATATCCTCATAGCTCTCCTGCAGACATCTTTAAATCGAAGGCGTGGTCTACCAACCAATCGGGAGCTTTTTTCTAATTCGCCATACAAAAGATTTTTTGGGATGTGTCCATTTTCCATTCTCCTGTCCGAGCCGGTGAAGGTGCCTCTCACAGATAATGGAGAAAATGCTGTTCATGTCGGCGCTATCCAGTACGACTGTGTTGGGCACTTTATCCTGCCAGTGAATGAATAACCACGTCGTGCAGGATTTGATCTCAGTTCGACGGGTCCATTCTCTAAAAAATATACATATACATACTCAAGGGGTGGGGAGTCCCTGTGATATCATTCAGTATTTGAACTCGTCTTCATGTGTTTAATATTATGAAAAAAGATAATTTTTAAAAATCCAACGAAGGAAAACTTTTGCTGGTATTCGTAGATAAAAGAAATATTATGAGAAACGAATTACATTTTCACAAAAGCCCCCCCCCAAAAAAAAGAAACAAAAAAAACGAAATTGATAATCATCTGTCGGGTAAAATCTATTTCACATTACGAATTCTGATCAAGACCCGGGATATGAGAAGAAAAACTCTGTATTCAAACGTGTTAAAAATTGACAATGTGTCACATCGTGTTCGTAGCGAAGGGGTTGGTAAATACATACACATTACGAATAAGGACAAAACTAAAGTAGAATCGCGACTAAAAAGTCGGAGTTTCACGAACATCATCTTCAATATGGTTATAATATATATATATATATATGTATATATATATATATATATATATATTATATATATATATATATATATATATATATATATATATATATATATATATATATATATATATACATGGAAGAGAGAGAGAGAGAGAGAGAGAGAGAGAGAGAGAGAGAGGAGAGAGAGAGAGAGAGAGTTGTCCTATTATCTCATTGGCGAGAAACTGTCAGAAAACAGGTGTTGACTCCATGTCCACACTACTTCAACTCAAATAAGGAATCGAACTGATATACAGTCGGGTTTCGCTCTTGGCTAGAAGTAGTTAGTTGCTAAGTCTAGCCACACAGAAGAGACGTAAAAGTTCGAAACACGGTGTCTGTGGATGTCTATATATATATATATATATATATTATATATATATATATATATATATTGGGGAATTTGCTCCGTTTGCAATAATTAAACATTGAGCTCTCAAACGGAACCTGAACTCTACAACAAACTACTGATAGAGAATTAGGACCGCCTAGAATCACCTTGTACCAAGAAACTTGGTACCGCACCAAAGTATATATAATATATATATATATATATATTATATATATATATAATGCAATGGCTTTTTAGAGATTTTCGTGTGGAGAAGTATACATAAATACGAATAAAGACAATAAATTCCAATTTGGCGAATTTCCAGTTTTAAAAGACGATGAAAGGAAAAAAAGACGATTCATTTCCCTCGTCTTCAAAGGGTTAACCAACTGAAAACTAAGATATGAATGGAAGTAATCATTGAACATCAATTCAGACAACATCAATGGAATCCTCATCCTTTTATACAAACAAATGTCGTTATTAACACATCACTACATTCTTAGCCAAATGATGAAAAAAAAATTGACATGATCTAAAAGCCTGAAGACTGGCGCTTTTGTATTCAGATCACGTCGGGATCACGATGTACAACATATTTTTTTAAATTCTGTGTCGGCTAAAAATAATGTCCATTATTTAAGTAGTCATTTTTTTTATTATACAACGTGTAATAAATACAAGCCTGTCCTCATCAGCCACCAAAGGGTGGCAACAGAATTTTGGTGGCTTAAGGTGGAACTGCTACTCCAGTAGCCCTCAGCAGCTTTTGCCCACCGAACGGTGACGAAAAGCTTCTGTTGGCGCTAGGGTATTTTTAATGAATAAATAACGTCAGTTCATTTTAGCAGTTTGATTATGTTAAATACCATCCCTATGAACATTAATGGGTATGGCCCAATCCTCAAAAATACGGAAGAATTATGCTGAATGAGTAGACTCATTCCCCTTGAAGTGGTTTACCTTTCTTCACGCCGCTAGCGAGTATTGTATTTTGTTAATGTTATAAAGATTCCATTTCATTTTCAACCTCCCTTTGGTTATTTCTCATTTAGTAATATTTGTTAGGTTACAACATCTATTAATAATGGAAATTCGCTTCCGGTTTTTGTTTGTAAAAAAATTACGTCACTGCCTACGTCACATTACCCAAAATCGTCATAACATTGAATAAATACACGCAAAATTTGAACATGCAACATTAGACAGTCTTCATTGTTTTTTAAAACAAGTTTTAATAAATACATGACTGGTATTATATATCTATATATAATTTGTTTTATTTTAATACATATTTAAAGTTTACATTTCAAAATGTTTTATTTTTTAATCCTTTAATGAATTTGATGATTTTACTTACTTAGGGTACAAACTCGCTGACATTGAATTTTTTTACTCCCACCCCTCAGGCAATATGTTTCAAAAATCTATTTTTACATCGCCCGGGGGCGTTTTTTTATTTTTTACTAGTATTATAAATGTACTTTGAGATGTTCCGAATAAAACGTGTTTACAACACGTTGATAACAATACGCGCTCGTATTAACTGTCTTTGATGCTACCTGAGTCGTACGCAGGGAGTTGTAAATTTCGCGCGCATTTTTTAGTTCTGCTTAAGATATTTGACTTCACATTTTTGGCTTGCTTAGAATTTCAACAATGGGACGATGATGCCTGTGGGAGTATTTATGATTCATAATTCCATCATTCGATTTACATTCTGCGATTGGGGAATTATGCTGTTTGCACCAGCGTGCCATGTCGATTTATAAACTTCACAGTATCATTACAGTGCCTCCTATATTTATGCATGAATATTTAGCTTAGTCGGTAGATCATTCACCTTGGAACCACAACGTTCCGGATTCGATACCGACTCTCACCAACTCAGCGTATATGTAATACAGACTGGATCTCTATGGTCTAGTGCTAGCGAAAAGGGAACAGACCCCTTCCTCCCCCCCCGGCTCATACCAACAATTGGACACTTTGCGCTGACTCTACTTTTTATATATTAATCCTAGTCAAATTATTTCAAAGTGATCTAAGTACCACTTTAAAGAATCTCCTGGTACCCGTTACATCAAAATCCCCGTTGGTCCACTCAAACTGGACCCTTAACACTGAATGCAGTTTAGTCTTCTATCAAGGACACTTTTTTCTGTGGCAGAAGGTCTTAACCCTCTGCAGAGAATGCAATCAGCGTATCATAATCCCTGTCAACAGGATTAGAAGGCAAAGAAGCTCCCTCAAGGGGTTCATAGAGTGATAATTAATGATCATAATGGTGGGAAGAGGATATCAAAATATCTCCACCGATATCTTTATCAACTCAATATCCTTATCAAAGCCATCATTCGAAAATGGAAGCTACATAGCCTGAGCACGGATCTTCCTCGAACTTCTTAAATGAGGATCAGAGGATTATCCAGATCTTAAGCAATCTTAATTATGGTAACTGTACGCCTTGTCTCGGGTGAAACCATTTTGACTAGAGTCTGATTATGGTAAAGGAAAATCTTATTCTACTTTAATCATATTTCTGAATTTCTGTTTACTTTCTCATTAAATGAGTGCACTGTGCAATAAATCACTGTTTAAGGTTTTGTTGTCCGCTGCTGCATTTTCCTTGTATATGAGTTAGTGCTAGTATTGCTATATTGAACTGGAATGTAGATAATGATCCCTGGCATATCAACACTAAAATACTGTTTCAACCTTTGATAAAAACAAACACCAGGCCGACCTCAAAACAACCAAAACGAACAAACAAACACACAACCAAAACGAAATGTATAATCAACTATCGGGCAAAACCTAGGGCTTAACCTGACTAACCGATTGATCGGGGGGGGGGCTTCGACCGCCCATTTAGCCTAGCTAAGGGCTAAATTGGAGTGTTCAATGACATGGTCAGCTCAGCTACCAGAATTCCGCCCTTGAATATCACGGTTCCCCATCCATGGCCAACAAGTGCTCCCATTGGGGAGATTTTACCCCTCTGCCCAGGTGCAGTCGGTATATTCTACGGCCCCAACCGACAGGACGAGATTCTATTTGGCGATATCTGAGGGTGTTAGTGTCCGGGTTATGACATTAAACTGCATCTGATACTAAGATTCCAGTTCTGGAGATCAGGGGAGTGTGGGGTACCCCTTCATCGCCATTACTTCCAGGTTCACTCTGTTCCAGAATGTTAGAACCAGTTAGAGTCCCATGTATGGGTTAAATGACAAAAAAGGGCATGGGCATAAAACCCAAAGGTTGATATGCCATAAAATACAACCAACCAACCAAAAAACCAACCAACCAACCAACCAACCAACCATCGAACCAAATTGCATATCACCATGAGCAAAATATGTATTCAGCAAACGACAACTGTAGAAATTGTAGTAAAGGTAAATATGGTGGAATGGCCAATTGTGTGTATCAACCAAACAGCGAGGGAGTCTATCCCCTTTTCACTACCACAAGACCAGGGAATATATATTCATGGGATATATATTCATGGGAAGGGCTCCTTACGTGGTGAAATAGTTAGCAAAATAAACTCCCAAACCATTGTTAGTGAGGTCAATTCTCACTGAGTGCCCCAAACTTCTTGCCTTGTACCACATCTAAGCTAGGCTTAGTAAATACATTAATACTATTGTTCCTTAATTTTCGGACCGTTATCATCTTGTTACACCCTCTGATTAAAAATGAGACCGTCCAAATTGTCAAAGATGAAATGCAAATTGTAATCAGGATTTACATTTTTGCATTTCATCTTGGATGATCTCATTTTTAACCAGGGCATGTTACAAGATGATAACGGTTGGAAGATTAAGGAGTATCTCCTCCACAGAGAGCGATGTTAATACACGAATAGCAAAGGCATGGGCGGCCACAGATTATCAGTCATATGGAGGTCCGATCTCCCTGGCAAGCTGAAGCGACAGTTCTTCCAGGCTGTGGTTGTGTCGGTGCTGCTGTATGGCTGCACCACCTGGACCCTGACAAAGCTAGATGGGAGCTGCACAAGAATGCTGCGAGCAGTCTTGAATAAGTCGTGGAAACAGCACCCCACAAGGAAACAGCTGTACGGTCACCTGCCCCCCATCTCACAAACTATCCGAGTGAGACGGACAAGGCATGCAGGACACTGCTGGAGAAGCAGGGATGAACTCATAAGCGACGTTCTCCTGTGGAAGCCAACACATGGACATGTAAGTGTGGGGCGCCCAGCAAGGACCTACATTGACCAGTTATGTGAAGATGCTGGCTGCTCCGCAGAGGAGCTTCCAGGTGTAATGAATGATAGGGAGGGTTGGCGAAGGATTGTCATGGATGCCCGTGCTGCGTGCGCGACATGATGATGATGATGAAGGTCATATCAATATATGAGTATTTTTAATAAAATTTCTTGAATTTTAACGACTAAGATACATTGCACCTGAAGAAGACCGTCACAGCGGTTGAAACGTTGGGAATATAACAAGCAAGACAAGGTCAATATCCTTAGACGTGTATATAACAACCTCAACTTGTGTAAAAAGTCTTGACAAATACAAGTGATCGTGTTCTTAGCTTGAATGATATGCGTTCCGTTTAGAGAAAGATCATATAATGTCTAAAATTAATTGATTGAGATGTTCATGAAGTCTCCAGGTATTTGTTTTATTCGGAAACAGACAGTTATCTAGTCGTCTGTAGATATTCTAATTTGGTTACATGATAAGTTCAACCGTATTATTTGCAATCATCTACATTTGTGATATCAAGAAAATGGCGTCCTATGTCAAAAATGGCCGATAGCGAATGAAAGGCAAATATTAATTATAACTTCTTAGATACTAAAAGAAAGAAATCGTCCAATTTGTACAATGTTTAGCAAGCTAGTCTCGCGCATCTATTACTAATGAACAATTAGTTCTCTCCTCGCTGGTTTGATTTTATGACATGTCAACCCTTGTTGGGTTATCTTATGCCGAAGACATTGTTTGATTCATTTTTGATTAGTATGCAATTTTAAATACATTTTAAACGCATTTAATGCATTTTTTTAAGACTCAATTTTTAAAACACATTTTAACACATTTAACCCATTTTTCTATTTAGGCCCAAGATAGGACCCTAACAGGTACTACCATTCCGGGTCAGAGTGGACTTGTGAGGGGAGTAATGTTGAAAAAGGGGTATCCCTACAATCCCCAGATATCCAACATTGGAACCTCACCAACAGATGCAGTTTAACGTCAAACGCAGGACACTAAGACTCAGCCACCTTCAATTCATGGACACTAATACTCTTGGGAAAGGTATGATCCAATTCTCCCTCCAGCTATGGGTGAATAGCAGGACAGACTGGTCTCTTTAACCATGGCTAGGTAACCAGTCAACGTGAAGGAAAACTCTGAATTCAAACCTGTTAAACTCCGCTTAAGAAATTGACCTTGTGTCACATCCTACTCGTGCGGAGGGGTTTGGTAAATATATATATGATAACAAGGTTGGGATTTGGACAAATGGGTCAGGTTCTAGGGCTGATCTGTGTGGAGTGGCTTCAACCGCCCATCTAGCCTAGGTAAGGGCTAAATTGGAGTGTTGCATGTCATGGACTGCTCAGCTACCAGAACACTGTCCTTGAACATCACGTTCGCTACCCATGGCCAATAGGTGTTCCAATTTGGGGAGATTTTACCCCTATGCCCAGGTGCAGTCGGTGTATTCTACAGTCCCGACCGACAGGACAATATTCTATTTGGCGATATCTGAGGGTGTTACTGTTCTGGGTATGACGTTAAACTGCGTCTAATGCTGAGAGTCCAGTTCACCATTACTCCCAGGTCACACTGATCCGGGATGGTAGTACCTGTTAAGGTTCCATGTATGGGTTAAATAGATGAAAAACGAGTTTTAAAAGATGAGTAGCCAGCAAAAATGAATCAAACAAAAAAGGTCTTCGTCATAAAACCCAAAGGTTGACAAAATACAACCAACTAACCAAACACCCACCCACCCAACCACCAACCTTCAAACCAGAATTCAAATTGCATATCACCATGAGCAAAATATGTATTCATTAAACGATAACTGTAGAAATTGTCATCATCATGTCACGCAGTTAGCACGGATATCCATGACAATCTCTCGCCAACCTTTCCTATCATTCATTGTGTCAGGAGGTCCTCTGCGCAGCATCCATCATCTTCGCATAGTTGGTCAATGTAGGTCCTTGATGGGCGGCCCACAATAGCATGTCCATGTGTTGGCTTCCACAGGAGAACGTCGCTTATGAGCTCACCCTTCCTACTCCAGCAGTGCCCGGCATGCCTTGTCCGTCTCACTCGAATGGTTTGTGAGATGGGAGGCAGGTGACCATATAGTTCTTTCCTCGTGGGGTGCTGCTTCCACGATTTGTTCAAGACTGCACGCAGTATTCTTGTGCAGCTCCCATCAGGCTTATTCTCAATGCGCCTCGTTAGGGTCTAGGTGGTGCAGCCATACAGCAGTACTGATATAACCACAGCCTGGAAGAATTGTCGCTTCAACTTGTCAGTGAAATCGAATTTCCATATGACTAATAATTTGTTTGTGGCCGACCACGCCTTTCCTATTCGCGTATTAACATCGCTTTCTGTGGATGAGTAGTAAAGGTAAATATGGTGGAATGGTCCATTATGTGTATTAACCAAACAGCGAGGGAGTCTATCCCCTTTTCAAGCACAAGACCAGGGAATATATATTCATGGGATATATATTCATGGGAAGGGCACCTCACGTGGTGAAATGGTTAGCAAAATAAACTCCCAAACTATTGTTAGTGAGGTCAATTCTCACTGAGTGCCCCAAACTTCTTGCCTTATACCACATCTAAGCTAAGCTTAGTAAATAACTATATTGATGGGAAAATATATTCATGTGAATAAACTATCATACAGACTAAGCGGTAAAAAGAAAATATTACACGCTGTGCTACCCTCGATAACATTAAAGTGTATTTCATTGGAATATTTTTGAGAGAAAATTTCTTTGCTGTTTTTCAATCAACAGGAAGAAAATGATTCCATCATTCTAAGTAACTGTCTGCGATTCGTAAATCTACAAAAAGAAGAATATAAATAAATTACAATTCTTCAAAAAGAGTTTTTTCTTCTTATTCATGAAAGCTGTATAAAAAAATGTATGTCTTCATAAAATAAATAATTCAACGAACACTGTCAAACCTTTGATCAAAAATAAAACTGTGTGAATACGAGATGGTAAAAAAATACAATTAAAGTTTTTATTCTACTTTTTAAAATCATTATTCCGGGCTACAAACAAAAAACCAGACGTGCCTACATACATAGACGTATGTTTTCTGTATGTACGTGTGTGTTTTGTGTGTGTGTTTTGTGTGTGTGTGTGTGTGTGTGTGTGTGTGTTTGTGTGTGAAGAGTAACACATATTACATTCACGTTAGTAAACCTATTCCTTATATAAACGAAAAGTTAGACAAATATTTGTGATCCTGGTTTTCATGCTTAATGCATTCATATATATATATATATATATATATATATATTATATATATATATATAGAATATACATTTCCAGGTATACCAAGTGGCTTGGGATCCACCAAAAAATTATTTCTTTATTTTTAGACAACTGGTATATTCTGTTTAGTACTTGTGTAATTAAAGGGTCATTTACGATTTTATTTTTTTATTCAGTAAGTGCAGATAAACATTTAATGTAATTAATCTTAGTTTTAAAAATTCCAATATGGAGTTTCTCTCTCCCTCTCTCTCTCTCTCTCTCTCTCTCTCTCTCTCTCTCTATATATATATATATATATATATATATATATATATATATATATACCAACCCCTCCGCACGAGCAGGATGTGACACAATATCAATTTCTTAAGCGGAGATTAACGGATTTTTGATTCAGTGTTTTTCCTCTCCTAGACTTGTTACCTAGCCATGGTTAAAGGGCCTATATATATATATATATATATATATATATATATATATATATATATATATATAATTTATATATATGTGTGTGGTGTGTGTGTGTGTGTGTATTTGGGCAGCATTCTTTCATTTATACATGTAGAATTAAACAGAAGGCACATCTCCTGTTTAACAATTTTATTTTTTATCTTTTCTAATTTTCTGCACAAAGAAAAAAATAAACAAAAACTCCAAATACTAGAAGCTTTATACATAAAACAATACAAACCATCCTTAAACAAAATTAATTTCCAATACAGTACATACATTCTAAAATGCCTATAACACCTTTCTCACAAATTCTTCTCCTTCTAGCCTCCACATTAATATAATTAAAAAAAAAAAAGACGAAGAACAAACTGGAATACATCACCCTTGATGATGGCACTTCAAAGTGTCGAACGTACTCGGGACCTGAACTTTGGTGGACTTATCCACCAATTCCACCCAAACATTAAAAAGTTGGCCAGAAAATTAGAAAAGATAAAAAATAAAATTGTTAAACAGGAGATGTGCCTTTTGTTTAATTCTCTCTCTCTCTCTCTCTCTCTATATATATATATATATATATATATATATATATATATATATATATAT